>NC_069440.1:34364959-34389959 GCF_026875155.1 Cherax quadricarinatus
GTAGCAGACGAGAGTGGTAAAGAAGGTCTTGTAGATGTCCTGTCTTCTAATTATGTCCTTGAATCTGTACTGATAAAGCCACTGGATGGCGAAACGTCTACAATAAAGCTAACCAGATTTTGCACATGTGTCTTAACTTCCATCTTGTCGATATTCTATACCTTTCTTGCACACAATAACACTGTAGACTTTACATCAATAACACTGTAGTCTTTACCACAATAGCACTGTAGACTTTACTACAATAACACTATTGACTTTACCACAATAACGCTGCAGACTTTACCACAAGAACATTGCAGATATCACCACAAGAACACTGCAGTTTTTACCACAAGAACACTGATGATGTCACCACAAGAACACTGCAGACATCACCATAAGGACACTGTAGCCCTCACCACAAGAACACTGGAAACGTCACAACAACGACACCAAATACGTCACCACAAGGACGCTGCAGACGTAACCATAATAACACTGCAGATGTCACCACAAGGATGCTGCAGACGTCACCACAAGAACACTACAGACGTCACGACAAGGACGCTGCAGACGTCACCACAAGAACACTTCAGACGTCACCACAAGGACGCTGCAGACATCACCTCAAGAACACTACAGACGTAACCATAATAACACTACAGGCGTGTCAATAAAACAATGGTGTACAACACTTTGATAACTTTATTTAAAGATATTCGCCACCCAGTGGCTTGAACAACTCTGCACAGACATGATGTGCAAAGATAATAGATGGGGTAATAAATCCCTAAGCTTCAGTAAAATATTAAATCCACTGGTTGGCAAAACGTCTTCGAATAAAGATATCCAGGTGTTGAAATTTGTCACTGCACTGCAACTCTCATGTAGAGGACATGCATGGCACCCCCTGCTGAGTTACCTTGTCATCCCCCGCCGGGAAAGGCCATTAACCACAGACCATTGCCATGGGATATTGCTCTCTTCTAGTACTTCAGGAAGTGAGCAGCGGACTAGAAATGCCTAGACATGACCGACCATTGAAGTTGAACCCTCTGAGCCGCTGCACCCACCTTGTAGGCTTGAAAATACCATTGGTACAAAAACCTTCAGGCGCTGTAAAGTGACGCCCTCGGAGCCCCCACAAGACCTAAAGTTCTGCACATCATCTAGCGAAGGGCATCGGCTCTCTAATATTACTGCAGCATCTCACGACGACACCACTTCTTACAAAGCAGATGTGTACCCCACTGGTACAGCTGCGCTTTTTGCAATTTATTCTCTGTAACCAATGATTACTGAGGGCCATCTAAGACAAGCCTCCAGTGGGAATCACCAGGTAAATATGCGTACCACATATACATGTACTTGCTCAGCCAAGACTCCCTGTGCCTGAGTACAAATTTACACTTCTGATACCTTCCCTCGTCCATACGACGCCGTTGTCTTGCTATCCTTCACCATGTCATCTGCCCACCGATTGCATATCATATGGACACATAAATAATTCATTATTGTTAGTGTTATTATTATTATTATTATTTATCATTATTTCTGTGCATGCTATGAGTGTTACAATTTATTCGGAGTATGTCACACTCCATATAGGCTGCCTCCCAACCAGCGAACCAGGTGCTAAGGATTTAACGATCAATATGGACCCCATGGTTATATTAGTATCTCAGTTCATCGGCGAATCACAGACAAGGTCGCCAGAGCTGTGAAACAATGTGGTTCACTTGTAACACGAGGTTTGGCAGACTTGTCTAGGATGCTGGTTGATCATGGTGTTTTGTCCAGCTCTCTTGCTTTTGCCTCCTTTGATCACCGTGTTGTAACACATGCTCTCACATTGTTGTACATATTGTCAGTTGTGTACATATTGTAAATATAAGATTTATTTGGTGAAGGAAATGCAAGTTAAATAACTTCTGCTGTCTTTTGCTTGTTCCACTATTTATCCCATTATGACTAGGTGTACAGGCCATCATTCTACCCCTGTGCTCATAATATGGGAGCTTGTCCAGGAGCTGATCTTAGTATCATTCAATTGTCCTTAGTATCGCTGTCGGCATTGAGTGTCAGTCGTGCTAATGTGTGTGTATCCTGCACATTGTACTGTGCTATTGCTTGATGTTACGTGTATCGGAAGCAGCGTTTTGTTATAATGGGTTATGCTACCAACATGTGTTAGGCGACTGGTGTCTGAGTATACTCTACTGGATTTGCCCAGATTATCTCTACAATGCTGCTGGCGAATTACTTCTTCCATACTTGGAGTATATCTGGAAAGGGTTCCGGGGGTCAGTGTCCCCCCACGGCCCTGTCCGTGGTATAGAATATCAATGAATTCTTATTGCGCACAGCTTTGTGAAAGCATTTGCAATAAATTAAAGGTTATAAGCCAGTATCATAGAGTACCGAATTGAGGTTTACTGCTGCACACGGGCATTAATTGCCGATCTTCACTTGGTTCTTTTGTAATGTGAGAGGATAACACTGGGCAACCAGATCAGCAATTCCGGGAAACAGTTGGTGAATCCGGTTTGTCTCAAGCGAGTCAGCTTCAACAGCGAACGAGTTGGCCAAACTCAACCTTGAGTCGACCAGGAAGCAATGCTCATTTGCCAAGGAGGAGGAGATTTGACTAGCAGTGCCGCTAGTACTCCTTTTTTTAGATTATGAGGCTGAACAATTTTTCGAGGCTTTCATTAAGGTGGAGCATTGGGAAACACTTGTACATATAGTGCTGTACGGCATAACGCAGTTCACAGCTGGTTTGAATAATGAGAAGTTCGTTAATTACAACGTTGTCAAAACAAGTGTTTTTTTGGGTCATATCAATGTATTCCCACCAAGTATAGGAGAGAATTTAAACTGTGCAAGCATCAGCTGGGTCAGCCTCATGTAGACTTTGTTCGTGAGCATCTAAAAATTCCACAAAGTAGGACAAGACCAGTGGTATTCCTAATTTTAGTGAATTAGTGCGAATGATCCTGCTCGATAATTTGCTTGGGTCTGTTGGACTAGAGGTTCAGATGCTGTTGGAAGACCATTCATTGGCAGCTCCATTAGAGGCAGCGAGGCTTGCTGATACACTTGAGGACAACAGCTCCTTGTTTAAGCAGTCTGTAATCTTTCTTCCTAACAGTCTGGTATGGATGGAGATAGTCGTGGACGGATCCCTGACAGAAAAATAAAGTGGGAGGCTGGAGGCGAACAACGACGTCAGCCAATATGGTGAACAACGACGTCAGACACACAGCATGGCGAACAAAGACTTCGGTCACAAAGTCAGTATAGTGAACAGCGTCAGCTACACAGTCAACAGGGAGTAAAAGAAAAACCTGAACTTATAGATTTCACTGCCTCAAAACTGGTTATATAAAGCCTAATTGCCTCAAGTTAGTTAACCTAGTGGCTAGTGGTAAGTTAAATAGGCCCCAACCTATGGGGAAAATTAATACAATACTTTCTCAAACAAACCAGCAAGGCATAGATGTTTGCATGGCACAGATTTATAGTATGTGCCACATCTCCCTTAACGAGAATGAAATTCCTATTGGTGGAGCTGTAGCCTCTGTCCCTTTACATAAAAAATTTTGTGGACAGTAAATCATACGGGATATTTAACTGCAGGTGTTTTCTGAGGGATTCCCCATGAAAGATGCTGTATTATTGCTTGGCAGTAATATTTTAAATTCAAACAAAACTGCCCAGAACCCACAGTAACTACTGAGTTTTTTCTCCAGTGTTGGATATAACTTGGGAAATGTCCCAAGAGGTGTCTGTTAAGAATGCTGACCTGTCCTTGGAGGATTTAGATCTAGGACTCTGCAAATTATTTTACAAAGAAAACTGGCCAGGACGTCCTAAGTCTAGTGAAAATTCCCTGATCAAGCCTTCCTATTCCATGATCACTGAATTGCCAACATCTCTGTTTCCATGCCCGAAGGACTGTTCTTTCGGGAAGAGCAATTTAGGGATCCTTCCATAACCTTCACTTTAAGGCTGCCATGGGTGAATCGCATTCAGAATATCCGGTTAAATATAAAATTAAAAGCAAACAACTCTGGTATATGAGGTAAGGGGGAGCTCAAAATTAGATAGACTGGTAGTTCCTGAGAAATTCAGGTCTCAGGTCCTGAATATAGCTCGCAATTCTCACTGTCCACAGCCTATCATCCTCAGTTCTAAGATTTAGCCAAATTTTAAAAACTACGATGAGGACTTTTTGGTTGCATTTTCCACTCCTGTTCAATAATATTTTATGTGCTTCACTTTTAAGTTTTTATTCTCACCATTATATATGCAGACGAAATCACACAACTAGTCACACACCGAAACATCCATCTCCTCACACTCAGAACGCAACAAGAGATCAGCACTCGAACTTGGGAAGTGCAGTGGAGCATCATAACAAATTTCAACATGTCAAGAGCTGGAGTGGGACCAAGTGGGGCCCTTTTGGGGCGACATCAGTCCCCATGTATCCATCCACTCAAAAAAAATTCCTTTGCCCCAAATCCCACAATAAAAAAAATTATAGTAATAAATAATAATTATAATAATATTAATAATAATAATGATGATAATGTATATAAAACAAGATTTGTATCCCCCCTTCCCGCAAGACAGTCACCCCTAAGCCTTCAGTGTAGAAATTCTTGCGTCTCCCTTGGTGACTCAAAAGCCATGCACTTCCACTACAACAAGGAAACCTAATTTCCTCCTGTCAAACTGAGAACCACTACTACACTCATCCCAGTACCACATTTCACCAGCACCGTACTCGAGCCAATGTAGACTCCAAGCAATGCCAAGCGACCAATAGCAGATGTCACTCTCAGTCACTTGTACAATCTATAAGACAGCAAATCCAGAACCGGACGTTACGCTGGGTGGTGGATGGTAGTGACAGTACTAGACCATGAGCTAGTCTACACATCCCAGCTCTCAAGAGAAGTTCAACCAGTCAACTTAACTAACAGACTTGAGGGGCAGTATAACAACTATTTTTTTCCTTTTTTTTTACCGTCAGATTTCTTTCATTGTTGGTGCACAAGACGATGTATTTACACTATTTACTGTAAAAAATTTGTCAATAAGATATCCCAAACAACAACTGAAAACAGAACGATTTACTGAAAATGCCCTTTGGCAGGAGGATAGTCCAGTATGGCACGACGTAAGGTTTGCTTGGCACTTGGTCTCGAGAGAACAATGCTAATATGATTTTTTAATGATGCACTTTCCTCTAAATATCTTATCTTTATTCCACAAAAAAAAAAAAAGTTTGTTCTTAGACTTTTGCAAAAAATCTGCCCTTTGCTACCACATAAATCCCAAAACATTTGGAATATTTCCCTAAGTGCACCATTAAAATTAAGAACAATCATTATTTTACAATTTCTGTGAATATTATCCCACTTAAGTAATAAAGGCGTAGTAAAGCGATATAAGTGAATAAGTTACTTCCGAGATATTGGCCTGGGACGACGGCCGGCCCGCCGTCTCGATTTTTTTTTTTTTTGCGAAAATCCCGTTTGTTTCGGTGGTTTGAAGATTGAGACACTTATGCAACATATGGGAATCTTTATTGAGGAAAAGTTTCGCCACACGAAAGACCTTCTTCAACTAGTGGATGGTACCACTATAACCCCGCCTCCTTCTGCTTCGCCTCACCTCACTACAGTATATAAGCCACGTCTACGGCCCTATGCTGTACATTCTACAAGATTGATGGACTGAACACATCGACTCCAGGCTGAGGGACTGATTACCTCATACTCCTCCTCTCCTTACTCCTTCCTCTTTGTATTGGACTGATGAAGCCACTGTGTGGCGAAACGTTTCCTGAATAAAGATTCCCATATGCTGCATAAGTGTCTCAATCTTCAACTTGTCGGTTTTTCAAACCATTCATCACAACTTTTCGGTTATCAAAACCATTCATCACATCTGTCAGACACTGCATCAACATGGGATCTTGATACAAAGGAGTCTTCAAAACTTGTCCAACCTGATATAAATGACTATAATTTCTTGTAGAAATGTCGTAGAACATTGTTTCTTGTATCATTGTGTTGCCAAAGAGTTAAGCTATTTTTCTATACAAATAACTCAATTTCCATAATTTTTCGAAAAAAAATTTCGCTCGCGCCGCGCACCTCATACCGCCCCTTGAGACACACCATGAGTACTAGTTTACCTACCTAGACGAGTCTGTCAGACGCCTTTACGACCATCTCAGCCACCTACAATCCCTAAGCTTCTGCATATATCCTTCTCTACCACCTCAACCATCCCGACGTAATCCTACACAATAGCACTTCCCCAAAGTTGTGTTTTCTGATGCAATGTGACTGACAAGGCGCCATCTTATCTGTCATCAGTATGTCCGCCATGCCCCACCAGTCCACAAACCTTATGTCTAACCTGTTAGGAGTTGCTGAGTAATGCTGACAGTTAAAGAGCCCTACCAGTCAGTGCCTCACTTCTGGGTGTAGAGCTGGCATTTTATTTTCCTCCATCCCTGCGTCTTCTTCCTCATCATCTCTTTATCTCCATGTACCCTCTCATTCCCACGAGTTCCATACCAGACAATTCCTTACCTTACCTATACTGTAGATTTATCAAAACTAAGGTACTAAACACCGGATTCCAGCCTCAGAGACTGATCACCTCGTCCCTGCTGTCTTCAGTATATAGTTCTGCAAGACTGACCAACTGATTACCTCATCTTCAAAACAACTGAAATAACCATTTCTTGGTGAAACGTCTTCAAATAAAGATATCCAAATGAAACTCTGAAGACAGCATAACAAAAATACTGCAAACGTCACCACAAGAACACTGCAAAATAGTAAGATACTTGTGAACCACATCGGAATCTTTATTGGAAATGGTTCACCAATCAGTGACTTCATCAGTCTAACCTGGAGGAAAAATGCTGGACGATGAGAAGGAATCGCCTCAAGAACACTGAATATGTTATCACAAGAAAACCAGAAAATTCTCAGAAAGAACACGGCCGACATCAGAGCAAGAAAAGTAAACACGTTACTGCAAATAAGAAGGAATCTTACCAGTCTTGGAGACCTTCTTGAAGCAGGAACCAGCACAAGTGGTAGTGTTCATAGACCCGAAAAGTTTAGTGCAGTTTGCAGTCTGACACACGAAGCAGCTTAAATCTCCCTTTTCTGCATCTCCTGCTGACATTATTATAATAATTACAATAATGATAATTATATTATTATTATTAGTAGTAGTAGTAGTATTACTACTACTAGTAGCAGTAGTATAGTAGTAGTAGTAGTAGTAGTAGTAGTTGTTGTTGTTGTTGTTGTTGTAGCAGAAGTAGTAGTAGTAGTACTAATAGTAGTAGTACTTGTTGTAGTAGTAGTAGTACTAGTTGTAGTACTGGTAGTAGTGGTAGTAGTAGTAGTAGCAGTAGTAGTGGTAGCAGAAGGAGTAGGAGCAGTAACAGTAATAAGAAACAGCCAGGGAACACAAGAATTGAGTAATTAAGATGATCATGGTGGTTCACTCAAGGTTGAACAACTGTACCTTCAGGTTAAGGTAAAGTTAGAGGTTAGGACTATCCCGGCTTGAAGGGCTGTGCTACGACTATCCCGGCTTAAAGAGCTGTGCTAGGAATATCCCTGCTTAAAGGCCTGTGCTAGGACTATCCCGGCTTAAAGGGCTGTGCTAGGAATGTCCTGGCTTAAAGAGCTGTGCTAGGAATATCCCGGTTTAAAGAGCTGTGCTAGGAATATCCCGGCTTAAAGAGCTATGCTAGGAATATCCTGGCTTAAAGGGCTGTGCTAGGAATATCCTGGCTTATAGCGCTATGCTAGGAATATCCTGGCTTAAAGGGCTGTGCTAGGAATATCCTGACTTAAAGAGCTGTGCTAGGAATATCCCGGCTTAAAAGGCTGTGCTAGGAATATCTTGGCTTAAAGGGCTGTGCTAGGAATATCCTGGCTTAAAGGGCTGTGCTAGGAATATCCCGGCTTAAAGAGCTGTGCTAGGAATATCCCGGCTTAAAGGGCTGTGCTACGAATATCCCGGCTTAAAGGGATGTGCTAGGAATATCCCGGCTTAAAGGGTTGTGCTAGGAATATCCCGGCTTAAAGAGCTGTGCTAGGAATATCTCGGCTTAAAGAGCTGTGCTACGAATATCCCTGCTTAAAGGGCTGTGCTAGGACTATCCCGGCTTAAAGGGCTGTGCTAGGAATATCCTGGCTTAAAGAGCTGTGCTAGGAATATCCCGGCTTAAAGAGCTGTGCTAGGAATATCCCGGATTAAAGAGTTGTGCGAGGAATATACTGGCTTAAAGGGCTGTGGTAGGAATATCCCGGCTTATAGGGCTTTGCTAGGAATATCCTGGCTTAAAGGGCTGTGGTAGGAATATCCCGGCTTAAAGGGCTGTGCTAGGAATATCCTGGCTTAAAGGGCTGTGCTAGAAATATCCTGGCTTAAAGGGCTGTGCTCGGAATATCCCGGCTTAAAGAACTGTGCTAGGAATATCCCGGCTTAAAGGGCTGCGCTAGGAATATCCCGGCTTAAAGAGCTGCGCTAGGAATATCCCGGCTTACAGGGCTGTGCTAGGAATACCCCGGCTTAAAGAGCTGTGCTAGGAATATCCCGGCTTAAAGGGCTGTGACAGGAATATCCCGGCTTAAAGGGCTGTGCTAGGAATATCCCGGCTTAAAGAGCTGTGCTAGGAATATCCCGGCTTAAAGAGCTGTGCTAGGAATATCCCGGCTTAAAGGGCTGTGCTAGGAATATCCCGGCTTAAAGGGCTGTGCTAGGAATATCCCGGCTTAAAGAGCTGTGCTAGGAATATCCCGGCTTAAAGGGCTGTGCTAGGAATATCCCGGCTTAAAGGGCTGTGCTAGAAATATCCCGGCTTAAAGAGCTGTGCTAGGAATATCCCGGCTTAAAGGGCTGTGCTAGGAATATCCCGGCTTAAAGAGCTGTGCTAGGAATATCCCGGCTTAAAGAGTTGTGCTAGGAATATCCCGGCTTAAAGGGCTGTGCCAGGAATATCCCGGCTTAAAGGGCTGTGCTAGGAATATCCCGGCTTAAAGAGCTTTTGCTAGGAATATCCCGGCTTAAAGAGCTGTGCTAGGAATATCCCGGCTTAAAGAGCTGTGCTAGGAATATCCCAGCTTAAAGGGTTGTGCTAGGAATATCCCGGCTTAAAGAGCTGTGCTAGGAATATCCCGGCTTAAAGGGCTGTGCTAGGAATATCCCGGCTTAAAGGCTGTGCTAGGAATATCCCGGCTTAAAGGGCTGTGCTAGGAATATCCCGGCTTAAAGAGCTGTGCTAGGAATATCCCTGCTTAAAGGGCTGTGCTAGGAATATCCCGGCTTAAAGAGCTGTGCTAGGAATATCCCGGCTTAAAGAGCTGTGCTAGGAATATCCCGGCTTAAAGAGCTGTGCTAGGAATATCCCGGCTTAAGAGCTGTGCTAGGAAATCCCGGCTTAAAGAGCTGTGCTAGGAATATCCCAGCTTAAAGAGCTGTGCTAGAGAATATCCCGGCATAAAGGGCTGTGCTAGGAATATCCGGCTTAAAGGGCTGTGCTAGGAATATTCCGGCTTAAAGAGCTGTGCTAGGAATATCCGGCTTAAAGAGCTGTGCTAGGAATATCCCGGGCCCTTAAAGAGCTGTGCTAGGAATATCCCGGCTTAAAGGGCTGTGCTAGGAATATCCCGGCTTAAAGGGCTGTGCTAGGAATATCCCGGCTTAAAGAGCTGTGCTAGGAATATCCCGGCTTAAAGAGCTGTGCTAGGAATATCCCGGCTTAAAGAGCTGTGCTAGGAATATCCCAGCTTAAAGGGCTGTGCTAGGAATATCCCGGCTTAAAGGGCTGTGCTAGGAATATCCCGGCTTAAAGAGCTGTGCTAGGAATATCCCGGCTTAAAGAGCTGTGCTAGGAATATCCCGGCTTAAAGAGCTGTGCTAGGAATATCCCGGCTTAAAGGGCTGTGCTAGGAATATCCCGGCTTAAAGGGCTGTGCTAGGAATATCCCGGCTTAAAGAGCTGTGCTAGGAATATCCCGGCTTAAAGGCCTGTGCTAGGAATATCCCGGCTTAAAGGGCTGTGCTAGGAATATCCCTGGAACAGGACATAGGAAACAGCTGCATCATCGATGACTGAACCAACACTGAGTGGAAGACTGTGTGATGCACTGGAACGACGCTGAAGATCCAGCAGACAACTGTGAAGCAAGAGTTCTTTCTCTGTGTTAACACACGACTATGTTAACACGCGAGTATGTTAAATCACGAGTATGTTAACACACGAATATGTTAGCAAACGAGTGTGTTAACACACGAATATGTTAACACACGAATATGTTAACACACGAGTATGTTAAAACACGAGTATGTTAAAACACGAGTATGTTAACACACGAGCATGTTAACACATGAATATGTTAACACAGGAATATATTAACACGCGAGTATGTTAAAACACGAGTATGTTAACACACGAGAATGTTAACACACGAGTATGTTAGCACACGAATATGTTAACACACGAGTATGTTAACACACGAATATGTTAACACACGAGTATGTTAACACACGAATATGTTAACACACGAGTATGTTAACACGAATATGTTAACACACGAGTATGTTAACACGCGAGTATGTTAACACACGAATATGTTAACACACGATTATGTTAACACACGAATATGTTAACACACGAGTATGTTAACACACGAATATGTTAACACACGAGTATGTTAACACACGAATATATTAACACACGAGTATGTTAACACACGAGTATGATAACACACGAGTATGTTAACACACGAGTATGTTAACACACGAATATGTTAACACACGAGTATGTTAATACAGGAATATATTAACACGCGAGTATGTTAACACGCGAGTATGTTAAAACACGAATATGTTAACACACGAGTATGTTAACACACGAATATATTAACACACGACTATGTTAACACGCGAGTATGTTAAAACACGAATATGTTAACACACGAGTATGTTAACACACGAATATATTAACACACGACTATGTTAACACGCGAGTATGTTAAAACACGAGTATGTTAACACATGAATATGTTAACACAGGAATATATTAACATGCGAGTATGTTAACACACGACTATGCTAACACGCGAGTATGTTAACACACGACTATGTTAACACGCGAGTATGTTAACACACGAATATGTTAACACACGAATGTTAACATACGAGTATGTTAATACACGAATATGTTAACACACGACTATGCTAACACGCGAGTATGTTAACACGACTATGTTAACACGCGAGTATGTTAACACACGAATATGTTAACACACGAATATGTTAGCAAACGAGTGTGTTAACACACGAATATGTTAACACACGAATATGTTAACATACGAGTATGTTAATACACGAATATGTTAACACAGGAGTATAGTAAGACACTACTATGTTAACACGCGAGTATGTTAACACACGAGTATGTTAACACACGAGTATGTTAACACACGAATATGTTAACACACGAGTATGTTAACACACGAATATGTTAACACAGGAGTATATTAACACGCGAGTATGTTAACACACGACTATGCTAACACGCGAGTATGTTAACACACGAATATGTTAACACACGAGTATGTTAATACACGATTATGTTAACACACGAGTATGTTAACACACGAATATGTTAACACGAATATGTTAACACACGAGTATGTTAACACAGGAATATGTTAACACATGAATATGTTAATACACGAGTATGTTAATACACGAATATGTTAACACACGAGTGTTAACACTCAAGTATGTTAACACACGAATATGTTAACACACGAGTATGTTAACACACGAGTATGTTAACACACGAGTATGTTAACACACGAGTATGTTAACACACAAGTATGTTAACACACAAGTATGTTAACACACAAGTATGTTAACACACAAGTATGTTAACACACAAGTATGCTAACACACAAGTATGTTAACACACAAGTATGGTAACACACAAGTATGTTAACACACAAGTATGTTAACACACAAGTATGCTAACACACAAGTATGTTAACACACAAGTATGCTAACACACAAGTATGCTAACACACAAGTATGTTAACACACAAGTATGTTAACACATAAGTTTGTTAACACACAAGTATGTTAACACACAAGTATGTTAACACACAAGTATGTTAACACACAAGTTTGTTAACACACAAGTATGTTAACACACAAGTATGTTAACACACAAGTATGCTAACACACAAGTATGCTAACACACAAGTATGTTAACACACAAGTATTTTAACACACAAGTATGTTAACACACAAGTATGTTAACACACAAGTATTTTAACACACAAGTATGTTAACATGCAAGTATGTTAACACACAAGTTTGTTAACACACAAGTATGTTAACACACAAGTTTGTTAATGCACAAGTTTGTTAACACACAAGTATGTTAACACACAAGTATGTTAACACACAAGTATGTTAACACACAAGTATGTTAACACTCAAGTATGTTAACACACGAATATGGGTGACATCCCAGGACATCCCAAAGACGGCCTCCAGTGAAGGCAAGAACATCTTGCTGGGGACAGTCGGATTTAATTTACAAATTTGTTTTAGAGACAATAAGAGAAGGCAGAGGGTGTGTTTCCCTGTGACTGACATGCAGGATATTGTTAGCCATCTTGATGTCAGTGACGGAGAAAACGATGTTGACAAGCATAGGAGTGAGGACCTTATTAATAGGTATAGGTCAGGAATCGACATAAGTAGTAGGGCAGCCTTTAATAATTGGAATTTTACCTAGAAGGGGTGTTGGAAATATATGTCTTCCTGAGCAACTGGTTGGTGGGACAAACACTGAATGAATATTGCGTCACCATTCACGGACAAGTGAGACCAGAGATGATACGTCAGGTATGAGGGAGGGTCACTTATCTTAATGGTACTGTATCTTAATGGTACTGATTGAGGCTCTGATATCATGAGTTTTAGTAATAATAATAAAGTAACATTAGGTAAAGATAATAACAGAATCTGTGGAAAACAAAAGTGAATCAGGGTTAAGGTACAGAAAAATGATGAAAAATGCAACATATTAGCAATACTTATGTATTTTTATTCTGGAAATGTTTAGCCAGCTAGGAGCTTCATCAGTCCAATATGGAGAAAAACGATGGAAGAAGAAAAGGAGTTTGAGATAATCAGTCCCTCAGCCTGGAGTTGTCTTCAGTAAACCAGTTTTGATAGAGAACTGATGAAGTCATCTTTTCCAGGAGGAGGGACTCTCTTCCAGTGTTTTCCTCTGTACTGGACTGATGAAGCCACTGGTTGGCGAAACGTTTTCACAATAAAGATAGTAAGTGTTGCTTAAATTTATCATTTATTAATTTATCAGTTTTCTAAACCATTAATTTAAAAAAATCATCTTTACATATTGTATCATAATAGATTAAGTGCCAGGAACAAGATAAGTGGTTGCAAGTGTTGCAAACATTGATTCTTTGATTCTAGGAGGCCTGGTCACAGACCGGGCCGCGGGGGCGTTGACCCCCGGAACTCTCTCCAGGTATTACAATAACTGAGACTTGGTTACTCTCCAGTTGAACCCATCTTACACGTGTGTTTATCCAACCTATTTCTGAGGTAATCTAAAGAGTTAGCATCAATTACCCTAATATGCAAATTGATTCATTCATCAACTATTTTATTTCCAAATTCCTTTCTAAGCCTAAACTTATTCTATTTGAACCCATTATTTCGAGTCATTTCTTGGAGAAATATCCTCAGAACCTTATTTAAATTATCTTTATTTATGCCTTTCATCCTCTTACACAGTTGAGTCCTTATAAATGTAAGGAGCATAAGAAAGAGCACTGCAGGAGGCCTTCTGGCCCATGCTAGGCACGTCTTACTACCAGCCACCACCTATTCATCTATTTGTCCAACCTATTTTAAAGCTGAATATCAAAATGATATACAATACCGACAGGTTGGTAGGTAAGACACACAGGCATGTGTCTTATCTATCAACTTATTTTAAAGTTACTAAAAATTCTCGCTTCAGTGACGGTATTTGGGAATTTGTTTCAGTAATCGTAGCTTGGTCCAGCAGGCCTCCTGCAGTGCTTCTTTATGTTCATCCACAACACATTGCCAAATCTAATGTTTTCCTGTACATTTTCTTAATCAAAGTTTTTCCAGCATGAATCCAGTGCAGCGAGTTCTGTCAGGGTAAATATTCTCAACAGGTTATTTATATCATCTTCATCTGTTTCGTCAGTCTATGAAAACTTTCTGATGTAGTGGATCAGTTCGAAATTCTTCATTGTATGTTGTTCAGCGCATGTATATGTTGAGACCGTAACTGTGAAGTATACTGTATGAGGCCAGAGACCGTAACTGTGAAGTATACTGTATGAGGCCAGAGACCGTAACTGTGAAGTATACTGTATGAGGCCAGAGACCGTAACTGTGAAGTATACTGTATGAGGCCAACGATATATAAAGTTGAAGGATAACCTGAGTACTTCTATTATTTATACTTTTTGATATGAAGCCAAGAATAATGTGGGTTTTATTGCTACACTTATGCATTGTTGTCTTGACTTTATATTACTGATTGCCAGAATTCCTAAATTCTTATCGCATTTACAGTGATTAAGATCTACATTATCAAGATTATAACTGCCATGGTTATTCTCTTTTCCCATGCTGAGAATCTTACATTTATGAACATTAAACTGCATCTGCCAGGTCTTTGACCACTGCACCAAGCTATTCAGATCTTCCTGTAGTACTCTAGTGTCCTCATCAATATTTATCTGACGGCATATTTCAGTGTCATTAACAAACTTGTTTATGTCACTATTTATTATTTCATCTCTGTGATAAATGTACATTGTGAGTTACAAAAAGGCCCAACACTGACTCCCTCTGGAACACCGCTTGTGACTTGTCCCCTTGATGATTTCTCCCCATTTACGAAAATTCTCTGATGCCTATCAATAACGCCTCTATCCAAAAAATAATTTCCTTTTCTATTCCGTTAGCCTCTACATTAGCAGTCTCCTGTGTGGAACTCGATTAAAACCCTTAATGAGGTCCATATTCACAATATTGTTGTCATTAAGATGATCTAGAACCTCAAATACCTTAGTGAACGACCCATTATAAAACTATCCTAAGATTTATTACTCATTTTATATCTTTCAAGATAGTTTCAGATTGCTTTTCGCACTTATTGATTCCATGAGTTTTCCCCAGTGGAGGTTAGGTTAATTGAACTATAATTTGAAACTTGCCATCTATCTCTCGTTCTGTAGATAGGTATAACATTTGCAGCTTTCCACTTATACTGGCACTATATAATTTTGTGGTGATCCATTCAAGAGATTAGCTAATGGTTCCTCCTTACATTCCGTTATAACTCTTGAAAACAGTTCATCAGAGCCTGGTGATCTGTTAAGTTTTAATCTGTTTGTTTGAGAACCATGTCATCATGGCTTTTTCATAACCTGTTTCCATCCTGACCTACATCAGTTTTTATTTCGTGAATTTGGACGGTATTTTCCTACGCAAAAACTGAGAGGAAGTAAGTGTTGAAGATTGTACACATTTCTTTGTCACTGACAGTGATCTGACCTGAGCAGTTTTTAGTGGGCCCATCTCTTTTCTAATTTTCTATGTACCTGAAAGAAATCTTTTGGGTTAATCTTCGATTTCCTTACATGCTTTTTCCTTCTTCCCTCCTACTGGGAGGGAAGAAAAAAGGGGTGTGTGCTAAAAACATCATTTATCAACACAGTGAGCCTCGGGCATCACTGCACGCCTTCCTGCATCTGGACAGATACTACAACACAACAGGAGACATTGCTGCACCTGAGCAATGACATATAAGGGTACGGTTCCTCGGTGTAGCACAGCTTAGTGGTTTGTAGATGAATAGTGCAGGCGAGAGTGGTTGAGTCACAGTAGCGTTATCATAACTGGAGTGAGTAAGCTAGCTGTAAAGGTCACATCATACTGTGTATAGATTGTAATTATGCTCACTGAAGCCATGACAAGAGTCAGACAGTCACCTGCAGTCGGTGATACAGCGGCTTGACAACTATCATCCTCTCAACAGAGTTGGAGTTAGAGCAGAAGTTAGACTGAGCATCCCCAGACTGTTTTCTATTCATACCTCTGACGATCAGGAGGTGGAGTGATATGAACTCTCTTGTGGGATA
Source organism: Cherax quadricarinatus (assembly GCF_026875155.1). NCBI lineage: Eukaryota > Metazoa > Arthropoda > Malacostraca > Decapoda > Parastacidae > Cherax > Cherax quadricarinatus. Next base: position 34,381,231 of record NC_069440.1, read on the forward strand.
GGTCAGGACAAGAGTCCAAGGCAAACCCGGGAGTCATAGCAGGGACAACTATGACATGACAACTCCCAGAGCGGCGAGCATAAGTACTATCTATACACGGGAACCCAGACAACTCACGTATCTGATGCCTGAACTGACTAGTGTCAATCATCGAACGGTCACATCCAGGTGACATGTAACACGAGGGTGTTACAATGGTCTGGGTGCAGACCACACTTGGGAACACATGGAAAATGTGTACACCTGCACTGCACATGCAATAAAATTATTACCACATGGCTTGCACTAGCAGAAGATGTTTTTCTGTGCAAAAATCGACACTAAGGCATTCATGACCATGTGAGAACACCAGTAATGGATCAATGACTGAGAGAAATTCACGTAACATTACGACACTTACAGTAGTTCTTCTCTCAGTCTTTCTAGACATATCTGAAACACTAAATTGGCATATTAACTCTGTCATTGTGACATCATGGGGGTGACGTCAGACGTGACGTTGTGAAGTCATGTCATAGAGTGATATCACGAGGTGACATCGTGCTGGGTGAAGTCCTATGGTGACGTCGCGAGGTGACTTCGGGCAATGTCCTGGATGACGTTGTGAGGTTAAATCCTTGGGTGACATCGCGAGGTAACATCCTGGGGTGACATTGCGATGTGACGTCGGGCAGACGTCCTGGGTGACGTCAAAGTCCTGGATGACGTCGCAAGGTGACGTCCAAGAGTGACGTCGAGCAGACGTTCTGGACGACATCAAGCAACATCTTGGATGATGTCGTGAGGTGACGTCCTGGGATAGCGTCGCAAGGTGATGTCGAGCAGACGTCTTGGGTGACTTTGCAAGGTGATGCAGACATCCTGGGTGATGTCAGGGAGCATGGTGAGCCTTGGGTGGCGTCAAGCGGTGACGTCAGGGTGTGACATCGGAGAGCACGTCCTGGGGTGACGTCTGGCAGCAGACAACAGCATCGAGCTTGAATATCTGGTTTGATCAGGCATGGACAACACGTGGCTTGAACATCTGGCTTGATGATCCATACTGGTTGAGAACCCACATGGTTTGCTGATCCACACGGCTCAGAGATCCATGTGGCTTGTAGATCCACATGACTTCGAGTGACACGCGGAACTCAGGGTAGATTCAACTATACTGGACTCAAAAACACTGCAAAACTCACCTCTGATGTGCTGAAATAATTGTGCTGAGTTGAAACAACAGCAGTAACATACAGATGATGCTGAAAAAAACATACCCCCGGCCGGGATTGAACCCGCGGTCATAGAGTCTCAAAACTCCAGCCCGTCACGTTAGCCACTGACCAGCTAGCCACAATAAGATTCATCCAACTAGGTATATTTCTACACCATAGGAAGGTTAGCACAGGCAAGTTTTTACAGACGAATCTGACTTAGAAACAGCAAGGGATGCTGTGGAGTCTCATGTGATAAGGTTTTCCGATGAAATTCACCGAAATAAGGCCTTCATCTTGCTTGTACCTGTGTCTGGATGCTGAGAGTGACTTCAGGAGAACTTGTTAACAGATGGATTCTGCTTGTAAGAGTTGATGAAGAGGCGACAACATCTTCCTCCATCTCTCTGGCCAACACCACTGTTGCGACCATTATAATAATTATTATTGTGGGTGGCGGTGAAAAAATGAATACTCTTCTCTGTCCCAGACTTTTTCTTTGCCGATTTCATGGGACTGATAAATTACCTGGGTGGGCTAAATTGGGATGACCTGAATATGGGTCAGGTAGGTGATTTTGGTTGCCAATATGACGTTTTTCAGACCATAGTTCTAGCTGCCCAGACAACTTTTGTTCCAAGTAGGGAAATTAGATCTAATAAAAATGATCCCAAATGGATGAACAATAGATTTAAACATCTCATTGGTCAAAAGAGAGGCATATATAGGCGTATCAGAAGAGGGGATGGGCAGTTAAGAAATCAATATGTTCAACTAAAGAGAGAAATAAAAAAGGGAATATGAAAAGCAAAAAGAGATTATGAAGCTAAGGTCACAAGGGACTTGAAGACTAACCCAAAAGGATTCTTTCAGGTATAGAGAAGTAAGATTAGGGACAAGATAGACCCACTTAAGAATAACTCTGGTCAGATCACTGACAGTGATAAGGATATGTGAGAAATTTTCATTACTTACTTCCTCTCAGTTTTTAACCAGGAAAACACTAGCGAAATTTCAGAAATAATAAATTATGTAGAACAGGACGATAATAAACTATGTACGATTGCAGTAACTAGTGACATGGTCCTCAGACAAATAGAGAAATTAGAACCTAACAAATCCCCAGGTCCTGATGAACTGTTTGCAAGGGTGTTAAAGGAATGTAAAGAGGAGCTTAGCATACCATTGGCTAATCTTTTTAACATATCACTACAAACTGGCATAGTGCCTGATAAGTGGGAAATGGCAAATGTAATACCTATTTACAAGGCAGGTGGCAGGTCCTTGGCTTCGAACTATAGACCAATAAAACCTACTTCCATAGTGGGAAAATTTATGGACTCAATAACTGCCGAAGCAATTCATAGCCATCTTGAAAGGTATGATTTGATAGATGAATCTGAACACTATTTTGCAAAGAGGCTTTTCTGTCTTGTGAATTTACTAACTTTTTTCACTAAGGTGTTTGAGGAGGTAGCTCCATATACTGTGTATATGGACTTCAATAAGGCTTTCGATAGAGTTCCACATCAAAGGCCATTGAGGAAACTTAAGGCACATGGAATAGGAGGAGAAATTTTTTCCTGGGCAGAGGCATGGTTGAAAAATAGGCAGCAGAGAGTTTGCATAAATGGGGAGAAATCGGAGTGGGGGCACGTCACAAGCGGTGTTCCGCAGGGGTCAGGGTTGGGCCCGTTGTTGTTTACAATTTACATAAACAACATAGATGAGGGAATAAATAGCGACACAAGCAAATTTGCTGATGTCACAAAAATAGGCCATCCAGTTCATTCTAATGAGGACACTAGAGCACTCCAGGTTGATTTGAATAGACTGTTGCAATGGTCGGAGAAGTGGCAGATGCAGTTTAATATAGACAAATGCAAAGTTCTAAATGTTGGACAGGAAAATAACCATGCGACATATAAACTCAATAATATAGATCTTAATACTACTGATTACGAAAAGGATTTAGGAGATCTAGTTAGCAGTAATCTACAACCAAGACAACAGTGCAATAGCATTTGCAATAAAGCTAACAGAATCCTTGGCATCATATCTAGAAGTATAAATAATAGAAGTCCTCAGGTTGCTCTTCAGCTCTATATATCCTTGGTTAGGCCTCATTTAGACTATGCTGCACAGTTTTGGTCACCGTATTACAAAATGGATATAAATGATCTAAAAAACTTACAAGGAAGATGACAAATTTGATCCCTGTATAAAAAAAATTTCCCTATGGGAAGACTGAGGCCCTGAATCTGCACTCTCTAGAAAGGCGTAGAATTGGGGGTTAATATCAGGTGTAAAAAGGGAAAACAGAATAAAAAAGGGGTGTAAATAGCGTGCAAAAAAATATCTAGCCTAGACAGGCCGCAGCAATGGTTTTGGGTTGGAAAAAATTCGATTCGGGAAAGGGATATGGGATGCACTTGTTTGGTATAGGTTGTGGAGAGTGGAACAAACAAAAAACGTTTTTAGTTTAAAAATGGGTTAGTAAATAATTAGTGGGTTGAGTTGGACCTGACTAGTGTACTGGGTTTAATGCTGTGCTCCTTCCTTTAAGGGGAAAGTGACTGTTTTAGGGGGGTCATTGGGAAAACCCCGGAGGGTGAATGGACCTGCTTTGAATGGTCAGTGGGCTGCTGCAGGTTCCTTCTTTCTTAGGGTTCTCATTTTCCGGCGTCCCCCAGGGGCCCAGCCGGGCCCCCCAGGCCCACAAAGGAGAAAAAAATTAAAGGACTTTGGACGGGGGGTTGGGGTAGGCGAAGAAAAAAGGGAAAAGGCAGCTCTCGGGGGTACAAGGTAACCCAAACGTAAAAATTAAATCCCCAACAGGGTATACATTAAAAAAACAAAAAAGGCAAAATTTACCGGGGACTGAAAGATACACAAAAATCGCACATAGAAGAGAAGAGCTTACGACGACGTTTCGGTCCGACTTTGGGGCCAAATTTTCAAAATCACACTAACGAGAATAGAGCAGGACGGGGAATAAGGCAGGGAAATGGGAGAGGGTATAGTAGTAGTAGTAGTAGTAGTAGTAGTAGTAGATGGGTATAGCAGAGGTGGAAAGGGAAGTAGTAGGGGGAAGTAAGGAGGAGCTATCAAATCTAAAAAAAAGGGGGGCAGCAAGGGAGCTAGGGGCCACAAGGGGGCTAGGTGCCCACAAGGGAGCAGGTGCCCCCAAGGGGCTGGTGCCCCCAAGGGGGCTAGGTGCCCCAAGGAGCTAGGTGCCCACAAGGGAGAGGGCCCCAAGGAGCTAGGTGCCCACAAGGGAGTAGGTGCCCACAGAGGGGGAGCGAGAAAAACAGAGGGGGGGGGAAGGAAATAATAAAATAAATAATGAAGAACAGAAAACTCCGTAAAAGGGTGTCTTGCTCTGACTCCGTACCCACACTCCCCTCGTTTCCAACCCCCTTGTCACATCAAGAGATCTTTCAACAAGAAATAAGGACCTCTCCGACCTCTGCCCCTAACTTTTACCTTGTCAACGGTTTTTGCCCCCCAAGGAAGGTTCCTTGAAGTGGTGAGGGGGTTTATTTAGGGAATTGATCTGTGCTCCGTTCCCGAATTAAGCCTGAATCCTTCCCCATCCCCCCCCCAGGCGCTTAAATCCCCGGGGTTTTGCCTTCCCCCCTTATTATAATAAAAACCGGGTTTTTTGTCATCTGTCCCTCTCTTCCCTATTTCTATGACCTTCCCAAAACCCATAAACCTGATATTCCCCTACGTCCTATCATATCCTCTAGAGGTTCTGTCTCTTTTTCTCTTGCTTCTTGATTGGCCAAAACCCTCACTCCCTTTCTTGGTACTTTTTCTCCTGCCCACCTCCATCACTCTCATCACTTCGTTGAATGGGTTCGCCCTCTCCCGACCTGTAAGATGCTTAGTCTTGACGTCGAGTCCCTCTTCACCAATGTCCCTCTTGATGATGTCATTGATTTTCTTAGAGAGAAGGCCAATGAAGGGTTTCTTCATCTCCCTATACCTATTGATGTCTTTCTTGATCTTATCCGCCTCTGTGTGGACTCTAATTCCTTTTCCTTACAAGGTAAATATTATTCTCAAACCTTCGGTGTGGCTATGGGCTCTCCTCTCTCTCCTGTCCTTGCTAATCTTTACATGGAATACTTCGAGACTGTTCTTCCAATTATCGATGTGCAACCTTCACTCTGGCTCCGCTATGTTGATGACATCTTTGCTCTGTGGCCTCATGACTCTTGTCTCTTCCAACCATTTCTTGATGCTCTTAATAATCTTGCCCCTTCCATTAAGTTTAATGCTGAATGGGAATCTAATTCCTTGCTTCCTTTTCTTGAAGTTCATGCCCACCGCTCAGATACAGGTTTTTTTTTCTTTTCTGTTTACAGCAAACCTATGCACAGTGGCATGTACATTCTCTACTTTTCCTGTCATGCTTCCCCTGTCAACAAAATTGTTCTTATCTCCCTCTTTCTTCATGCTCTCTGCATCTGTAATCCTCAGTTCCTTCCAACAGAAATTTCCACTCTTCAAAATTCATTTTCCCGTCTTGGCTACCCTTCCCATTTCATAGACCCTGCTTTCTCACCTGCTAAACGTAATTTCTTCTCTGCCAAACTCTCTACTCCTGAGAACTCTTCTGTCCTCTGCCTTCCCTACATCTCTGGTCTTTCCAATCACAACAACTCTCTCCGTTCCTTAGACATCAAACTTAATTTCCGCCAGACTAACACTCTTTGCACTAATCTCGTTCATACCTCTCCTCCCTTTACAGATGTTCCTGGTGTCTACTCTATTTCTTGCTCCTCCTGTCCTCTTCAATACTTTGGAGAGATTGGCCGATCTCTTTCTGACAGACTCCGGGAGCACAAAAATAGTGTTAGGCTTGCCGACACTAACAATGTTCTTTTCTGTCACGTCAGAGATCACAGCCATCCTGTTGACTGGTCTTGTGCTAAAACTGTCTTCCCTACTTCCAACTTTAACAGTCGCCGTCTAGTTGAATCCTCCCTAATACACAACTTTCCTTGTATGAATCTTAGTCGTGGCTTCGTCTCTGTAGATGCCTTCCTCTCCCACTACATTGTAAAATGATCCAAACTTCAGAACATCCTTGATTTAACCTGATTCCTCATTTTTTTTCTCCTTCCCCTTTCCTCTTTCCTTTTTCTCTTCTGGGTTGTCATTCTTTCCTCTGCCTTGTGTTTCTGTTCCTTCATTATTTATTTTATTATTTCCTTCCCCACACCTCTGTGTTCTCGCTCTCCCTCTGTGGGCACCTAGCTCCCTTGTGGGCACCTAGCTCCCTTGTGGGCACCTAGCTCCCTTGTGGGCCCCTTTAGTCCCTTGTGGGCACCTAGCTCCCTTGTGGGCACCTAGCTCCCTTGTGGGAAACCTAACCCTCCCTTGTGGGCACCTAGCTCCCTTGTGGGTACCTAGCTCCCTCGTGGGCACCTAGCTCCCTCGTGAGCACCTAGCTCCCTTGTGGGCACCTAGCTCCCTTGTGGGCACCTAGCTCCTTTGTGGGCACCTAGCTCCTTTGTGGGCACCTAGCTCCTTTGTGGGCACCTAGCTCCTTTGGGGGCACCTGCTCCAATGGGGGCACCTAGCTCCTTTGTGGGCACCTAGCTCCTTTGTGGGCACCTAGCTCCCTTGTGGGCACCTAGCTCCCTTGTGGGCACCTAGCTCCCTTGTGGGCACCTAGCTCCCTTGTGGGCACCTAGCTCCCTTGTGGGCACCTAGCTCCCTTGTGGGCACCTAGCTCCCTTGTGGGCACCTAGCTCCCTCGTGAGCACCTAGCTCCCTTGTGGGCACCTAGCTCCCTTGTGGGCACCTAGCTCCTTTGTGGGCACCTAGCTCCCTTGTGGGCACCTAGCTCCCTCGTGGGCACCTAGCTACTTTGTGGGCACCTAGCTCCATTGTGGGCACCTAGCTCCTTTGTGGGCACCAAGCTCCTTTGTGGGCACCTAGCTCCTTTGTGGGCACCTAGCTCCCTTGTGGGCACCTAGCTCCCTTGTGGGCACCTAGCTCCCTTGTGGGCACCTAGCTCCCTTGTGGGCACCTAGCTCCCTTGTGGGAAACCTAGCTCCCTTGGGGGCACCTAGCTCCCTTGTGGGCACCTAGCTCCTCGGGGGCACCTAGCCCCTTGTGGGCACCTAGCTCCCTTGGGGGCACCTAGCTCCTTTGTGGGCACCTAGCTCCCTTGTGGGCACCTACCTCCCTTGTGGGCCCTAGTTTCCTTTGGGGGCACCTACTCCATTATGGGCACCTACTCCTTTTGTGGGCACCTAGCTCCTTTGTGGGCACCTAGCTCCTTTGTGGGCACCTAGCTCCCTTGTGGGCACCTAGCTCCCTTGTGGGCACCTAGCTCCTTGTGGGAAACCTAGCTCCCTTGTGGGCACCTAGCTCCCTTGTGGGCACCTAGCTCCCTTGTGGGCACCTAGTTCCCTTGTGGGCACCTAGCTCCCTTGTGGGCACCTAGCTCCCTTGTGGGCACCTAGCTCCCTTGTGGGTACCTAGCTCCCTCGTGGGCACCTAGCTCCCTCGTGAGCACCTAGCTCCCTTGTGGGCACCTAGCTCCCTTGTGGGCACCTAGCTCCTTTGTGGGCACCTAGCTCCCTTGTGGGCACCTAGCTCCCTTGTGGGCACCTAGCTCCTTTGTGGGCACATAGCTCCATTGTGGGCAGCTAGCTCCTTTGTGGGCACCTAGCTCCTTTGTGGGCACCTAGCTCCTTTGTGGGCACCTAGCTCCCTTGTGGGCACCTAGCTCCCTTGTGGGCACCTAGCTCCCTTGGGGGCACCTAGCTCCCTTGTGGGCACCTAGCTCCCTTGTGGGCACCTAGCTCCCTTGTGGGCACCTAGCTCCCTCGTGAGCACCTAGCTCCCTTTGGGGGCACCTAGCTCCCTTGTGGGCCCCTAGCTCCTTTGGGGGGCACCTAGCTCCCTTGTGGGCCCCTAGCTCCCTTGTGGGCACCTAGCTCCTTTGTGGGCACCTAGCTCAATGTGGGCACCTAGCCCCTTTTGGGGGCACCTAGCTCCTTTGTGGGCACCTAGCCCCTTTTTGTGGGCACCTAGCTCCCTTGTGGGCACCTAGCTCCCTTGTGGGCACCTAGCTCCCTTGTGGGCACCTAGCTCCCTTGTGGGCACCTAGCTCCCTTGTGGGCACCTAGCTCCCTTGTGGGCACCTAGCTCCCTGTGGGCACCTAGCTCCCTTGTGGCACCTAGCTCCCTTGTGTGCACCTAGCTCCCTCGTGAGCACCTAGCTCCCTTGTGGGCACCTACCCCCTTGGGGGCCCACCTAGCTCCTTTGGGGCCCCCTAGCTCCCTTGTGGGCACCTAGCTCCCTTGTGGGCACCTAGCTCCTTTGTGGGCACCTAGCTCCTTTATGGGCACCTAGCCCCTTTTTGTGGGCCCCTAGCTCCTTTGTGGGCACCTAGCTCCTTTTTGGGCACCTAGCTCCCTTGTGGGCACCTAGCTCCCTTGTGGGCACCTAGCTCCCTTGTGGGCACCTAGCTCCTTGTGGGCACCTAGCTCCCTTGTGGGCACCTAGCT
>NC_069440.1:34392459-34398123 GCF_026875155.1 Cherax quadricarinatus
CTACTACTGCTACTACTAAATTCTACTACTATCTACTATACTTCTACTACTACTAATGTATAGTACTACACTACTAGTACTACTTCTACTTTACTACTTCTGCTGGCTACTACTACTACTACTACTATACTACTACACTTAAATTACTCACTAGTACATAGTACTACTATACTACTCTCTACTACTACTACTACTACTACTACTCTGCTGATACTACACTTACTACAGCTACTACTACTACTACTGCTACTACTACTATGCTACTGCGCTACTACTACACTACTACTAGTACTACACTTCTACTACTACTACTAGTACTACTACTACTAGACTACTTCTAACAACTACAACTGCTCTACTATACTACTACTACTACTACTACTACTCTACTAATACTACTTTCTTTTCTACTACTAGACTAGTACTACTACATACTACTACTACTGCGCTATCTACTAGTACTACTACTACTAAATACTGCGTACTACTACTCACTACTACTTGGGTACTACTACTACTACTATACTACTACTACTACTACTACTCTTGCTGCTACATACCTACATTGCTATGCTGCACCTACTACAACTACTACTGCTACACTACTTTCTAGTACTACTACTATACTACTGCTATACTACTAGTACTACTACTATACTATATTCACTACTACTCTACTACTGCTACTATACTACTACTACAACTACTACTGCTAATACTACTATGCTACTGCGCTACTACTACAATACTACTAACTACTACTAGTAAATACTACTTCTACTACTACAAATACTACATACTGCTGCTACTGCTACTACTACACTGCTGTACTACTACAAACACTATACTACTACTATACAAATACTACTACTACACTACTACTACTACTACTGCTACTACTACTACTACTACTACTACTACTCTACTAGTACTACTACTACTACTATACCTACTCTATATGCTACTACTACACTACAACTATAGTATTTCTACTTCTACACTCTACTACAACACTGCACTGACTACCTACTACTACACTCTACTACTACTATACTACACTACTCTACTACACCTACTACTGCTACTATACTACTCTACTACTACTCTAACACTACTCACACTATACACTCTACTGCTACTGCTACACTACTACTACTACTACTACTACTCACTAACTGTACACTATACTACTACCTACTACTACATACTTCTTAAATACTACTACTACTACTACTGCTCTACTACTACTACTACTAAATCCCCTACTAAATACTACTATACTACTACTAATACTATTTCTACTACCTTACTACTAAATTACTACTACTATACTACTACTTACTACTATACTACTACTACTCTACCTCTCTACTACTATCCCACTACCTGCTACTACTACTATACTACTACTACTACTAATACTACTACTTCTACAACTACACTACTACTAATACTCTCACTACTACTACTTACTACTACTACTATACTACTACTACTACTACTAAATACATACTACTACTACTACTCTACTACCTCTACCACTTCCCGCCTATATATACCCCTTCCTGCTACTACTTCTCGTTATGTGACTTTGCAAATGGTCCAACTCGACACGAAACGTCTGTAAGATCTCTCACTACGCATTATTTTGTAGGTATAATTTATTCCTTTATTTATTTAATTAAATATATATTGCTTTAAATGCCCTCTCCACTTCTGATTCTTCTACATACTTTCTCTTTCCTTTAGTTTAATCGAGTTTACTGATTTAGGTCCATTTTTGTTATTCTGATTTCATATTGTAATCTACTTGCCTGGCACTTGATTTAGCTATGAAAATGCAAAATTTGCAACATCTCTCCTATATGCTGACCCTTGTGTTTAGCGCTTTATTTTTTGTTGCAATAAATTATAATAATCCGTCTATTTGACTTAAGAGTCACAGTATTCATTGTACTAAGTAATTCCTCATCCCATAAATCAGCAGCTAAAAACAAGGACCCTACCTTGACTCAAGGGCAAGCCATCGTTACACAAGCCGATAACGGGTTTAAGCGTCTCAAGGGTGCCACGTGTACACTAAGGACAAAAAGTGTCAGGGGCCCAAGACTGTCAACGCCTCCAGCATACATTAGGTGATTTTCCAGTAGACCCCTGCTGTCTTCGAGAAGACATTGGATAGCACCAAAGTTGACCTGACCGCCGGGTGTGGTTTGTATGTCGTTTGCATGCGGCCAGCATAACACCCGCTGACAGACCCTGACCACCACGACCCTGGGCTCAAATCGGGCCTGGGCGTTGACCCCTGACACCCTCTATAGGTATACTCCAGGTAGTTGATTATTTAACAAAAATAATCCTGGGTCGTACCAAATAAGTTTCTAGATTCAATATTTTGTATCAGTTTATCCTACTCTATTTGAAGTTAAATATCCCATTAAAACAATATTTTCGATGCCTTAGTAATTTCTTCCCATAGAAGTTTACCGAGTTGCCCATCAAGACTTGAGGGACTGTAAATAACACCCAAGATTACCTTTTATATCTTGTCTAATGCAACAGTTTAAATTATCTCTGACATAGATCGCCACTTCATCAGCCTTCCCGTTGACACTGTCAGTGTGGCATACTTTACTACCTATTATGTGCAGTTAGTAAGACATTTCTCTATCATCTAGGTTGGATCATGTCTCCGTTATTACAATAATCTCTGTGCTTAATGCATGCAATTAATCTTAGCTCATCTATTTTATTTCTAGTGCTGCTACAATTAGTACAGTAGACCTTAAGGGAGTTATAATCACTTGCTCTCTCTACTCTCTCTCTCTCTCTCTCTTTCTCTCTTGCATTAGTAACCAATTTATCTGCTTATATTAGTAACTATATGATTAGCAATCTTGCTTTTTTATCATTTTTCTGAGGTATCTTGGCAAATGTCTCTCCTCACTCTATGTATTACAAGAATAGGTTGGCTATTTAGGTTAATGGCTGTCACTCTATCTTCATACGAAAGATTTCTTACTCAGTGTTTTTTTTTCATTCTTCTCTGTATGTTCTCCAATGAATTTGTACCCGTGATGTAGTATGGAGACCAGAACCGAACTGCATAATGTATATGAGGCTTCAGTAATGATGTGTAAGTCACTGACTTTTTTTGTGTTATGCTAGGTTGTGTACACACATGCTGCTGTGTTATGCTAGGTTGTGTACACACATGCTGCTGTGTTATGCTAGGTTGTGTACACACATGCTGCTGTGTTATGCTAGGTTGTGTACACACATGCTGCTGTGTTATGCTAGGTTGTGTACACACATGCTGCTGTGTTATGCTAGGTTGTGTACACACATGCTGCTGTGTTATGCTAGGTTGTGTACACACATGCTGCTGTGTTATGCTAGGTTGTGTACACATGCTGCTGTGTTATGCTAGGTTGTGTACACACATGCTGCTGTGTTATGCTAGGTTGTGTACACATGCTCCTGTGTATGATAATCTACGTAACTGTATTTGTATATACCTGAATAAAGTTACTTAGCTGCAGCATAACCCTGACTCGTAATGCTTCTATATCTTGATATAAATCCCATTAAAACCAAACCATACCCCGGCTGGGATTGAACCCGCGGTCAGAGAGTCTCAAAACTCCAGCCCGTCACGTTAGCCACTGACCAGCTAGCCACAATAAGATTCATCCAACTAGGTATATTTCTACACCATAGGAAGGTTAGCACAGGCACCACTGTGACCATAAATGCAAGTTTTTACAGACGAATCTCCAGCTAGCGTGGCCGTGACGAACTATAGCTCAAGTCCCTTCACTGTGGTCACAGTGGTGCCTGTGCTAACCTTCCTATGGTGTAGAAATATACCTAGTTGGATGAATCTTATTGTGGCTAGCTGGTCTAGTGGCTAACGCGACGGGCTGGAGTTTTGAGACTCTCTGACCGCGGGTTCAATCCCAGCCGGGGTATGGTTTGGTTGCAATCGTGTCATTACGATTTCGTGAGTCATAAATCCCATTATTGTGTTGCCTTATTATTCACGCTTAGACATTGCTGTCTTGGCTTCAGGTTGCTACTTACTATAGCTCCCAGGTTCTTCTCGCATTCTGTATGGCCAAGTTCTGTATAATTTAGTTTATATCTGCTGGGGTTATTTACATTCTCGAGCTTCAAGTTTTTCTGCATTTATCTACTTTGAACTGCATCTGCCGCTTTTCTGACCACGACGTGAGCTTCTGTATTCTCCTGAATTTCGGTGGCATTTTCCTCTGAATCAGTTATCTTGCCTATTTTTGAATCTTAAGTAAATTTGTTCATGTCACCTGTCATTCGCGTGTCAGGGTTATTAATGTATATTATAAACAACAGAGGGCCTAAATCTGATCCTTGTGGAACAGAACTTGTCTGACTGATTCCCACGTAGATTTCACCCGAGTTATGAACTCTGCTCTCTGTTTGTCAGCCTCGATACATATGGCGTGATAAGAGTATGTTACATTGTAATGGGTGTATGTCATACACCCATATAGGCATGTCCACCAGACCAGCGAACCAGAGTCTAAGAGTATAACGAACTAGGCCCAAGTGTTATGCTAGAGTCTTTGTTCAACCAGCCAATGACAAGGAAGCTGCCAGAGATGTGAAAAGATGTTAGACACTCTTGAATCAACATTGGCAGACTTACCTCCAAGTCTGGTTAAAGACGGTTCTCACCGTGTCTCTTGCTTGTAAATTGCCTTTCTGTACAAATCCTCAATAAATATTGTGCATACACTTGCATGCTGTGATGGTAAAGGAAATATTTATAAGAATAGGCTCGCTGCTGTTTTATGCTCGTTCATCATTTCTACTTTGGGTATCGCGATACAACCAGGTGTGCAGGCCACAAGAATACACCTGTGTTCGTAACAATCCATGACCGGACTAGTTTCCTCAATACTATAAGCTGCAACTTTCCTTAAGTCGTTTGTGTGACACTGTCAGAAACTTTGCTAAAATCCTAATAAATAATATCCAACTCTGTATCATGATCAACAGCCTCAAACTTGACTTAAGACAATATATTGGTCAGGAAGGAACAGTCCCTTTTGAATCCATGCTGAGTATTAGTGTATATACACCCAGATATACACCTATATACACCCAGATATACACCTATATACACCCAGATATACACCTATATACACCCAGATATACACCTATATACACCCAGATATACACCTATATACACCCAGATATACACCTATATACACCCAGATATACACCTATATACACCCAGATATACACCTATATACACCCAGATATACACCTATATACACCCAGATATACACCTATATACACCCAGATATACACAAATATACACCGAGACATACACCTATATACACCCAGATATACACCTATATACACCGAGATATACACTTATATACACCGAGACATACACCTATATACACCCAGATATACACCTATATACACGGAGATATACACCTATATACACCGAGATATACACTTATATACACCGAGATATACACTTATATACAACGAGATATACACCTATATACACAGAGATATACACTTATATACACCGAGATATACACCTATATACACCGAGATATACACCTATATACACCGAGATATACACTTATATACACCGAGACATACACT
>NC_069440.1:34398623-34423623 GCF_026875155.1 Cherax quadricarinatus
GGAGGTTCTTTTACCATCCCATCATTTTCCTGGCAGATGTGGCAGACACATTTTTGTGATCTTTGAAAGTGAGATTTACTGACATTATCACTCCTAGGTTCTTCACATTTGTTCTTCGCTCTATTGCGTGGCTGGAAATAGTATTATACTTCGATCCATTATTTATTTATTCGAGTTTTCCATAGCGGAGTAATTGAATTTGTTTTTACTGAAATTCATATTATTTTCTGAGGACAATTTAAGACTTTGTTAATGTCAGCTTGGAGATTTGCAGTGTCCTCAGTGGATGACACTCTCACGTAAATTCTGGTATCCTCAGCGGTATCTTCAGCAAAGGAGGACACGGTGCTGTGGTTTACATCTCTATGTCAAATATGAGGATGAGAAAAAGGATGGGAGCAGTTCTGTGCCTTGTGGAACAGAGCTTTTCACTGTAGCTGCCTCTGAGTTTACTCTCTCTCTTTACTCTTTGCATTCTATTTATTAGGAAGTTAAGTCAAAGATTCATCTACGCACTTTCCCTGTTATTCCTTTATAACGCATTTTGTTTGCTATTACACAATTATTGCATCTGTCAATAGTTTCACAAAGTCTGTGCGCACAGCATCTGCATTTTGTTTGTCCTGCAGTACATGCAAGACCGTGTCATAGTGTAGTTCAGTAGTTGAGAGAGGCAGGAGCGACCTGCTGTGAACCGTGCTGCCTGGGTACCCAAGTGGTGGCGATCTTGCTTCTTAGAAACCCTTTCAAAGATTTTTATGTGGGACGATAGTGCTATAAGTCTCAAATTCTTTACAATTGCTTTACTGCCATCTTTATAGAATGAGGTTATGTCAGTTGTTTTTAGTGACTCTGGGATGACTCCTGCGTCTATGCTTGCAGTTCTTGAAGACGGAGTTGCATGAGTCTGGGTCTGGGGTAGAGTGAATGGACATGTCATTAATTGCTTTTCAAAGTTCTAGAGTGTTAGGATTATATCAGGAGCTCAACTAACCAGGACCCCTAAATCTTTTTCTTATTCAAAGTGATTAAGATCTTCACTATTAAGTTTATAAGTGACAGGTTTATTCTCCTTTTCCGGTCTTAGAGCTGCATCTGCGTCATCGCCAGCCACTGCACACCATCCAGGTCTTCCTGCAGTTCTCTAGTGCCCTTATCATAATTAATCGATGACCTATTTAAGTGTCATCAACAAAAATCGCTCATGTTAATATTCCTCATATGTCATTTATGTATATTGTGAACAACAAAGTGCCCAGCACTTTGTGGGGAAAACCCCTTCTGACGCATCCCCATTGTGATTTCTTCCTATTTATGAAATTCTCTATTGCCTGCCATCTATGCCTCCATCTAGGAAAAAAATTCTATTGCGTGTGCATCATCTTTCCTCAACAGTCTCATGTGTGGAACTGTCAAAAATCCAAATACACTGTGTCAAAATCATAACCATGATCATCTTCTCAAATACCTTAGTGAAAAAAATAGTTAATTTGTAATGCAGGAACGTCCCTTTGAAACACTGTGCTGAGATTCCCCTGGTCAATTAATGTCTTCAAGGTGGCACTGAATAGCCTCGACAATTATTGATTCCACCAGTTTTCTACAAAGGAGGTTAGACTAATCAATAATACGAAGCTAACGCTCTGTCTCATGGTTTATAGACATATGTCACTTTTGTCATTTTCACTCATCTGGCATTACGCCAGTTTGTCGAGATATGTTGAGAAGACTACCTAAAGGTTCGCTAAGTTCCTCCTTATGTCCCATTATTTAACCCTCGAGAACAGTTCATCAGCGCCACGTCACCAGTGACTTGTTAGTGGTATCATATTTTCGCCCTGACTTTTATTTTTTTTTATATTACTGGAATTTCTCTAGCATCTTCCGGGGTTAAAAACTTAAAAGGAAAAATAACTGTCGAGGATTTTTACACGTTTTCACGAAGGTCAAATAATGAACAATCTTGTTCTTAATATTTTTCTTGTGAAATTTTACCAGCCCCCTTTAAAAACTTTTAGTCGTATTACCAAGGTGGGGTCCCCCCTCAGGAAAATTAAGATAGAAAAAGAACAAAAACTGACAAACATAAACACTTTATTATTTAGAAAAATAAATTATAAAACACTTAATTGAAATATTAATCCTACCTTAAAGAAAATGAAAAATGAAAAATATAATTTTGAATTATGCTAATACTATATATATATATATATATAATATATAAAATATATATATATATATATATATATATATTATATATATATAAACTTGGGTTTTTGGTGTTGGTGACACGGGCGTGTTTTTTGAAATCGTAGCTGTTGCGAGGGATGGTGGGGTCGCAGGTGTTGACAACCCACCGGCTCATTCTTCACGATTTTCTAGCCGTCAGTAATCCGTCCAGATGACAGGGAAAGCAGTTTTTTTCCACTGCATGATGAGGGGTTATATCCTGCTCTTGCATACACAAAACAGGTAAGTGGATCAGAATTTGGGACGTCTCAGAACGTTAGTCCATCCCCTTCAATTTCTACTCGTTGATTGCAGGTGACCTCTCTGTCCTTTCAAGCTGTAAGAGGAGAGAGATTACCCACTGCTTAAGAAATCACTCTCCATGATAAGTACATACCTAAAAGATGTGGTGATTATTAAAACTTTTAACCTATCAAGACTGAAAGGACTAAGTTAATTATTGGTCAAAGTGAAGCTTTTAACCAATAAGTCCACTAAAATATGATCAGGCGTGTATTACAGTAGTGTTGGGAGCTGCGAGTCGAGTGATTTACTGTTTGGACAGGAGCCCCACACGTCACCTTTGGGGGGGGGGGAAAAGGGAGGGGAAGGGATAGCGGGAGCTGGACTTACCCAACCTTAACAAGTAGCCCGGGAATGAAAATTTTGTTACTATATACTCCCTCGCTACTCCTATCTATTGAACTTTTCCCCAACACTCCCCCTACCAAGACTTATAGTAGGAGTTAAAAAGAACGGCGAAGGAAAAAGTTCTAACCCGTGGAAGTCGCGTAAGGCAACAAATCTTCTGAGTGTCACGACTTAACCAGTCAGAGAATAATTGGATGAACCATTGATATACACAATATGGAACTTAAAAGCCTGGAGAGACATGTCCACTCAAGAGGCGACTGTTGGTTCCCTTAAAAGTTTCTAGGTATATCAAAGGTTTGTGGTCCATTTCTAAAATGAATTCTTTTCCCAGCTGTTACGAAAAACCCAGAGTTACAAAACTTACAAAAGTTACAAAACTCCCATACTACTGAATCTAAGTTCAGCATAAGAAAATCCCGACTGTGATAATACACAGAAACCAGTACAAATTAGGTCATAAGCTATAGTTCAGGACCTGAGATGCTCAGAGTGTCTATGAGACACACAACCTCAATACAACGTCGAAAATCACTAAGTCTATACAATGTTCTGTGAACAGAGTTTTACAGAACTAACAAGAATAATGAGACAGACAATCTGTCCGACTCCAAGAGAGAGTCTAGAGCAGACTGAGTACTTCAGGCGAGGTGAGGACACCCCCCCCCTCGATCACGTGATAGCTCCGTGGGTTACTGCCCAGCGAGAAACGGCAGAATAACGAGCAAAGAGCGATAATTACAGCAGTTAGACAATCAAGACTTGAACTGAGCACATATGTTACATCCTACCTAACAAGTCAAATAACAATATAAAGCAATACATTTACGATTTAGCTATTATCGCAATAAGCAATATAAAATTAAATGAAAAGGTAATTATATATATACATAATAATCATTGCAACCCATTCAGGGGTTGCAACACCCCCCCAACACGACAGACGGTCGCACTAGGAGTTGCATTAATGTCTTTCACATTATTACTGATTACTCATTCAATACAATTTATATAAATATTAATCAGAGTCACTCTTGTGCCAAGCACTTCTATCATTCAAACAGTGTCAGTTTCACTAGGATATGCCCCTAGTACTAGGGCAGTACACAGTATCGTATCTCTGCATACTCGTGGTTATGTACATCAGTGTAGAGACAGGAAAGCGCAGACAAGTAGGGCACGATGAGGCTCGATCATAGTAGAGGAGACTGCATTCCACTCGAAAGTAGTGGTTGTGGAATGCTATGCAGTATGGATATCTGAGCATGAAACAGCTTAAGGTGTGTAGTGAAGGGGGGGTCTGCGGCAGGACAGTGTTGCGTCACACGCAATACATCGCCCACACCACACTACCCACTCATCACTCAGCTTATGTCTCCTCCTCACACACATCAATGCTGTGAATATATAAATATAATAATTAGACATGAGTATATATAGTTAATATGGTCTGGAGGGATTAAGTTACTTTACTGAATTTGACATAGCAAGTAACAAAAGGTATTTGGGCATTAAAATTACGTTAATTTAAAGTAACTGATAATTATTAAGGACGTGCCAGAGCGTCAGCAATTACATTACAATGACCACTTATGTGTTTTATACTAATAGAATAAGGTTGGATTCTGAGGGCCCACCTCATGATCCTAGCATTCTTACTCTTCATAGTGAGGGGATTGTGGTCTGAAAAAACGTTAATTTTAAATGGGGAAGTGCCCAAATACACGTCAAAATGTTCCAAGGACACCACAAGAGCTAGAGCCTCTTTCTCAATAGTGGCATAATTTTTCTGGTGTCGTTTAAGTTTAGATGAATAGTAACATATAGGATGGAGAATATCAGTGGATGTTGACTGTTGGAGCAGCACAGCGCCCACTGCATAGCCACTCGCATCTATATGTAAAAAGAAGGGAAGATTGAAATTAGGACTTTTCAACACAGGAGCAGAGGATAGCAAGCGCTTCAACCTTTTGAACGAGTCTGAATAGTCTCTAGTCCAGGTGAACTGAACTTTGCTATATGTAAGCTCAGTGAAGGAGACTGCAATCTGAGAAAGTTTGGACAGAACCTGCGATAATATCCTGCCATACCAGGAATCTCTGTACTCCCTTCCTATCCTGTGGCACTGGAAATTCAGAAATTGCACGAACCTTAGCCTCAATAGGGCAACCTCACCTTGGCCGATACAAAAAGCCTAGATAGGTAATCTTGGCTTGACCAAAACTATATTTAGCTAAGTTAACAGTGAGTTGTAGTGCGCCAGTCTCTCAAACAATGTTCTGAGACCCGTCAAGTGCTGTTCCACTCGTCACTGTACACACTAAGTCGTCAAGGTAGGCTTCGACTCCTTCTAAATTGTGGGTCAACTAGTTCATTATACGTTGGAATGAAGAAGCCGCGTTACATAGGCCGAAGGGGGTAACGAGGTAGTTAAACAATCCATCTTGAACAGTAAAAGCAGATATTTCTTGAGCACGTTCAGTAAGCGGGACTTGATAATAGCCTCGTAAGAGATCTAAACGGCTGACAAACTGGGCTCCTGACACACGGTCAATAAGGTAGTCAATGCGAGGTAGAGGATAACCATCAGGCAAGGTGACAGAGTTCACTTTCCTGTAATCAGTGCACATCCTGAAACTACCATCAGGTTTAGGCACTAAAATACAGGGAGATGCCCATGGACTTTTACTGCGTTCAATAAGTCCGTGAGATAACAGAAAATCAACCTCTTCTCTCAATGCTTTATGATTCGTTGGACTCATTCTATATGGTGATTGCTTAATGGGTGATGCTCCCTGTACATCAAGTCATGTACACCCCAGAGTACAACGTTTAGGAACATCACCGAACAATTCAGGGAAATGCAAAATCATGTTTTTAATATCACCAGCTTTATCAATCCCAAGGTTACTAAGAAAATCGTCTAGTGACTGTAGAGTCGCTGAATTTTCTAAACGAAACTCTATACCTCTAGAGATGTCAGGTAGGACTGACGTTTCTTCCTCTGTACTAGGAAGATAGAAGTAGTAGGTAGAGGACTAGCGTAGTATGCCTTGAGCTGGTTAACATGGTAACATGATTAGATTTCTTTTTCCCAGGCGTACGTACCAAATAATTTACGTCGCTAAGCCTTTTCACTACTTCCAGGGGACCATCATACCTGGCTTGTAGAGCATGACCTGGTACTAATTTCCGAGCCATCACCTTATCTCTTGCTTTAAAAGAGCGAGAGACAGCACATTTGTCATAATGTTGCTTCATTCTAGCTTGGGCTGAAACTAGGTTTTTCGAAGCTAGCTCTCTAGCGGCTGTCAAATGTTGCTGCATTAATGAAGGTGAAGTACTCAATGATGGATTTGATTTTCCTGTCCACACGTCTTTCAACACTGCGAGAGGACCACGCACTTGGTGTCGAATATTAGTTCAAATGGACTAATCCGAGACTTTCTTGCTCACTTTCTCTCATAGCGAACAGAAGAAAGGAATACCCTCATCCCAGTCTCTAGAAAAATGTTCACAATAAGCTCTCATCATAGACTTCAATGTCTGATGAAATCTCTCTAGAGCACCTTGTGACTGTGGATGATAACTGGTTGAAAGTACAGACTTTATTCCTAGGTGGGATAATGCTTCTCGAAAGATCTTAGAAGTGAAGTTTGATCCCTGATCAGATTGTATCTCTCGTGGCAATCCAACTGGGAAAAATTTCATCTAGCGCTCTCACAATAGCATGAGCATTATTTTTCTCATAGGAATAGCTTCGGGATAGCGTGTTGCAGCGTCCATAATAGTTAATAAGTATTGGTTTCTAGTTTGGTTCTAGGCAAAGGACCAACACAATCAATATATAAGACGTGAGAATGGTTCACCATGCACGGTGATAGGAATGAGAGCGCAGGTGGAGGTGTGTGTGCTGGCTTGCCTGTCACTTGACACACGTGGCAACGTCGCACATGATCAGCTACTGTCTCCCTCATTTTAGGCCAAGTAAAAATGTTTTGCCAGTTTACGAGTGTCTTCTTGACATCCAAATGTCCTCTATGGGACTATTGTGAGCAAATCAATGGCTTGTTCACGAAATGTAACTGGTAACACTACTAGATGCTTGACTGTGGTGTAAAAACACTATTACCTGACAACTTGCATGTATTTTTCTCCATCAGTACACCATTACTATAATAGTAACAATTATCGATATCCTTTGCTTCACTCTCAGTAACTGTTATATCTCTCAGTCTTTCTAGTGATGATCAACAAACTTATCCTTGATTAAATCTTCATGAGTTAGAAATTTAACGTCAGGTGTGTCTTGACTAGGTTGATGACCGGGGGGAGTCAGCGTTAAGGACCTGGGCGCAGAGCATCACTAAACAACATATTCAAGCCAAATCATTGTCATCCACTAACTCAACAGGAGACAAGGATGGTTGTTGTATCTTTGACATAGCTCTAGTAATTGTGCTGAGAGGAAATAAAATAGGTTTCTCTCTGCAAGCTTCAATGGCATAATTATTCATCAGTGTTATTATCATCACAAGTGGTTCTTACATATACCAGCATGAAGGATATCGTTCCCTATCAACAAGTCCACTGACTGATGGGAAAATACACATGGATATACCCACTGAAATATAACAGTATATGCTTGTTTGAATTAAACTTTGTGCAGAGGCCACTTTATAACCCCTCCATAGGCTTCTAACAATACATCTATCCTGCAATAGGTATCATCAGTTATGGGCAGTACATCTTCCTCAATAACGTGAGATAACTGCCAGTGTCTCTGAAAGTAACAATCTCAGTTAGATGTGATTCGTCAATCCTATTTACTCTTGAAATGTAAGGATAATCGCTGAACGAATCTTTTTGTCAGATACACTTTCTGACGCTAGTCATCTATCTGGGTAACATTATCTAAAAACAATAGGATCAGAGGTATTACTAGGATTTTGGTGCCTGTGTTGCTCAGAAGAGGATATGACTTGAGTGGGGGCGCCAGCCGCACGACTGCTTCTTGTATCTCTTTCTAACTTATAGCAATACTCTCTAGCATGTCCTTTTCTGTTACAATAGTTACATTTAACTTTCTTATTCTCGATATCAGATTTCTGTCTAGCCACAGAGACAGATTCAGGATTGTGAGTTTTCCTGGTAAAGGTACGAGAAGTTATAGTAGCAGGTACATCAGGCCGGCAATGAGCAGCTGATTTAGGTTGCCAACTTCTAGGACAATTTTTAGTTACCTTGTTTCTTTGTGTTTTATTATGTACAAGTTTGTGAGAAATCTCCTAATTGTCTGCTAATGCTGCAGTTTCCAGAATATCTGAGGTAGTATGATCGATCAGATATTCTTGTATGTCAGCAGACATACAGTTGTTAAACTCTTTATGTAGTAACAACTGAACAAGGCTGTTGTAGTTGTTACACTTGGCAGACCTACACCATCTCTCAAAAGCAACTTTTTTCTCACGAGCAAATTCTACACAAGTTTGATCTTGTCGTCGTTGTAACGTACGAAATGCTCTATGATAACTTAGAGGTAACAAGTTATATGTCTCTAGAATAGTTAGTTTGACAGCGTCATAACTTATGTACTTGGCAAATGGTAAAGCAGCAGTACAAGTTTGAGCTCTTCCTGTCAACGCTGTATGCAACAATGTTGCCCAGTGCTTACGTGGCCAGTTCATAGCACGTGCCTGGTTCTCAAACACATCAAAATAGGTGTCTAAGTCACTCTCAAAAAACTTAGGAACCATTGATGCAGCTTTCTGCACATTAAATGGGTCCTGTGATATATCAGTCTGTTGTCTTCCCAGACGAACATTTTCTCTCTGGAAATCTTCGTTCAATTTCCTCTGTGCCTCTATTTGTGCAGTCTGCAACATAATGAGGCATTCAAACCTCTCAAACTGTTCCTGAGAGATAGGACCAGTAGGTAATGAGGGAGTAAGGAATCTAACGTGGTCTGGACGGTCCTTAGGTCGGACACCTCGTTCAGCCTCTCTAGAGGTCTAGATCTGGTCTAGGATAAGTAGATACAGGTGTAGCATACACTGTACTAGTATGTGCTGAGTCATCCAACCAGCTACACTCTGTACTATTGTGTCAGTGAGGCGGGATGGTGTGAGCGGAGGTTCACTAGGCTCAAGACACTTCTGCCGTAGTTGCTCTTTCTTCTAAGTCATCAAATAGAGTCATACTTCCTAATTGTGACACTAGGCTTTTGAATCTGAATCATATCAGACATCTCTGTATGAGCAGGAAACAATATATCTTTAATTAACGCTCTGACAGTTTCTGCGGTGTAATTCCTGTTATACGTCACACGAGATATTTGGCTACTCACCAACACGTCTGAAGTTTTAATGTACTTAACTCAGACAAAGTCAGAGTATCAATTAACTGTTTCACTTTGGCATACATCACGAAAAATAATTGTACTACGAGAGAGTGATTATGGGAAACTATAATCCTGATAGGAATTTTAGTGTTGGTTGTCTTAGAGTTAGAGCTCATAAACAGTATTTCCATCTCCTTGGATCAAGAGACTCAGTCAGGTACATACATCCACCTGGTATGTTGTACAAGACTAAACTCAAAGTCTTCAGATTAGGAAAGTACTCAAAGTGTTTGATCATAGAGTTACTAGTATGTCAAACTGGACACTTTCTCCAACACCTTGGATCAAGAGCATCCCGGACAGGCCCCCATTTGTTACAAAAAATGTGATTCTGAAAGCTTAGAGATCTCCAGTGAATATTAGAAAGGACTGCCCTTCTAGCATCCAGCCTGTTACTGGGTTTTCGTAACAACTAGTCAGTATCCTTGTCCAATTATCCATTGGAATTCAGTATGATTCAATAGTGCTTCAGGATTACAACTGGTAAGCTACTAACTAGAGAAATTAAAATTTAATAAATTTATTAAGTCTAGAGGTATATTATCAAATTAAATTAAATTAATTTAAATTAATCACAGTAATCAAAATAATATCACATCTCTCGTTTACAGTATTATTGTGTTGAAAGCACATATCACTATCATTCTTAAGTACCGTCTGGTACATTAACATTTAATAAGATATTACAAATATGTACAAGTTTGTGTATGTGTGTAAGTGCTCTAAGTAGTTCTATGTCTCACGACTCGACTAGACTTAAACAAGTGACTGACAAAGTCCTCACATAAACTAACTTCTTGACCGACTGGCAATCAAAACAGTCTGCTTGAACAACAAAAAGAATGCTAAAGCCCAATAGCAATACAACAAGCAACTGCGACACAGAATCGGGAACAAGGAGATAATATAACAACACTAAGTAGGGACCATCAGCAGATCCTCCACAAAAGTTACAAAACTCCCATACTACTGAATCTAAGCTCAGCATAAGAAAATCCCCGACTGTGATAATACACAGAAACCAGTACAAATTAGGTCATAAGCTATAGTTCAGGACCTGAGATGTTCAGAGTGTCTATGAGACACACAACCTCAATACAACGTCGAAAATCACTAAGTCTATACAATGTTCTGTGAACAGAGTTTTACAGAACTAACAAGAATAATGAGACAGACAATCTGTCCGACCTCCAAGAGAGTCTAGAGCAGACTGAGTACTTCAGGCGAGGTGAGGACACCCCCCCCCCCTCGATCACGTGATAGCTCTGTGGGTTGCTGCCCAGCGAGAAACAGAAGCCGGCAGAATAACGAGCAAAGAGCGATAATTACAGTAGTTAGACAATCAAGACTTGAACTGAGCACATAATATGTTACATCCTACCTAACAAGTCAAATAACAATATAAAGCAATGCATTTACGATTTAGCTATTATCGCAATATAAGCAATGTAAAATTAATGAAAAGGTATTATATTATATACATAATCATTGCAACCATTCAGGGGTTGCAACACCAGCAAATCAAATTTAAGTTTGGAGATACCCCACACAAGGGCCAAATATTCCTTTTCTATGGTGGAGTATCTCGTTTCTGTGGGAAGGAGTTTCCGGCTTAGGAAGCATACAGGGAAGGGAGTACCATCATGGTATTGTAGTAACACCGCACCTAAGCCAGTATTGGGCATCAGTTCTTAAACAAAATGTTTTATTAATATCTGGAATCTTAAGTATAGGGTCTTTCGAAAAGATACTTTTAATCTCATTAAACTTTTCCCGAGCTACGTCGGAAAGTTTAAGAGGTTCCTTCACAGATTTTTTAAGGAAGTCGGATAAGATGCTGTAAGATCAGTAAGGTTCAGGATAAACCGTGCATAAAAATTTACAGAACCAAGAAAGCTAAGCATGAGCTTCTTGGTTTTGGGGAATTTAAATTCTAATAAAGCTTTGATCTTACTGGGGACAGGCTGCAGAGAGTTATTAGAAAGTATCAGTCCAAGATATCTAATCTTGTTATACCCAAGGAAGCATTTCTTCGGCTTGGCAGTGAGGCCATGTGACCGTAACCTATGCAAAACTGATGTTAATGTTTGGATATGTTTGCCCCAAGTGGATGCCATTACATAAATGTTATCAAAATAAACTGAAACATTTAGCATATTACCCAAGACCTTTCTCATCAGTCTCATGTAGGTAGCACAGGCAGTTACCAAACCGAAGGGCATAGTTCTATACTGCATCAGTCCTTGGTGGGTAGGAAAAGTGGTGTACTGCTTAGAAGAAGGATCTAACATTACTAGATGATATGCCTGCGCAATATCAATCTCTGAAAAGAAGGAAGAGTCATAAAATTTGTGTAGATCGCTATCTATTAAGGGCATAGGCTCAGCATCCCACCGAGTGATAGCATTAAGGCCTCTGAAGTCAATACTGGTGAGCAATATGCAGATACTGAAGGTTCAATGATCTTTAGTTTTAATAATTTGTCTACCTCTCGGTCAAATGCTTCCCTAAGGTGAACTGGAAATGGGTATAATTTTCGTTTGATAGGATTGTCCGTCACTAAGTCAATCTTATGGACTACCGTGGAGGTAACACCTGGAATATCAGTAAAGACGTCTGAAAAGTTACTCACACATTGAAGTAGTTCATGTCTCTCATGGTCATCCAAAGATTCATTAATATTTATGTTGGTTGCGCCCGAGTGGTCAAGAGTCACCAAGTCATGTAGTTCTTCATCATAGTCTAAGTTAGAGGTGTCAATTACGCACACCTTACATTCTTCAGTTGTTTTATCAAGTTCGTGTGGAAAAACTAAGTCAAAGTTATTAAGGCAGTTAACCGAATTTCTTCGGTAATATTTCTTAAGGATGTTGATATGATAAAGCTTAGGTTTCCCCTTGACTTCTATGAGGTAGTCAACTTTCCCACAAATTTTTAATACTTTATATGGACCTTTCCATGCTACTAATAATTTATTTGACTTGATAGGCAAAAGTACCAGAACTTCATCTCCTACTTTAAAACTTCTCCTCTGACTTTTGGAATCAAAATAGGTTTTGTACTGGTCCATTGACAAGCTTAGGTTATTCGAAACTATGTCAGAGGTCTCCTCAAGTTTGGATCTAAGGTCAAGGAGAAACTGGTAAGAAGACTGAACCTCAGCATTTACCTCCTCATTAGTCCATAAGTCATGAAGGATGGACAATGGGCCTCTGGCCTGTCTACCATAGAGGGACGGGGAATAGAGGGAGCTGGACTTACCCTACCTTAACAAGTAGCCGGCAATGAAACTATTGTTACTATATACTCCCTCGCTACTCCTATCTATTGAACTTTTCCCTCACACTCTATAAACCTGGAACAAACCATTTGCGTTTATCTTCGAATTCCCTGTTATTTTACCTCATAATCTGTTTTGTCTTATTTCTCTTTTTAAATGAATAAAATGATATCCTCTTCTCTTCTGATTCGCATATAAATGCTTGTTTTTACAATAATAAGATGGCCTGGTGGCGAAAACCCTCGCTTCACACGGTGAGTGTCGGGGTTCGATACCCAGAGAGGGAAGAAACATTGGGCGTGTTTAATTACACCGATTGTTTATGTTCACCCATCAGTAAAATGGATAACTGAGTGTTAGTCGACTGGTGTGGGTCGCATCCTGGGACAAAACCATGATAGCCAGTCAGGTCACACTAGATGACCTGCCTCACAAGATGGTAGCCAGTCAGGTCACAAGTTGACCTGACCCACACCACGATAGCTAGTTAGGTCACACTAGTTGACCTGACCCACACCATGATAGCCAGTCAGGTCACACTATTTGACCTGACTCACACCATGATAGCCAGTCAGGTCACACTAGATGACCTGACCCACACCATGATAACCAGTCAGGCCATACTAGTTGACCTGACCCACACCATGAAAGCCAGTCAGGTCACACTAGTTGACCTGACCCACACCATGATAGCCAGTCAGGTCACACTAGTTGACCTGACCCACACCATGAGAGCCAGTCAGGTCACACTAGATGACCCGACACAGATAATGACTCAGCCCCAGGAAATCGGCTAAGAGAAAATCATGGACATAGACCTGGTTGTAGTTATTACGGTAGCCCCATGTTAGACAGCTTGGTTGTAGTTATTACGGTAGTTCCATGTTAGACAGCTTGGTTGTAGTTATTACGGTAGCCCCATGTTAGACAGCTTGGTTGTAGTTATTACGGTACCCCATGTTTAGACAGCTTGGTTGTAGTTATTACGGTAGCCCCATGTTAGACAGCTTGGTTGTAGTTATTACGGTAGCCCCATGTTAGACAGCTTGGTTGTAGTTATTACGGTAGCCCCATGTTAGACAGCTTGGTTGTAGTTATTACGGTAGCCCCATGTTAGACAGCTTGGTTGTAGTTATTACGGTAGCCCCATGTTAGACAGCTTGGTTGTAGTTATTACGGTAGCCCCATGTTAGACAGCTTGGTTGTAGTTATTACGGTAGCCCATGTTAGACAGCTTGGTTGTAGTTATTACGGTAGCCCCATGTTAGACAGCTTGGTTGTTGTTATTACGGTAGCCCCATGTTAGACAGCTTGGTTGTAGTTATTACGGTAGAACCCATGTTAGACAGCTTGGTTGTAGTTATTACGGTAGCCCCATGTTAGACAGCTGGTTTGTAGTTATTACGGTAGCCCCATGTTAGACGCTTGGTTGTAGTTATTACGGTAGTTCCATGTTAGACAGCTTGGTTGTAGTTATTACGGTAGCCCCATGTTAGACAGCTTGGTTGTAGTTATTATGGTAGACCCATGTTAGACAGCTTGGTTGTAGTTATTACGGTAGACCCATGTTAGACAGCTTGGTTGTAGTTATTACGGTAGCCCCATGTTAGACAGTTTGGTTGTAGTTATTACGGTAGCCCCATTTTTAGACAGCTTGGTTGTAGTTATTAGGGTTTAGCCCCATTTTAGACAGCTTGGTTGTAGTTATTACGGTAGCCCATGTTAGACAGCTTGGTTGTAGTTATTACGGTAGCCCATGTTAGACAGCTTGGTTGTAGTTATTACGGTACCCCCATGTTAGACAGCTTGGTTGTAGTTATTACGGTAGCCCCATGTTAGACAGCTTGGTTGTAGTTATTACGGTAGCCCCATGTTAGACAGCTTGGTTGTAGTTATTACGGTAGCCCCATGTTAGACAGCTTGGTTGTAGTTATTACGGTAGCCCCATGTTAGACAGCTTGGTTGTAGTTATTAAGTAGTTCCATGTTAAATAACTTGGTTGTAGTTATTACAGTAGTTCCATGTTAGATACCTTGGTTGTAGTTATTAAGTAGTTCCATGTTAAATACCTTGGTTGTAGTTATTAGTTATTACAGTAGTTCCATGTTAAATCCTTGTTGTAGTTATTACAGTAGTTCCATGTTAAATACCTTGGTTGTAGTTATTACAGTAGTTCCATGTTAAATACCTTGGTTGTAGTTATTAGTTGATTACAGTTGTTCCATGTTAAAATAACTTGGTTGTAGTTATTACGTAGTTCCATGTTAAATACCTTGGTTGTAGTTATTAGTTATTACAGTAGTTCCATGTTAAATAACTTGGTTGTAGTTATTACAGTAGTTCCATGTTAAATACCTTGGTTGTAGTTATTAGTTATTACAGTAGTTCCATGTTAAATACCTTGGTTGTAGTTATTACAGCAGTTCCATGATAGATACCTTGGTTGTAGTTATTACAGTAGTTCCATGTTAAATACCTTGGTTGTAGTTATTACAGTAGTTCCATGTTAGCTTGGTTGTAGTTATTACAGTAGTTCCATGTTAGCTTGGTTGTAGTTATTACAGTAGTTCCATGTTAGCTTGGTTGTAGTTATTACAGTAGTTCCATGTTAGCTTGGTTGTAGTTATTACAGTAGTTCCATGTTACTTGGTTGTAGTTAATTACAGTAGTTCCATGTTAAATACTTGGTTGTAGTTATTACAGTAGTTCCATGTTACTTGGTTGTTGTTATTACAGTTGTTCATGTTAGCTTGGTTGTATGTTATTACAGTAGTTCCATGTTAAACTTGGTTGTAGTTATTACAGTAGTTCCATGCTAATCTTGGTTTGTAGTTATTACAGTAGTTCCATGTTAGCTTGGTTGTAGTTATTACAGTAGTTCCATGTATACGCTTGGTTGTAGTTATTTCATTAGTGTTCCATGTTAATACTTGGTTGTAGTTATTACAGTAGCTCCATGTTAGCTTGGTTGTAGTTATTACAGTAGTTCCATGTTAGATAACTTGGTTGTAGTTATTACAGTAGTCAATGTTAGCTTGGTTGTAGTTATTACGTAGCCCCCTGTTGCTTGTTTAGTTATTACAGGTTCCATGTTAGCTTGGTTTTAGTTTTACAGTACCCCATGTTTTTTGGTTGTAGTTTTTAAACAGAGTTCCTTTTTTTTTTATTAACTTTGGTTTTTAGTTATTACAGACCCCATTTTAGTTTGGGTTGTATTTATTACAGATTCCTGTTAGCTTGGTTTATTATTACGTAGCCCCATTTAGTTTGGTTGTAGTTATTACAAGTTCCATGTTAGTTGGTTGTAGTTATTACAGTAGCCCATGAGCTTGGTTGTAGTTATTACAGCAGTTCCATGTTAGATAACTTGGTTGTAGATGAATGGTTCAGAGAACCGTCACGTTGTTAAATTAGACACATGTGCAACTCTTGGGTATCTTTTTTGAGGAACTTTCGCCACACGTGGCTTCTCATCCATAAAAAGGGGAAAATCTTGAAGAAAGGAGGAGAATGGGGTAATCAGTCCCTCAACCTTGAGCGATGTGGTCAGCCCATAAATTTGAATAAATAGGCATCGTGCGGAGAAGGAGTTTTAAAAACCGTTGGCGGAGGGGTGGCAGCAGGTTCAAGGAGGGGGGGGGTGTAGGGGGAGTGGAGGGAGGTGGGGGGAGGGGAGGAGTGGAGGGACGATTTTGGAGGGACATTTGGAGGGACGAGTGCGGGGACGAGTGGAGGGAAAGGGGGGGTGTGGGGGACAAATGGGGGGAGGGGGAGGGGGGGTGTAAGGGGGAAAGGGGGGGGTGGGGGGGGAGCGGGGGGGTGAGGGGGGAATGTGAAAGGGGGGAGGTGTGTAGGGGAGTGAGGTTTAGGAGGAGTGTGAGGGGGGAAGGGTGAGGGGGAGTGTGAGGAGGGTGTAGGGAGGAGTGTGGGGGGGTGTGGGAGGGTGTCAGGGGGAGGGGGAGGGGTTCAAAGGTGTGACGAGGAGGGTGAGAGAGGTGTGTGGGGGAGGGTGGGGGGGGATGTGAGAGAGGAGCGTAGGAGAATGTAAAGGGAGTGTCAGGGAGGTGTCAGGGAGGAGTGCGGGGAGGTGTCGGGGGGTTCGGGGAGGAATGAGGGAGGGAGTGAGAGAGGGTTGAAGAGGGTGTGAGGGAGGATGGAGGGAGGGTGTGAGGGAGGGTGTGAGGGAGGGTGGAGAAGTTGGGGATGATGTGGGGAGGGTTTTGGGGAGGAGTGTGAGGGAGGGGTGTGAGGGAGAGTGGAGCGAGGAGTGTGAGGGGGGAAATTTGAGGGAGGATGTAAAAGAGGGTGTGGGGGAAGAGCGTGGGGGGGAGTCTGGGGAGGATTTGGGGGGGAGGAATGAAGGGGAGGAATTTGAGGGGGGAGTGTGGGGAGGGGTGTGGGGAGGAGTATGAAAGATGAGTGTGGGGGAAGAGCGTATGAAAGGGGAGGTGGGGGGGACGAGTGTGAGGGAATGGGTGGGTGAGGTTCTGGAGAGGTGGGGAAAAGAGTGGAGGGTGAGATGTGTCAAGAAGTGGGGAGGGGGGGGTGAGGGGGAGTGTGAGGGAGGAGTTGAGGGAGGAGTTTTAGGGGAAGTGTAAAAAGGTGGGGGAAAGGGTGTGAGTTAGGAGTTGAGGAGGATTTGTGAGGGGGGAGTGTGAGGAAGAGTGTGAGAGAGGTGTGGAGAGTATGGGGGAGAGTTTGGGGGGAGGTGGGGGAGGGTGGGGGGAGGAGTGTGAGGGGAGTGTCAGGGGGGAGTGTCAGGGAGGAATGTCGGGGGAATGTCAGGGGGGAAATGTAGGGAGGAATGTCTGGGAGGGTGTCAGGGAGGTTTAGGAGGAGTGTGAGGAAGGGTGTGAGGAAGGATTGCTGGGGGGAGTGTCTGGGGGAGTGTCAGGGGGAGTGGGGGGGTGGGTGCAGTGATTTGTAGGGGGGAATGTGGGAGGGGTGTGAGGGTGGAGGTCAGTGGAAGAGTCGGGAGTTGAGGGAGGAGTGTGAGGGGAGGAGTGGAGGGAGGAGTGTCGGGGGAGGAGTGTCAGGGAGGGGTCGGAGGGGGTTTAGGGAGGAGTGTCAGAGAGGAGGGGTAGGGAGGGTGTCAGGGAGGGTGCCAGGGAGGATGCCGGGAGGAGTGTCGGGGAGGGTGTAAGGGGGGAGGGTGGGAGGAGTGTGAGCGGAGTGCGGGAAGATTTTGGGGAGGAGTGTGAAGAAGAGTTGAGGGGGGTGTGGGGAGGTGAGGGAAAGTGTGAGGGAAAGTTTTGAGGGAGGAGTGTGAGGGAAAAAGTGTGAGGGAGGAGTGTGAGGGACGAGTGTGAGGGAGGAGTGTGAGTGTGAGGGAGGAGTGTGAAGGCGTGTGAGGGAGTGTGAGGGAGGAGTGTGAGGGATGAGTGTAAAAGAAGAGTTTGAGAGAGGAGTGTGAGAGAGGAGTGTGAGAGAGGAGTGTGAGGGAGGAGTGTGAGGGAGGAATGTGAGGGAGGAGTGTGAGGGATGAGTGTAAAAGAGGAGTTTGAGAGAGGAGTGTGAGGGAGGAGTGTGAGAGTGTGAGGGAGGAGTGTGAAAGAGTGTGAGGGAGTCTGAGGGACGAGTGTGAGAGAGGAGTGTCAGGGAGGAGCGTGAGGGATGAGTGTGAGGGACGAGTGTGAGGGACGAGTGTGAGGGACGAGTGTGAGGGAGGAGTGTGAGGGAGGAGTGTGAGAGAGGAGGTGTGAGGGATGAGTGTAAAAGAGGAGTGTGATGGAGGAGTGTGAGAGGAGTGTGAGGGATAAGTGTGAGGGAGGGTTGTGAGGTATGAGTGTGAGGGAGGAGTGTGAGGGAGGAGTATGAAAGATGAGTGTGAGAGAAGAGCGTGAGGGAGGAGTATGAAAGAGGAGTGTGAGGGAGGAGTGTGAGGGAGGAGTGTGAGGGAGGAGTGTGAGGGACGAGTGTGAGGGAGGAGTGTGAGGGAGGAGTGTTAGGGAAAAGTATAAGAAGTGTGAGGGAAGGGTGTGAGTTAGGAGTGTGAGGGAGGAGTGTGAGGGAGGAGTGTGAGGGAAGAGAGTGAGAGACGAGTGTGAGAGAGTATGAGGGAGGAGTGTGAGGGAGGAGTGTGAGGGAGGAGTGTCAGGGAGGAATGTCAGGGAGGAATGTCAGGGAGGAATGTCAGGGAGGAATGTCAGGGAGGAATGTCAGGGAGGAATGTCAGGGAGGAATGTCAGGGAAGAGTGTCAGGGAGGAGTGTGACGAAGGAGTGTCAGGGAGGAGTGTCTGGGAGGAGTGTCAGGTAGGAGTGTGAGGGTGGAGTGTCAGTGATTAGTGTCAGGGAGGAATGTGAGGGAGGAGTGTGAGGGTGGAGAGTCAGGGAGAAGAGTCAGGGAGTGTGAGGGAGGAGTGTGAGGGAGGAGTGAGAGGGAGGAGTGTCAGGGAGGAGTGTCAGGGAGGAGTGTCAGGGAGGAGTGTCAGGGAGGAGTGTCAGGGAGGAGTGTCAGGGAGGAATGTCAGGGAGGAGTGTCAGGGAGGAGTGTCCGGGAGGAGTGTCAGGGAGGAGTGTCAGGGAGGAGTGTCAGGGAGAATTGTCAGGGAGGAGTGTGGGGGAGGAGAATAAAGCGAGGAGTGGGGGGGAAAGGAGGGTGGAGGGGGAAAGAATCAGCGAGGGGGCGTGAGGGGGGGGGGGGCAGAATCAAACGGGAGTGTGAGAGAGGGAGTGTGAGGGGGGAAATGTCAGGGAGGGGTGTCGGGAAAGGGGGGTGTAAAGGAGTGTGACAAAAGGGTTTTGGGAGAGGTGGGGGTGGGGGGGGGTGGGAGGAGTGTGGAGAGGAGTGTGAGGGGGGGGTGTGAGGGAGGAGTGTGAGGGGGGGGGTGTGAGGGAGGAGTGTGAGGGAGAAGTTTTAAAGAAGGAGTGCAGGGAAAAAGTGTCGGGAAAGGAGTGTCGGGAGGGAGTGTTCGGGGGGAAATTGTGGGGAGGGGAGTGAGAGTGTGTGTGAGAGGAGGAGTGTGGGGAAGGGGTGTGAGGGGGGGAATTGTGGGGAGGAGGAAGTGTGAGAGATTTTTGGAGGGGGGAGTGAAAAAGGGGAAAGTGTGAGGGAGGAGTGGGAGCGGGAGTGTGAGGGGGAAATTTTGAGGGAGGAGTTTTGAAAGGGGGAGTGTGAGGGAAGAGGGGGAGGGAGGAGTGGGGGGGAGGAGTTGGGGGAGGAGTTGAGGGAGGATTCTGGGGAGGAATGTAAGGGGGGAAATTTGAGGGAGGGGGTGAGGGAGGGGTGTGAGGGAGGAGTTGTGAGGGAGTAGTGTGAGAGAGGAGTGTGTGGGGATGAGTGTAAAGAGGAGTGTGAGGGAGGAGTGTGAGAGAGGAGTGTGAGGGATAAGTGTGAGGGAGGGTTGTGAGGGAGGAGTGTGAGGGAGGAGTATGAAAAAATGAGTGTGAGAGAAGAGCTTTGAGGGAGGATATGAAAGAGGAGAGTGAGGGAGGAGTGTGAGTGTGAGGGGTGAGTGTGAGGGACGAGTGTGAGGGACGAGTGTGAGGGACGAGTGTGAGGGAGGAGTGTGAGGGAGGAGTGTAAGAAGTGTGAGGGAAGGGTGTGAGTTAGGAGTGTGAGGGAAGAGTGTGGAGGAAGAGTGTGAGAGACGAGTGTGAGAGTATGAGGGAGGAGTGTAGGGGAGGAGTGTGAGGGAGGAGTGTCAGGGAGGAATGTCAGGGAGGAATATCAGGGAGGAATGTCAGGAGGAATGTCGGGGAGGAGTGTCAGGGAGGAGTGTGAGAAGGAGTGTGAGGAAGGAGTATGAAGGAGGAGTGTGAGGGGGGAGTGTCTGGGAGGAGTGTCTGGGAGGGAGTGTCAGGGAGGAGTGTGAGGGTGGAGTGTCAGTGATTAGTGTCAGGGAGGAATGTGAGGGAGGAGTGTGAGGGTGGAGAGTCAGAGAGAAGAGGCAGGGAGTGTGAGGGAGGAGTGTGAGGGAGGAGTGAGAGGGAGGAGTGTCAGGGAGGAGTGTCAGGGAGGAGTGTCAGGGAGGAGTGTCAGGGAGGAGTGTCAGGGAGGAGTGTCAGGGAGGAGTGTCAGGGAGGAGTGTCAGGAGGAGTGTCAGGGAGGAGTGTCTGGGAGGAGTGTCTGGGAGGAGGTGTCTGGGAGGAGTGTCTGGGAGGAGTGTCAGGGAGGAGTGTGACGGAGTGTGAGGGAGGAGTGTCAGGGAGGAGTGTGACGGAGTGTGAGGGAGGAGTGTCAGGGAGGAGTGTCAGGGAGGAGTGTCTGGGAGGAGTGTCTGGGAGAAATGTCAGGGAGGAGTGTGACGGAGTGTGAGGGAGGAGTGTCAGGAAGGAGTGTCAGGGAGGAGTGTCAGGGAGGAGTGTCAGGGAGAAGTGTCAGGGAGGAGTGTCTGGGAGGAGTGTCTGGGAGGAGTGTCTGGGAGGAGTGTCTGGGAGGAGTGTCAGGGAGGAATGTCAGGGAGGAGTGTCAGGGAGGAGTGTCTGGGAGGAGTGTCTGGGAGGAGTGTGAGGGAGGGAGTGTGAGGGAGGAGTGTCAGGGAGGAGTGTGAGGGAGGGAGAAGTGTGAGAGAGGAGCGTGAGGGAGGAGAGTGAAGGAGGAGTTTCAAGGAGGAGTGTGAAGGAGGGGGTGAGGGACGGGTGTGAGTGGAGGGGGGTTAGGGAAGAGGCTTAGGGAGGGGGGTGAGGGAGGGGGTGAGGGGAAGAGGGTGAGGGAGGGGGTGAGGGAGGGGGTAGAGGGGGTGGAGGGGGGTGAGGGAGGGTATTGAGGGGGTGAGGGAGGGGCTTGCGGGAGTGGGTTGATGGAGGGGGTTGAGGGAGGGGGTTGCGGGAGGGGGTTGAGGGAAGGGGTGAGGGAGGGGGTTGAGGGAGGGGGTGAGGGAGGGGGTGAGGGAGGGGGTTGAGGGAGGGGGTGAGAGTGGGGGTGAGGGAGGGGGTGAGGGAAGGGTTGAAGGAGGGGGGTGAGGGAGGGGGGTCAGGGAGGGCGGTGAGGGAGGGGGGTGAGAGAAGGGTTGAGGGAGGCTATATAAGACACTCTCAGACAAATTGGATCATTTCCTGTTTTACTGAGGAAGTGACAAGTTTCCTCCCTGAAGGTAGGTACCTGAGTGTTGGTGAAGGTAGGTACCTGAGTGTTGGTGAAGGTAGGTACCTGAGTGTTGGTGAAGGTAGGTACCTGAGTGTTGGTGAAGGTAGGTACCTGAGTGTTGGTGAAGGTAGGTACCTGAGTGTTGGTGAAGGTAGGTACCTGAGTGTTGGTGAAGGTAGGTACCTGAGTGTTGGTGAGGGTAGGTACCTGAGTGTTGGTGAGGGTAGGTACCTGAGTGTTGGTGAAGGTAGGTACCTGAGTGTTGGTGAGGGTAGGTACCTGAGTGTTGGTGAGGGTAGGTACCTGAGTGTTGGTGAAGGTAGGTACCTGAGTGTTGGTGAGGGTAGGTACCTGAGTGTTGGTGAAGGTAGGTACTGAGTGTTGGTGAAGGTAGGTACCTGAGTGTTGGTGAAGGTAGGTACCTGAGTGTTGGTGAAGGTAGGTACCTGAGTGTTGGTGAAGGTAGGTACCTGAGTGTTGGTGAGGTGTAGGTACTGAGTGTTGGTGAGGGGAGGTACCTGAGTGTTGGTGAAGGTAGGTACTGAGTGTTGGTGAGGGTAGGTACTGAGTGTTGGTGAGGGTAGGTACCTGAGTGTTGGTGAAGGTAGGTACCCGAGTGTTGGTGAGGTAGGTCCCGAGTGTTGGTGAGGGTAGGTACATGAGTGTTGGTGAAGGTAGGTACCTGAGTGTTGGTGAGGTAGGTACCTGAGTGTTGGTGAGGTAGGTACCTGAGTGTTGGTGAAGGTAGGGTACCTGAGTGTTGGTGAAGGTAGGTACCTGAGTGTTGGTGAAGGTAGGTACCTGAGTGTTGGTGAGGGTAGGTACCTGAGTGTTGGTGAGGGTAGGTACCTGAGTGTTGGTGAGGGTAGGTACCTGAGTGTTGGTGAAGGTAGGTACCTGAGTGTTGGTGAGGGTAGGTACCTGAGTGTTGGTGAGGGTAGGTACCTGAGTGTTGGTGAGGGTAGGTACCTGAGTGTTGGTGAAGGTAGGTACCTGAGTGTTGGTGAGGGTAGGTACCTGAGTGTTGGTGAAGGTAGGTACCTGAGTGTTGGTGAGGGTAGGTACCTGAGTGTTGGTGAAGGTAATTACCTGAGTGTTGGTGAAGGTAGGTACCTGAGTGTTGGTGAAGGTAGGTACCTGAGTGTTGGTGAGGGTAGGTACCTGAGTGTTGGTGAGGGTAGGTACCTGAGGTGTTGGTGAGGGTAGGTACCTGAGTGTTGGTGAGGTAGGTACCTGAGTGTTGGTGAGGGTAGGTACCTGAGTGTTGGTGAGGGTAGGTACCTGAGTGTTGGTGAGGGTAGGTACCTGAGTGTTGGTGAAGGTAGGTACCTGAGTGTTGGTGAGGGTAGGTACTGAGTGTTGGTGAAGGTAGGTACCTGAGTGTTGGTGAGGGTAGGTACTGAGTGTTGGTGAAGGTAATTACCTGAGTGTTGGTGAAGGTAGGTACCTGAGTGTTAGTGAAGGTAGGTACCTGAGTGTTGGTGAGGGTAGGTACCTGAGTGTTGGTGAAGGTAGGTACCTGAGTGTTGGTGAAGTAGGTACCTGAGTGTTGGTGAAGGTAGGTACCTGAGTGTTGGTGAAGGTAGGTACTGAGTGTTGGTGAGGGTAGGTACCTGAGTGTTGGTGAGGGTAGGTACCTGAGTGTTGGTGAAGGTAGGTACCTGAGTGTTGGTGAGGGTAGGTACCTGAGTGTTGGTGAAGGTAGGTACCTGAGTGTTGGTGAAGGTAGGTACCTGAGTGTTGAAGGTAGGTACCTGAGTGTTGGTGAAGGTAGGTACCTGAGTGTTGGTGAGGGTAGGTACCTGAGTGTTGGTGAAGGTAGGTACCTGAGTGTTGGTGAGGGTAGGTACCTGAGTGTTGGTGAAGGTAGGTACCTGAGTGTTGGTGAAGGTAGGTACCTGAGTGTTGGAGAAGGTAGGTACCTGAGTGTTGGTGAAGGTAGGTACCTGAGTGTTGGTGAGGGTAGGTACCTGAGTGTTGGTGAGGGTAGGTACCTGAGTGTTGGTGAAGGTAGGTACCTGAGTGTTGGTGAGGGTAGGTACCTGAGTGTTGGTGAGGGTAGGTACCTGAGTGTTGGTGAAGGTAGGTACCTGAGTGTTGGTGAGGGTAGGTACCTGAGTGTTGGTGAAGGTAGGTACCTGAGTGTTGGTGAAGGTAGGTACCTGAGTGTTGGTGAGGGTAGGTACCTGAGTGTTGGTGAGGGTAGGTACCTGAGTGTTGGTGAGGGTAGGTACCTGAGTGTTGGTGAGGGTAGGTATCTGAGTGTTGGTGAGGGTAGGTACCTGAGTGTTGGGAGGTAGGTACCTGAGTGTTGGTGAAGGTAGGTACCTGAGTGTTGGTGAAGGTAGGTACTGAGTGTTGGTGAGGGTAGGTACCTGAGTGTTGGTGAGGGTAGGTACCTGAGTGTTGGTGAAGGTAGGTACCTGAGTGTTGGTGAAGGTAGGTACCTGAGTGTTGGTGAAGGTAGGTACCTGAGTGTTGGTGAAGGTAGGTACCTGAGTGTTGGTGAAGGTAGGTACCTGAGTGTTGGTGAAGGTAGGTACCTGAGTGTTGGTGAGGGTAGGTACCTGAGTGTTGGTGAGGGTAGGTACCTGAGTGTTGGTGAAGGTAGGTACCTGAGTGTTGGTGAAGGTAGGTACCTGAGTGTTGGTGAAGGTAGGTACCTGAGTGTTGGTGAAGGTAGGTACCTGAGTGTTGGTGAAGGTAGGTACCTGAGTGTTGGTGAAGGTAGGTACCTGAGTGTTGAAGGTAGGTACCTGAGTGTTGGTGAGGGTAGGTACCTGAGTGTTGGTGAAGGTAGGTACCTGAGTGTTGGTGAAGGTAGGTACCTGAGTGTTGGTGAAGGTAGGTACCTTAGTGTTGGTGAAGGTAGGTACCTGAGTGTTGGTGAAGGTAGGTACCTGAGTGTTGGTGAGGGTAGGTACCTGAGTGTTGAAGGTAGGTACCTGAGTGTTGGTGAGGGTAGGTACCTGAGTGTTGGTGAGGGTAGGTACCTGAGTGTTGGTGAAGGTAGGTACCTGAGTGTTGGTGAGTGTAGGTACCTGAGTGTTGGTGAAGGTAGGTACCTGAGTGTTGGGGAGGGTAGGTACCTGAGTGTTGGTGAAGGTAGGTACCTGAGTGTTGGTGAAGGTAGGTACCTGAGTGTTGGTGAAGGTAGGTACCTGAGTGTTGGTGAAGGTAGGTACCTGAGTGTTGGTGAAGGTAGGTACCTGAGTGTTGGTGAAGGTAGGTACCTGAGTGTTGGTGAAGGTAGGTACCTGAGTGTTGAAGGTAGGTACCTGAGTGTTGGTGAAGGTGTGTGTTTTGTTGTTGGTGTTTGTGCTGTTGTGTGTTGTTGTTGTTTGTGCTGTTGTGTGTGTGTTGGTGTTTGTGCTGTTGTGTGTGTTGTTTGTGCTGTTGTGTGTGTGTTGG
>NC_069440.1:34428623-34483623 GCF_026875155.1 Cherax quadricarinatus
GTGTTCCCCGTTGTTTTTGGGGGTTGGGGTTTTGTTGTGCTGCCCGTGTTTTTGGGGGTTTTGTTGGGGTGTGTTGGGGGGTTTTTTTAAGTTGGGCTGTTTGTGGGGTTTTGGGGGCTTTTTGTTGTGTTTGTGGGGGTTTGTCCGGGGTTGTTGGGGTTTGGGGGGTTTGGGGGGGTATTTTTTTTTTTTTTTGGTTTTTTTTTTTTTTTTTTTTTTTTTTAATTTTTTTTTTTCTTTTTTTTTTTTTTTTTTTTTTTGGGGTTTTTTTTTTTTTTTTTTTTTTTTTTTTTTTTTTTTTTTTTTTTTTTTTTTTTTTTTTTTTTTTTTTTTGGGGTTTTTTTTTTTTTTTTTTTTTTTTTTTTTTTTTTTTTTTTTTTTTTTTTTTTTTTTTTTAAAATTGGGGTTTTTTTTTTTTTTTTTTTTTTTTTTTTTTTTTTATTTTTTTTTTTTTTTTGGTTTTTTTTTTTTTTTTTTTTTTTTTTTTTTTTTTTTTTTTAATTTTTTTTTTTTTTTTTTTTTTTTTGTGGGGTTGGGGGATGGGGGGTTTTGGTGGTTTTTTTGGTGGGGTTTGGTGGTTGTTTGTGGGGTTTTTTGTTTTTTGGGTTTGTTTGGTGTGGGGGGGGTTTGTTTGTGTTTGTGGATTTTTTTTTGGGTTTTGGGTTGTTTGTGTTTGGGGTTTTTGAGTTTGTGGGGTTTGGGTGTTTGTTTTTTAGGGGGGTTGTGTGTTTTGTTTTTTGTTGGGTTTTTGGTGGGTGTTTTTGGGTTTTTTTGGTTTTGTTTTGTTGGGGGTTTTGGTGTTGTTTTGGTGTTTGTGGTTGACGTTTGGTTTTTGGGGTTGTGTTGGTTTTGTTTTGGTATTGTATGGGGGTTTTGTGTTGATTTTTTTTTGGTTTGGTTGTTGGGGGTGTTTTTGGGTAATGTTTGTTGGTTTTTTGGGGTTTTTTGGGGTATTGTTTTGGTTTGATGTTGGTTTTGTTTGTTGGGTGGTTTGGGGGGTTTCGATTTGGGTATTGTGTTGGATTTTGTTTGGGGGGGTATTTTGTTGGATTTGGGGTTTTTTTTTTCTGGGATTGTTGGTATTGTTTGTTGGGGGGGGTTTTTTTGGGTATTGTGTTGGTTTTTGTTGTTGGTATTTTTTTGGTTGGAATTTGTTGGGGTTGGTTTTTGGGGGTGGTATTGTTTTTGGGTTTTTGTTGGGGGTTTGGGTTGGGGGGTATTTTGTTTTGGTATTTTTATTTGGGTTTTTTTGGGGGGGGGTTTTGTTTTTGGTATGTGATTTTTGGGTTGTTTTTTGGTTATTGTTGGGTTGGTATTGAGGGTTTGGCTGATTTTGGTTGTTTTTTTTCTTTAGTGATTTTGGGTTTTTGGGGTTGTTGGTTTTGTTGGGGGGGTTTTTTATGTGGGTATTGTTTTTGTTTTGGGTTTATTTGTTTTGGGGGGTTTGGGGTTGGGGGTTTTGGGGGGGTTTGGTTTTTGGGTTTGGGGTTGGGTTTGGGGGGTGGGGGTAATTTTTGGGTTGGTTTGTTGTTTGGTTTGGGGTTGGGTTGGGGGTTATATTTTGGGGTTAGGGGAAAAACTTGTTGTTGGGTATTTATTTTGGGTTTTTTGGGGTTTTTTAAGGATGTGGGGTTTGGGATGTTGGTTGTTGTTGGTTTTGAAGTAGGAAAATTTTTTGGAAATTTTGGATTTTTGGTATTGTTTGTTTTGGAGGTTTTTGGGGGTTTGTTGGTTGTTTTTTGTTTGTTGTTTGTATTTTTGTTTGGTTTGTTGTTGATAATGTTGTTGGTGTTTTTTTGGGGTTGGGATTTTTTTGGGTGGGTTTGGGGTTGTTTGGTTTTGTTTTTTGGAAATTTTTGGGGTTGGTTTTTTTGGTTTATTGTTGTTGTTATTTTGGGTTGGTTTTGGTTGGGGATTGTTGTGTTTGTTTTTGGTATTGTTTTTGGATTTTTGTTGAAGGGTGGTTTTGGAGTTGGGTTTTGGGGGTTTGTTTGGTTGTTTTTTGTAGTTTTTTGGTTGTTGGGGTATTGTGGGTTGGTGGTGGTTGTGAGTTTTATTGTTTTTATTTATTTTAATTTTCTAAAAAATTAAAAATTTTTTTAAAATTTATTATTATGGTTATTTTTTAATTATTTAAAATTTTTAATTTAAAAATTTTTTTTTAATTAATTTATTAAAATTTTAAAATTTAAAATTATTTAAAATTATTTTTATTATTATTATTTTTTTTAATTTATTATTTTTATTTTAAAAACTTAAATTATTTTTTTAAAATAAAATTTTAAAAATTTAAAATTTAAAATTATTTTAAAAGTTTTTTAAAATTTTTTAAAATTTTTATTTTTATTTTTAATTAAAATTTATTTTTTATTTTTATTTTTAAAATTTTATTTTTATGTTTTAAATTTTTATTTTTATTTTTATTTTATTATTTAATTATTTTAGTTATCTTTTATTTTTTTTTTTTATTAAAATTTAAATTTTTAAACTAATATTTATATAACTTTTTTCAAAAAATTGGGGTTTTTTTTTGAGGGTTTTTTTTTCTTTAATAATTCTTTTTAATTATAATTATTTTTTTTGTAATTTTTTTTTTTTAAAATTTTTTAATTTATTATGTGTTTTTATTTATCTTATTTTTTTTTATTTTTTTACATCTTCTTTAAAATTTTTTTTAAACTCTTCACCTTTCTTTTTTAAATTTTTCTTAAAATATACAAAACCCTTTTTAAAATTTTCCTTTTTTTTTTTAAATTTTACTTTAATTCCCAAAATTAAAATTAAAAGATAAAAATTTATAATAAAAAATACAAAGTAAAAATTCAATAAAACTTTTTAAAAAATAAAAGCAAAAATTAAAAATTGAAATGGGTCCCTTTGAAAGGAAAAAGTAAAATATAAATTTACCCCAAAACAATTTTGGGGTTTTATTTTAGGGTTAAACACTAAAAAATTTTAGGAGGTTAAAAAAAGGGGTTTAAAAATTGTAATTTGGGAAGAATGGGATGGATCCCAAGAAGTAAAGAAAGTAACCCCCCAACAGGAAATTTAACCAAGAAAAAAGAAAATTAAACCACCCGGGATAGTAAAGAAAAGTGAATCCCCCAAAAAGATATAGCAGAAGAAAGGGGTCCCAACACGGAAGGGGGGGGAAATAGGGGTTAAAGGGGATAGAAAAGGGGTAGTGGGGGTAAAAGGATTCAAGAATATTAAAAGGAAAGTAGCAGGTAGTTTTGGTAACGGGTAGTGGGAAGAAAAGTGGAAAACCACAAGGATAAAAGCAGGTAGTTTTGGACCACACAATAGTAGCAAAAAATATGAAAACCACACAAAAAACCCTTTGTTGAAATTTACCAAAAATAACCCGGTTAGTAGGGGTTTACCACCAACCGGAAAAGTTAGAAAATTGGGTTTTTGGAAACCCACAAGGAAAGCCCGGAAATAGTTTACCCACCGGGAAATTATCAGTTAGTAGTGGTACCCCACAGGTTTAGCGGGAAATTTTTTAAAACCCCACTGTAAATTAGCAGGTATTTTGGTACCTAAGGATAGTAGAATGGTAACAAAAAGGATTTAAAAGAAAGTGGCCCAACATAAAAAAATTTAACCCCCCAGTGGCCCAACCCCAGAAAAAAACCCAGGTAGTAATTAACCATGCGGGAATACCAAAATTTAACCCCCCCCAGGAATTAATAACCGGATATTGACCTGACTAAACCCCCAATTTTTTTAAATTTCCCCCCAATCCGGGAACCCAGTATATGGTTTTCCCCCATCCCGGCCAAACCCCGATAATTCCCCCATCCCGGAAAAACCCCTATAAAAATTTTCCCCCATAAAGGTTTTCCCCCAGAAAAAGTTAAAACCTTTTCCCCAAGGGATTTACATTAAATATTAAAACCCCCACCAGGATTTTAAACAAAGTAACCCAACCCGGAAACAACGAATATAGTACCCCAGCCCGAAACCCATAGGTTCCCCCTCCTTTATAAGGATTTTTTCCCCCCACCCAGAATTAACAATTAAGGGGTAACACAGAATTTCCAAAGTTGAAAACCCCCCCGGAAAAGCCC
This sequence comes from Cherax quadricarinatus, assembly GCF_026875155.1. Taxonomy (NCBI): domain Eukaryota; kingdom Metazoa; phylum Arthropoda; class Malacostraca; order Decapoda; family Parastacidae; genus Cherax; species Cherax quadricarinatus. Next base: position 34,432,697 of record NC_069440.1, read on the forward strand.
CCGAATATTGGAACCTTTCCGGAAAAAACCAGGGGAACCCATCGGGATAGTAACAGTGGAAACCATGCAGGATAGTAACAGAAAGTGGTCCCATGCAATAGTAACAGTAGGGGTCCCCTTCAGGATTTAACGGGGGTTCCAAATGCAGGATAGAAAACAGTATTGGAACCATGCAGGATAGTAACATTACAGAAACCCATTCGGGATAGTAACAGTATTGGTACCATGCAGGTATTTAGTGGTCCCCTTTCAGAATAGTAACAGATAGAAAGGGGGGTACCATACGGGATAGAAAACAGTAGTGGAACCATGCCAAAATAGAAAACCGGGTTTAGCATTTAAAAACCTTTCATGATATTTAACAGATAGTAGTTATCCGGCGGGATAGAACCGGGTGCTATTGGCCCTGCAGGAAAAGTAACAGGTAGGGGGGTTTACCAGGGCAGAAGAAACAGATAAAATTTAAACCGTGCAAATAGTAACGGTTGCTAGGGTTCCCCATGCGGGAAAAAGAAAAATTTTTGTAGTGGTCCCCAAGCGGATAGTACAGGAATTAGGGGAACCATGCAAAATTTTAGCGGGTAGTAGGGGTTTCCATGTGGGAATTAGTAAAAAGATGTAGTGGTCCCCTGCAGGATAGAAAACGGGAATAGTGGTCCCCAAGAAAGATAGTAACAGTAGTATTGGCCCCCAAAGTGGGATAGTAACGGGAAAGTATGTCCCCAAGTGGGAATAGTCGGGTGGTAGTGGTACCATGAAGGTAGTAACGGTAGTAGGGGTACCATGAAAGGAAATATAACAGGTAGTAGGGGTCCCCATAGGTTTGTAAAAAATTTTAAGGAGGGGGAAACCATGCGGGAAGTAACGGTAGTATTGGTACCATGGGGATAGTAACGGGTAGAAAGTGGTCCCATTAGGATAGTAACAGGTAGTAGGGGGTACCATGAAAGGATATTAACAGGGCTAGGGTACCATGGGATAGTAACGGGTAGTATGGTACCATGCGGGATAGAAAACCGGGAAAAGTAGTGGAACCATCCAAAAAGTACGGGTTATAGTGGTACCATGCGGGAAAGTAACAGGTGTTTAGTTTTACCATCCCAGGATAGTAACAATAGTAGTGGAAACCAGGGCACATAGAAACCGGTAGTATTGGACCAGTAGGAAAAAAACCCATAGTATGGTCCCAAAGTGGGAAAAGTAACAGATAGTTGATCCCCAATACGGAATAATACCGGGAGGGTGTTCGGGGACAACGTCCCCGCGTCTATGCCCCTCCCTGGCCCCGGGGTTGGTTTCAGGACTTGATCAACCAGGCATTACTGTCGGCCAAAATGCTTTTCCATTTTTCAAAAACCACACCGGGCTGGCGGGTACTGATTTTAGATGCCTATCCAGCCCCTTTTTGGCAACCAACGTCTACTGGAAATCCCTTTTAACGTTTGCTGGGAAGCATTTGGGAACATTTTTTTTGGGCCCCTAGACTTAATTTTTTGTATTTTAGTGTACTTATGGCCCCCCCTGTTTTTTCTTTGAGGTAAAGGGTGTTGAAAAACCGCCTCCCGGGGTCTTTTTGGGTTTAGTGGGGTATTTTTTATTGCAACTACCCCTCAAAGTTTTCCCAATGAAAATTTAGGACCCTTTCTCCCCTTTTTTCCAAAGGGAGTAAAAATTTAATACTTAAAACTTTTCCCATAATTAAAAATAGGGGTTTAATTGTTTTTTATACTTACGGTGAATTTTTCTCTTAAAATTCTTCAGACCTGAAAATTTGGCCCTGCCTTGAAGGGGGATTTAGGCCAACGTACCCCCAGTCAAAGAGAACCAATGAATTAAAGAAAACCCAACACCCTGCTTGTTTCCCAAGTATTAAAGGGTTGGGAAAACATCAGTCCCATAAATCTCCTGGGCAGATGGGGTACAAAACATTGTTGAAATTTTTTGATGATAGTTTTTATTGACATAATCATTTTCCCAAAGGTCCTTCACCTTTCTCTCAATTTTTCTCTAAATTTTGGTGTTAACCCCACCAGTTTATAATTTTTTCCAATTTTCCCAACGGAAAATTTAAAGAAATTTTCCCCCAAATTTAAAATTAATTTTTATTACGTGAGTCCATTTTTTAAAACCCTTTTTTAAAGTGCCCCCGGGGAAATTTTGTGCCTCATGGATTTCACGTCTTGCCCTATTCTGGGAAAGTCGCAAAGAAAGGGCACATTTCTATGGGGTGCATCTCGTCAGGCTGAGGATTTTTAAGGGAAAAAACTTTTAAAAGTACTGGACCTTGTGGAACAAAACCGGGCTTTACTCTGTTTATTAAAAACTCTTTGTGGGGGCATTGGGTTTAAAAAGTTATAGATTTTCCTACAAAGCTTTTCCGTTTTAAAATTTTTTATCAGGCTTTTGAAGAATATTGAAAGGCACTTGTTTTAAGGTTTCCAATGTTTTTTTTTAATATTTCGTTTTTGATTCTGTTCTACCCCAGTTCAACCAATACCACCCCATGAGTTCAAACCAATCCCCCTCAAAAGTGCATCCAATTCCCCCCCATAGTGGGAACCAATACCACGTCAAAGATGATCCAATACCCCTTTAGATGCAAAACCAATACCACGCATGATCATCCAATAAACCCCTTTATGAGTGCATCCAATACCACGTCATCCCTGCATCCCCAAAACCAATTTATCGTGCATCCAAAACCCCCGTCATCAGTGGGTCCAAAACCACGTCATTAGTGCAAACCAATACCACGTCATAGTGCATCCAAACCACGTCATGGGGTGCATCCAAGGGCCCCCGTCATAGTGCAACCAATACCACTCCATGAAGGGGCATCCAAAAACCCACTCATGAGTGCATCCAAAACCACGTCATGAGTTTCAAACCCAAAACCAAAGTAAGATGCATCCATACCACGTCAAAGATTTCATCCCAAAACCCCGTCATTTGTGCATTTCCAAAAACCCGTCATGAGTGCATCCAATACAACTTTAGGTTTCATCCAATACCACTTCCCTGAGTGCAACCAAACCACTTTATGAGGCATCCAAAACCTCGTCATGAGTGCATCCAATACCACTCATGAGTGCATCCAATACCACTCATGTGCATCCAAGAAAACGTCAAAAGTGCCTCCAAACCCCCGTCATGAGTGCAAACCAATACCAACCCCATATGCCTCCAATACCCTCCCTGATGCATTCCAAATAAACCAAAGTCATGAGTTCATCCAATACCACGCCCTAGTTTCAATCCCCAAAACCCCTCATGATGCATCCAATACCCCGTCATGATGCAACCAATAAACCCTGTTTATGAAATGCATCCCCAAAACCCCCCCTCATATTGCATCCATACCACTCAAAGAAGGGGATTCCCCCGACCACGTCCCTGAGTCCCAAGAAACCCCGTTTTTGAGTGCATCCAAAACCAAAGTCATGAGTTTTTTCCAATACCACTCATTATGCATCCAAACCTCTCCCTGATCATCCAATACCATGTCATATCATCCAATACCACTCATGATGCAAACCAACACCACGTCCCTGAGTGCATCCAATTTCCCCCTCTGATGCAAACCAATACCCCCTCAAGAGTGCTCCAAGACCACTCATGAGGGCATCCAATACCAAGTTCCCGGGTTTCATCCAATACCAAAGTCCTGATGCATCCAAACCTCGTCATGAGTGCAACCAATACCATGCAGATGCCTTTCCCAAAACCACGCCTGGGGTGCAACCAAAACCACGTCAATGATTTCAACCAATACCACGTCATGATGCATCCAATTTCCCACGTCATGATGCATCCAAACCTCGTTTATAGTCATCCAATACCACTCAAGAGGCAAACCAATAACCCCGTCATGAGTGCATCCAAAACCACGGTCATGAGTGCATCCAATACCACGTCAAAAGAGTGCATTCCCAAAAAACCACTCATGAGTGCTCCAACACCACTCTGATGCACCAATACCAATCATGATGCATCCATACCACTTTATTAGTGCATCCAAAAACCCAAAGTCATGAGTGCATCCCGACCTCGTCATGAGGCATCCCAAAAACCCCCGTCATTTATTTCCCCAAACCTCGTCAAGAGTTTCAATTTCCCAAACCAAATTTTATGATGCATCCAATACCACGTCCCTGAGGCATTTCCCCCACCACTTTATGAGTGCAAACCAATACCACGTCTAGTGCATCCAATACCATCATAGTGCATCCCAAAACCTCGTCATATGCATCCAATACCCCCTCAGAGTGCCCCAAAACACCATAGTGCAAACCAAAACCACGTCATGAGTGCATCCAAGCCAAATTTAATTCATCCAATACCACTCATGGTCATCCCCAAAACCCCTCATAGTGTCCCCAAACCTCGTCATGAGTCTCCCCTACCAAATTTATGAGTGCAAACCCAAAAACCACGTCAAAAGTCATTCCCAAAACCACTCATGAGGGGCAAACCAATACCAAAGTCATGAAGGGGCATCCAATACCACGTCATGATTCATCCAAAACCTCCATGGGGTGCAAAACCAATAACCCCCCTCATTATGCATCCAATTTCCACGTCATGATGCATTTAAAACCCTCATGATTTCATCCAATACCACTCATGATCATCCAATACCACGTCATGGGGCAAACCAAACCCCCGTCAAAAATGCATCCAAACCACGTCATGATGCATCCAATACCCCCTCATGATGCATCCAATACCCGCATGAATAAAATTCCCCAAAACCCCCCGTCATGAGTGCAAACCAATACCACGCATGAGTGCATCCAATACCCCGTCATATGCATCCAATACCAACGTCATGAGTGCAAACCAAAAACCCCCCTCATGAGTGCATCCAATAACCATTCAAAGGTGCCCCAAACCACGTCCCTAGTGCAACCAAAACCACGTCCCGAGTCCCCCAAACCCCGTCAGAGTGCATCCAAGACCAAAAGTCATAGTTGGGATCCAAGACCACGTCATGAGGGGGCGCCAAACCACTCATGAGGGGCCCTCCAAACCACTCATGAGTGCATTTTCCCAAAACCCACGCCATGAAATGCCCAAAAAACCCCGCCAGATCATCCAAGAAAAAGCATGAGTCCCTCCAAGACCACGCCTGAGTGGGATCCCAAAACCACGTCATGATTTTTCCAAGACAACGCATGAGTGCATCCAAACAACGTCCATGAGGGATCCAAGGGCCCACTCATAAGGGATCCAAAACCACGCCATGATCATCTAAGACCACCGAGTCAAACCAAGACCCCCTTATGATGCACCAAGACCAAGTCAAAGAGTGGGTCCAAACCAAAGTCATAGTGCATCCAAACCACTCTGATGCATACAAGAACCCCGCCAAGAGTGCATTTCCCAAAACCACTCATGAGTTTCATCCAATTTTCCACTTTAAGAGTGCAAACCAAGAAACGCATGAGTCAGCCAAACCACGTCCCCTGAAGGGTTTCCAAAACCACTCCTTTAATGCAAACCAAGACGTCATGTGTGCATCCAAAACCAATTTTAAATGGGTTCCCCAAAACAACGTCATGATGCCGCCAAGACCCCGTCATGAGTCATCCAAGACCACGCCCTGAGTGCATCCAAACCCTCATGAGTGCATCCAAGACGTCATGGTCATCCCCAAAACAACGTCATGAGGGGCAGCCAAGACCACGTCTGAGTGCAGCCAAGACAACGTCATAGGCAGGCCCCCAAAACCACGTCATGAAATTTCATCCAAACAAACGCCATGAGTAAACCCCAAAACAACGTCATGAGGCACCAAGACCACGTCGTGATGCAGCCAAGACAAAGTCCCTGAGTGACCCCCCCCCCGCCAAGAACCACGTCATGAGTGCATCCAAACAACGCCATGAGTGAAACCCCAAAACAAGGGGTCATTTGTCAGCCAAACCCGTCCCGAGTCATCAAGAAAACTTTAGAAATGCATCAAGACCACGTCCCAAAGGTGCATTTAAGAATAAGTTTTTAGGCCCTCAAGACCACGCATGAAAAAAGACTGGGCACTGGCCGGGGGCTGGTGTTTCAACATCCCTCACCCCCCGGGGGGCAAACTCAGATGAAAATTTTACACGAACTATTAAATCTCCGCAACCAAATTTCCCCTTTAAAACCCCAAATTTAAAAGCCAAAAAAACTAGAAAATACCTGGACCCCTCATCTTCCCCTAACTACGATTTTATACGAATAAAAACTGTTTTCGAAGACAATACACTCAGATCAAAAACATAATAGAGTACAAACATGTATTCCAGGGGTCCGGACCGTAAAAAAGTCCCGCAGTCATGAAGGGCTCCTTCCCCCCAAATTCAATTTCAATAACAAAAAAAATACAAGTCCTAAAAAAAAGAAGCCCGGGGAAAATATAAAAAACAAAACGATCCGAATATTTTTCCCTTTTAAAAAATTTTAAATTTTGTGGTTCTTTAATCTTTCTCAAAAACATATTCCATTAAGAAAAAGAAATTAAACTAAAAAAACGTTTCCCCATACAGAAAGAAGGCGGAAAGATCCCAGAGCGGGTGAGTAGGCAAAATATCTGAAATCTAAAGGGGCACTAACAATGAAATTGGGAAATATCGGGCCCTTTAAACCGAAGGAAAAACTTCCCGGGCACAAAATCCAAAAGGGAAAAACAAAAGCCATAAAGGAAACTGGAAAAAAAAAACTTCTTCTCCCTTTTGCCAAATCTAAGGAAACCCAAAATTTGGTCATCCCAAAAAGGGGTGACCAAATTTTTGGGCCCTCCCAAAAAACTTGGAATATTTTTCCAACCCCCAACAAGACTTTTAAAGGTTTAAAAATGCCCATGCACTCTGCCCCAGGCCCAGACCGTGGCCTTTCCCTGTTCATCAAGAAATTTGGAAAAAGGCCCCTTTTGGGGCGTGCCTTCAGCATTTTTTGGAGAGGGAGCAAGGGGCACAGGGTCTCACACACACTAAAAAAAACAGAAACCCCTAGCCCCACTTTTCCCCCCCAAAGGGGGCATAAAAACAATTTCAAAGAACGAAAGACCGATAGCACTAAACCCTCTAATATCAAAAAAAAATCTTTTAGAAAAGGGGGGCAAAAAACAAGATCTAAATACCCCCCAAAACCCAACAGGGTTTAAAAAACCCCCCTTGGGGGGGGTTGTGGGGCCAAACTATTGTTGTTGGTATTGTTGTTGATATTGTTGTTGGTATTGTTGTTGATATTGTTGTTGATATTGTTGTTGGTATTGTTGTTGGTATTGTTGTTGGTATTGTTGTTGATATTGTTGTTGATATTGTTGTTGGTATTGTTGTTGGTATTGTTGTTGATATTGTTGTTGGTATTGTTGTTGGTATTGTTGTTGGTATTGTTGTTGGTATTGTTGTTGGTGTTTGTGTTTTTGTAGGTTTACTTAATATTGGTGTAGGTGTTGGTTTAGGTGTTAGTGTTGGTGTAGGTGTTGGTGTAGGTGTAGGTGTAGTGTAGTGTAGGTGTTGGTGTAGGTGTTGGTGTAGGTGTTAGTGTTGGTGTAGGTGTTGGTGTAGGTGTTAGTGTTGGTGTAGTTGTTAGTGTTGGTGTAGGTGTTGGTGTAGGTGTTAGTGTTGGTGTAGGTGTTAGTGTTGGTGTAGGTGTTGGTGTAGGTGTTGGTGTAGGTGTTAGTGTTGGTGTAGGTGTTAGTGTTGGTGTTGGTGTAGGTGTTAGTGTTGGTGTAGGTGTTAGTGTTGGTGTAGGTGTTGGTGTAGGTGTTAGTGTTGGTGTAGGTGTTAGTGTTGGTGTAGGTGTTGGTGTAGGTGTTAGTGTTGGTGTAGGTGTAGGTGTTAGTGTTGTAGGTGTTGGTTAGGTGTTAGTGTTGTAGGTGTTGGTGTAGGTGTTAGTGTTGGTGTAGGTGTTAGTGTAGGTGTAGGTGTTAGTGTTGGTGTAGGTGTTGGTGTAGGTGTTGGTGTAGGTGTTAGTGTTGGTGTTGGTTTAGGTGTTAGTGTAGGTGTAGGTGTAGGTGTTAGTGTAGGTGTTAGTGTAGGTGTTAGTGTAGGTGTTAGTGTAGGTGTTAGTGTAGGTGTTAGTGTAGGTGTTGGTGTAGGTGTTATGTAGATGTAGGTTTTGGTGTTAGTGTAGGTGTTAGTGTAGGTGTTAGTGTAGGTGTTAGTGTTGGTGTAGGTGTTGGTGTAGGTGTTGGTGTAGGTGTTGGTGTAGGTGTTGGTGTAGGTGTTGGTGTAGGTGTTGGTGTAGGTGTTGGTGTAGGTGTTGGTGTAGGTGTTGGTGTAGGTGTTGGTGTAGGTGTTGGTGTAGGTGTTGGTGTAGGTGTTGGTGTAGGTGTTGGTGTAGGTGTTGGTGTAGGTGCAGGTGTATGTGTTAGTGTAGGTGCTATTATATGTGTTGGTGTTGTGTTAGTTATGATCTTGGAGTTGGTGTTGACGTTGGTAATGATGTTTGTGATAGTCTTCCTTCAGGTATGTTGGTTTGGTGTTGTATTGGTGTTGTGTCGGTTCTGGTGTTAGTATTGGCTTTGTAATGGTATAAGTATTGTGTTGGTGTTGTGATTTTTTTGGTGTTGTGTTAGTATTGGTGTTGTGATTGTATTAGTGCTGTTTTGGTGTTGGTATCGTATTGGTGTTGTGTTTTGTTGGTGGTGTTACAGTCTTGCTTGGTGTTGATGTTTGTGTTACTGCTGTCACTACTTTCGTTTGTGTTATTGTTTCTGTTGGAGATAGTCTTACTGTTATTGTCTCTGGTGGTGTTTCTTTTAGTGTTACTGTTATTGTCACTATTAGTAACAGATAGCAGTGGTATCATGCAAGATAGTAGCAGACAGTAACGGCACCATGTCGGATGGCACTAGTTATACCAAGCAACATAGTAACTGATAATGGTGTCATCGTGCAGGATAGTAACAAGTAGTAGTGTAATGATGCAAGACAGTAGCAGGTAGTAGTGGTACAACACAGGATAGTAGCAGGTAGTAGTGGTGGTATGATGTAGGATAGTAGTAGGTAGTGGTGGTACCACACAGGATAGTAGCAAGTAATAGTGATACCACACAGGATAGTAGCAGGTAGTAGTGGTACCACACAGGATAGTAGCAAGTAATAGTGATACCACACAGGATAGTAGCAGGTAGTAGTGGTACCACACAGGATAGTAGCAAGTAATAGTGATACCACACAGGATAGTAGCAGGTAGTAGTGTAATGATGCAAGATAGTAGCAGGTAGTAGCGGTGGTATGATGTAGGACAGTAGTAGGTAGTAGTGGTACCACACAGGATAGTAGCAGGTAGTAGTGGTGGTATGTAGGACAGTAGTAGGTAGTAGTGGTACCACACAGGATAGTAGCAGGTAGTAGTGGTACCACACAGGATAGTAGCAGGTAGTAGTGGTACCACACAGGATAGTAGCAGGTAGTAGTGGTACCACATAGGATAGTAGCAAGTAATAGTGATACCACACAGGATAGTAGCAGGTAGTAGTGGTACCACACAGGTTAGTAGCAGGTAATAGTGATACCACACTGGATAGTAGCAGGTAGTATTGGTACCATGAAGGATAGTAGTAATGGTATCATGCAGGATAGTAATAGTAGTGGTACAATCATGCAGAAAAGTAAAGGTATAGTGGACATGCGAATAGTAACAGGTAGTAGTGTACCACACGGATAGTAGCAGGTAGTAGTGGTCGCAGTAGTAAAGGTAGTAGTGACCAGCAGTAGTACAGTAGTAGTGGTACCAACAGGATCTAAGATAGTAGGGTAATGCGGATATACAGATAGTAGTGGTACCATGCAGGTAAGTAACAGATAGTAGTGGTACCATGCAGGATAGTAACAGGTAGTAGTTATACCATGCAGGATAGTAGCAGGTAGTAGTGGTACCATGCAGGATAGTAACAGGTAGTAGTGGTACCATGCAGGATATAGTAGTAGTGGTACCACTGCAGGATAGTAGCAGAGTAGTGGTACCATGCAGGATAGTAACAGGTAGTAGTGGTACCATGCAGGATAGTAACAGGTAGTAGTGGTACCATGCAGGATAGTAACAGGAAGTAGTGGTACCATGCAGGATAGTAACAGGAAGTAGTGGTACCATGCAGGATAGTAACAGTGGTACCATGCAGGATAGTAACAGTGGTACCATGCAGGATAGTAACAGTGTAGGTACTCAGGTAGTAAAGTAGCGGTACCATTCAGGATAGTAACAGTGGTACCATGCAGGATAGTAACAGTAGTGGTACCATGCAGGATAGTAACAGTAGCAGTACCATTCAGGATAGTAACAGTAGTGGTACCATGCAGGATAGTAGTGGTACCATGCAGAATAGTAACAGATAGTAGTGGTACCATACAGGATAGTAACAGTAGTGGTACCATGCAGAATAGTAACAGGTAGCAGTGATACCATGCAGGATAGTAACAGATAGTAGTGGTACCATGCAGGATAGTAACAGGTAGTAGTGGTACCATGCAGGATAGTAACAGGTAGTAGTGGTACCATGCAGGATAGTAACAGATAGTAGTTATACCGTGCAGGATAGTAACAGGTGCTAGTGGTACCATGCAGGATAGTAACAGGTAGTAGTGGTATCATGAGGATAGTACAGTAGTAGTGGTACCATGCAGGAATAGTAGACAGGTAGTAGTGGTACCATGTAGGATAGTAACAGATAGTAGTGGTACCATGCAGGATAGTAACAGGTAGTAGTGGTACCATGTAGGATAGTAACAGGTAGTAGTGGTACCATGTAGGATAGTAACAGTAGCAGTACCATTCAGGATAGTAACAGTAGTGGTACCATGCAGGATAGTAACAGGTAGTAGTGGTACCATGTAGGATAGTAACAGGTAGTAGTGGTACCATGTAGGATAGTAACAGATAGTAGTGGTACCATGCAGGATAGTAACAGGTAGTAGTGGTACCATGTAGGATAGTAACAGTAGTGGTACCATGCAGGATAGTAACAGTAGTAGTGGTACCATGCAGGATAGTAACAGATAGTAGTTATACCGTGCAGGATAGTAACAGGTAGTAGTGGTACCATGCAGAATAGTAACAGGTAGTAGTGGTACCATGCAGGATAGTAGCAGGTAGTAGTGGTACCATGCAGGATAGTAACAGGTGTAGTGGTACCATGCAGGATAGTAACAGATAGTAGTGGTACCATGTCAGGATAGTAACAGGTAGTAGTGGTACCATGTAGGATAGTAACAGGTAGTAGTGGTACCATGTAGGATAGTAACAGATAGTTGAGTCACCATACAGGATAGTATACCTGGAGGGTGTTCTGGGATCAACGTCCCTGCGGTCTATGTCATGACCTGGCCTCGCGGTGGATCAGGACTTGATCAACCAGGCTATTACTGTCGGCCGAATGCATTCCAGTGTTCGAACCACAGCCTGGCTGGTCAGGTACTGACTTTAGATGCCTATCCAGCTCCCTCTTGGCAACCAAGCGTCTACTGGTAATCCCTCTTACGTTTGCTAGGAAGCAGTTGAACAGTCTTGGGCCCCTGAGACTTAATGTGTTGTATTTTAGTGTACTTATGGCACCCCTGCTTTTCATTGGAGGTAAAGGGTGTTGCACCGCCTGCCGGGTCTCTTTGTTTAGTGGGGAGTGATTTCTATGTGCAGACTAGTCCCTCAAAGATTTCCAAGTGTAAATTATGACGCATCTTTCTCGCCTGCTTTCCAAGGAGTACAGATTAAGTGACTTCAACTGTTCCCAGTAATTGATATGCTTAATTGTATTTATACTTACGGTGAATATTCTCTGTATATTCTTCAGACCTGCAATTTCGCCTGCCTTGAATGGGGCAGTTAGTGCACAACAGTACTCCAGTCTAGAGAGAACCAATGATTTAAAGAGAACCAACATCTGCTTGATCCCAAGTATTGAAGGTTGGCAACATCAGTCCAGTCACTCTCCTAGCAGATGTGGTACACACATTGTTGTAATCTTTGATGATGAGATTTATTGACATAATCACTCCCAGGTCCTTCACCTTTCTCTCTATTGTTTCTCTAATATTTGTGTTATACCCCGATCCAGCTTATAATTTCTCAAGTTTTCCAGAGCGGAATTAACTGAAATTTGTCCTCACTGAACTTAATTTTTATTACGTGAGGTCCATTTAAAGACTTTGTTAATGTGCGCCTGGAGACTTAGTGTCCTCAGTGGATTACACTGTCTTGCATATTCTGGTAACGTCAGCAAAGAAAGACACAGTGCTATGGTGTGCATCTCTGTCAGGCGTGAGGATTAAGGAAAGAACTTGAGGAAGTACTGGACTTGTGGAACAAGCCGGACTTTACTCTGTTTATTATTACTCTTTGTGTTCTATTGGTTAAGAAGTTATAGATCTGTCTACACGCTTTTCCTGTTAATTCTTTATCAGGCGTTATGACTGAATATTGACGGCACTTGTTGAAGGTTGTCTCATGTTTGTGAATATTGCGTTTAGATTCTGTTCGTACCCCAGTGCATCCAATACCACGTCATGAGTGCATCCAATACCACGTCAAGAGTGCATCCAATACCACGCCATGAGTGCATCCAATACCACGTCATGAGTGCATCCAATACCACGTCATGAGTGCATCCAATACCACGTCATGAGTGCATCCAATACCACGTCATGAGTGCATCCAATACCACGTCATCAGTGCATCCAATACCAAGTCATCAGTGCATCCAATACCACGTCATCAGTGCATCCAATACCACGTCATGAGTGCATCCAATACCACGTCATGAGTGCATCCAAGACCACGTCATGAGTGCATCCAAGACCTCGTCATGAGTGCATCCAATACCACGTCATGAGTGCATCCAATACCACGTCATGAGTGCATCCAATACCACGTCATGAGTGCATCCAATACCACGTCATGAGTGCATCCAGTACCACGTCATGAGTGCATCCAATACCACGTCATGAGTGCATCCAATACCACGTCATGAGTGCATCCAATACCACGTCATGAGTGCATCCAATACCACGTCATAGAGTGCATCCAAACCACGTCATGAGTGCATCCAATACCATGTCATGAGTGCATCCAATACCACGTCATGAGTGCATCCAATACCCCGTCATGAGTGCATCCAATACCACGTCATGAGTGCATCCAATACCACGTCATGAGTGCATCCAATACCACGTCATGAGTGCATCCAATACCACGTCATGAGTGCATCCAATACCACGTCATGAGTGCATCCAATACCATGTCATGAGTGCATCCAATACCACGTCATGAGTGCATCCAATACCACGGTCATGAGTGCATCCAATACCACGTCATGAGTGCATCCAAACCACGTCATGAGTGCATCCAATACCACGTCATGAGTGCATCCAATACCAGTCATGAGTGCATCCAATACCACGTCATGAGTGCATCCAAACCACGTCATGAGTGCATCCAATACCACGTCATGAGTGCATCCAATACCACGTCATGAGTGCATCCAAGACCTCGTCATGAGTGCATCCAATACCATGTCATGAGTGCATCCAATACCACGTCATGAGTGCATCCAACACCACGTCATGAGTGCATCCAATACCACGTCATGAGTGCATCCAATACCACGTCATGAGTGCATCCAAGACCTCGTCATGAGTGCATCCAATACCACGTCATGAGTGCATCCAATACCACGTCATGAGTGCATCCAAACCCGTCATGAGTGCATCCAATACCACGTCATGAGTGCATCCAATACCACGTCATGAGTGCATCCAACACCACGTCATGAGTGCATCCAATACCACGTCATGAGTGCATCCAATACAGTCATGGTGCATCCAACCCGTCATGAGTGCATCCAATACCACGTCATGAGTGCATCCAATACCACGTCATGAGTGCATCCAATACCACGTCATGAGTGCATCCAAGACCTCGTCATGAGTGCATCCAATACCACGTCATGAGTGCATCCAACACCACGTCATGAGTGCATCCAATACCACGTCATGAGTGCATCCAATACCATGTCATGAGTGCATCCAATACCACGTCATGAGTGCATCCAATACCACGTCATGAGTGCATCCAATACCACGTCATGAGTGCATCCAAGACCACGTCATGAGTGCATCCAATACCACGTCATGAGTGCATCCAATACCACGTCATGAGTGCATCCAATACCACGTCATGAGTGCATCCAATACCACGTCATGAGTGCATCCAATACCACGTCATGAGTGCATCCAATACCACGTCATGAGTGCATCCAATACCACGTCATGAGTGCATCCAATACCACGTCATGAGTGCATCCAATACCACGTCATGAGTGCATCCAATACCACGTCATGAGTGCATCCAATACCACGTCATGAGTGCATCCAATACCATGTCATGAGTGCATCCAAGACCACGTCATGAGTGCATCCAATACCACGTCATGAGTGCATCCAATACCACGTCATGAGTGCATCCAAGACCACGTCATGAGTGCATCCAATACCACGTCATGAGTGCATCCAAGACCACGCATGAGTGCATCCAAGACCCGTCATGAGTGCATCCAATACCACGTCATGAGTGCATTCCAAGTACAACGTCATGAGTGCATCCAAGACCACGTCATGAGTGCATCCAATACCACGTCATGAGTGCATCCAAGACCACGTCATGAGTGCATCCAAGACCACGTCATGAGTGCATCCAAGACCACGTCATGAGTGCATCCAAGACCACGTCATGAGTGCATCCAAGACGTCATGAGTGCATCCAAGACCACGTCATGAGTGCATCCAAACCACGTCTGAGTGCATCCAAGACACGTCATGAGTGCAGTCCAAGACCACGTCATGAGTGCATCAACCGTCATGAGTGATCCAACAGCCATGAGTGAATCCAAGACAACGTCATGAGTGCATCCAAGACCACGTCATGAGTGCATCCAAGACAACGTCATGAGTGCATCCAAGACCACGTCATGAGTGCATCCAAGACCACGTCATGAGTGCATCAAGACACGTCTGAGTGCATCAAGACCACGTCATGAGTGCATCCAAGACACGTCATGAGTGCATCAAGACCACGCTGATGATCAAGAACGTCATGAGTGCATCAGGCCTGGTGCATCCAAGACACGTTACATGAGTGCTCCAAGACCACGTCTGAGTGCATCAAGAAACGCATGAGTGCACCAGAACGTATGAGTGCATCAAAACGTCTGATGCATCAAGATCACCTGGTGCAAAGACCACGTCATGAGTGCATCAAGAGACCTATCAAAACTAGCATCCAAACACGTCATGAGTGATCAAGACCACGTCATGAGTGCACTACAATGACCAGTCTGATGCATCTAATATAACGTCATGAGGACAATACCACGTCTGAGATCAAGACAACTATAGTGGACCAGACACGTCTTCGAGTGCATCCAAGGACCAGTATAGTGCTCAGACAGTCATGAAGTGCATCCAATCACGATGATGATTCCAAGCAACGTCATGAGTCAGCAAACATACATGAGTGATCCAATGAAAGACTGGTGACAAGATCATGATGCATCAAGACAACTGAGGATCCAGAAACGTTTGCTGACAAGATTACACTTGTCTTGAGTCTGCTCAAGCATACTTCATAGTGCACAAGACACGTAGATGATCAAACAACGCAGAGTGAGTCCAGATCAGCAGAGTGCAGCAAGAGCACGGCTGCTGAGTGGAGCAACATCATATGCGCAAATACTAATGAGGCACTAGTCAATGAAATTGCAAATAATCGAACTTAAGCCGAAGGAATCTACAGGACACAAGAATACGCATGGAATGATCTAAAGACGCCATAAAGGAAACTGAAAAAATACTTCTTCTCTTGTGCCAAATCTAAGGGAAACCCAAAATTTGGTCATCCCAAAAAGGGATGACCAAATTTTGGCCATCCCAAAAATCTCGGATATTATTCTAACTCCACAAGACTTTGAAGAGGTAATTAATGACATGCCCATGCACTCTGCCCCAGGCCCAGACTCGTGGAACTCCGTGTTCATCAAGAATTGGAAGAAGCCTTTGGTGCGTGCCTTCAGCATTTTATGGAGAGGGAGCATGGACACAGGGGTCATCACACACACTAAAAACAACAGACATAGCCCCACTCCACAAAGGTGGCAGTAAAGCAATTGCAAAGAACGAAAGACCGATAGCACTAACATCTAATATCATAAAAAATCTTTGAGAGGGTTCTAAGAAGCAAGATCTAGATACCCATCAGTTACACAACCTGGGGCAACACGGGTTAAGAGCAGGTCACTCCTGCCTGTCCCAGCTACTGGACCACTATGACAAGGTCCTGGATGCTGCAGAGGATCAAATACAGATGTAGTACACACAGACTTTGCAAAAGCTGTCGACAAGTGTGACCATGGTGTAATAACACACAAAATGCGGGATAAAGGAATAAGTTGGTAGATGGATCTACTACTTCCTAACAAATAGAACACAAAGAGTAATAGTAAACAGAGTAAAGTCTGAGGCAGCCACGGTAAAAAGCTCTGTTCCACAAGGCACAGTACTCGCTCCCATTCTATTCCTCATCCTTATTCCTTAGTGGATGACACTCGGATCACCATGGCAGTGACCTCCATCGAAGACACTGCGAGACTCCAAGCGGACATCAACCAAATCTTCGAATGGGCCACTCAAACCAATATGAAGTTCAACGAGGAGGAATTTCAACTACTCAGATATGGAAAACTTGAAATTAAAAATGTGTCCGGGTATACCACAAATTCTAACCATACAATAGAGCGAGAAATTAATGTGCAGGATCTGGGAGTGATAATGATAGAGAATCTCGCCTTCAAAGACCACAACAATGTATCTACCTCATCTGCTAGGAAAATGATAGGATGGATAATGAGAACCTTCAAAATTAGGGACGCCAAGCCCATGATGATTCTCTTCAATTCGCTTGTGCTCTCTAGGCTGGAATACTGCTGTACACTAACGGCCACCTTCAAGGCTGACAACACTGCAGACCTGGAGAGTGTACAAAGAACTTTCACGGCACACATAAGTACAATAAGGTACCTAAACTACTGGGAACGGTTGAAGGTCCTTGATCTGTATTCCCTGGAACGCAGGCGAGAGAGATACATGATAATATACACTTGGAAGGTCCTGGAGGGATTGGTACCAAACCTGCACACGAAAATCACTCCACATGAAAGCAAAACACTCGGCAGGAGATGCAACATTCCTCCGATGAAAACCAGGGACGCCACGAGTACACTGAGAGACAACACAATAAGTGTCAGGGGCCCAAGACTGTTCAATTGCCTCCCTGCATACATAAGGGGGATTACCAATAGACCTCTGACTGCCTTCAAGAAGGCACTGGACAGGCACCTATAGTCAGTACCTGACTAACCAGGCTGTGGTTCGTACGGCAGCTTGTGTGCGGCCAGCAGTAACAGCCTGGTTGATCAGATTCTGATCCACCATGAGGCCTGGTCTCAGACCGGGCCGCGGGGGCGTTGACCCCCGAAACCCTCTCCAGGTAAAGTCCAGGTAAACTCACAAGACGACCTCACCAGATACACGACCTTGACTCTTTACCAAAGACTAATAATAATAATAATAATAATAATAATAATAATAATAATATTATATTACTGTATTTATTTTTAATATTATTATTAGTTTTTGTATTATGATTATTATTATTTTCTTACTTATTATTATTGTTGTTATTTATTTTGTATTATTTTATTATTGGCATTTATGATTTTATTGTTGTTATTCATTTTTTTGTTATTTGTTACTTTGTTTTGTTCTTTATTATTATATGATTATTAATATTATCATTATAATTATGATAATGTAAGTATTAAGACAACAAAGTGGAAGTTGATGATTATTGTGATTATTATGAACTACCATGACTGACACACACACACACACACACACACACACACACACACACACACACACACACACACACACACACACACTCGCTCGCTCTCTCACTCTCTTCTTCCTCCTCCTCTCCTTTCCCTCCCCCTCCACCCCCCATTCCCCCTCCTCCCTTTCTCTCCCTCTACCCCCCTTTCTCACTCTCTGTCCACCCCTATCACTCTCCCTGTCCCCCTCCCTCCCTCCCACCCTTTCCCCATCTCTTTCTCCCATACAACTCTCCCACCCCCACACACATGCACACACACACACACACACACACACACACACACACACACACACACACACACACACACACACACACACACTACAAAACGTAAGTCATTAAGAAAAATGCATACTCAGAGAAGTTGAAGGCTCAGAGGATCAGAGGAAGATGGTCCTGGTAAGGAAGAATGGATGGAAGAGCAATGCAATAGGATGCAACAAGAGTAAGAGAACAAACTGGGTGAATTTTCTGGGAAAATGGAGAAGAGGATGGAGGCGAAGAAGAAATGGGAGTCACAAGCTGAAGCCTCAGAAGCCAGGATACAGGCCTTAAAATATGAGGTAAATATACTGAAGCAAGTTACAGTGTCATTGCCCATAGGAGATATGGCATCTGAAGCAGGTACACACCTACTGAATGAGGAGCCCAACGAAAAATAAGGAGACAAGACTTAAGCTAAGGCCCTATCAGTACACCAAGCATGGCCAAGGAATGAAGAGGGAGAGCTGTTAGGAGCAGGGATAGCAGTGAGTGAGGGGGGGAGAAGGTAGAGGTGACAGGTCCCATGCAGATTACAGAAAAAAATAAGGGAGATAATGGCCATGTTCAAACGGGACCCAGAGACACAGAGGGAAAGGCAATGAGAGGAGGAGAGGAAGAAGTCAGTGTTTATTCATGGGCTTCAGGAGGACACAATGAAAGATGCCAGAAAGAAAAACAGGAGATTGAAAACATCAAAGAAATAGGCGAGGAGGATATGAATTAGTAAATTTTCAGAGAATAGGCGGGTACTTGAAGGGGAGAAATCGGCCAGTCAAACTGATTTTCAAGACAGAAACGGTGCAGTACAGGATCCTGCAAGAGAAACCACAGCTAAAGGAACCAATATACAAGAGGATGTTGCTAGACTGTGACAGAATATGAACAGAATGACAGCAGCTGAGGGAAAGGACACAGAAACGAAAGGGGCTAGGAAGAGAGACACAGACAGGGTCAGCAGAGGACAACCAGAGCAGGGCAGAGGAACAAGCACAAGCACACAAAGAACCACCCCTCAGAACCCCAGAGCTATATACACTATCCCAATGCAACCCACAATCCACACTAACAGCCCCCACCCCACACTATGATGTAGAATCCCAAAGCACATTCTGCCAAGTACCCAACCCCAACCGACACCAGAACACAGTGTTGAAGAGGATACTAAAGGTATGGTACACCAATGCTGATGGAATAACAAACAAGTGGGAGGAGTGGCATGAAAGATAACAGATGCCATCTTTCCAACAGGATATAAGATCCTGAGGTAAGACAACGGGAACAGAGGGAGTGGAGAAGTGGCACTGCTCATCAAAAACCAAAAATATTTTGGTGAGCTGGGGAGAAGAGACAAAGACGCAAGAGACTACATAATAGGAACACTTCAGTCTAGAGGTCCTAAGGCAGTAATTGTAGTGATGTATAACCTACCACAAAACAGCAGGAGGCCAGGGAAACAGAATAATGAGAGTAACAGAGCGATGGTTGACACACTGGCTGAAGTGGCCAGAAGGGCTCATGCAAGCAGGGCAAAGCTGCTGATTGTGGGTGACTTCAATCACAAGGAAATTCACTGGGAGAACATGGAGCTGCATGGAGGCCCAGAAACGTGGATGGCTAAGATGATGGAAATGATACTGGAAAACCTCATGTGCCAATACATAAGGGACACTACCAGAAAGAGAGAGGAGAGGATGAACCAGCAAGACTGGACCTAGTATTCACCTTGAGTAGTGCAGATATTAAGGACATCACATGAAAGACCCCTCAGGACCAGTGACAATGTGGTTCTGAGCTTCGAATACATAGTAGATTTACAAGTGGAGAGGGAAGCAGGAAGGGCAGGATAAATGAAGACAAACTACAAAACAGGGGACTACACAGGAATAAAGAATTTCCTGCACGGGGTTCAGTGGGACAAAGAACTGGCAGGGAAGTCAGTTAATGAGATGATGGAATATGTGACAGTAATATGCAAGGAAGCCGAGGAGAGGTTTGTACCGAAGGGTAACAGAAATAACGAGAAAGCCAGAAGGAATCCGTGATTCACCCAATGGTGTAGAGTGCCCAAAACCAAGTGTGCTAGAGAATGGAAGAATTATAGCAGGTAAAGGACCCAGGAGAATATGGAGAGCAGTCGTGGAACAGAAATGAATATGAACAGGTTAGAAGGAAGGCCCAATGACAATACGGAAATGATATAGCAGCGAATGCCAAATCTGACCCAAAGCTGTTGTACAGCCACATCAGGAGGAAAACAACAGTCAAGGACCAGACAATCATTCTGAGGAAGGAGGGGAGATCACAAGAAACAATCACGATGTAACAAGCTCAACATGAGATTCAAAGAAGTGTTCACAGAGGAGACAAAAGGGACTCGAGGAAGACGGAGAGGTGGGGTACACCAAGTGTTGAACACAGTACATATGACCGAGGAAGAATTGAAGAGGCTGCTAAGCAAGCTAGATACCTCAAAGGCGATGGGGCCGGATAACATCTCTCCATGGGTCCTGAGAGAGGGAGCAGAGGCACTATGTGTCCCACTAACAACAATCTTCAACACATTTATTGAAACAGGTCGACTACCAGAGGTATGGAAGACAGCAAATGTAGTCCCAATTTGTAAAAAAAGAAGACAGGGAAGAAGCATTAAACTACAGACCAGTGTCACTGACATGTACAGTATGCAAAGTCATGGAAAAGATTATCAGAAGAGTGGTGGAGCACCTAGAAAGGAATGAGCTTATCAGCGACAACCAGCACAGTCTCAGGGACGGGAAATCCTGTGTCAAAAACCTACTGGAGTTCTATGAGAAGGTGACAGCAGTAAGACAAGAGAGGGAGGGTTGGGTAGATTGCGTTTTCTTGGACCGTAAGAAGGCGTTTGACACAGTTCCACACATTTCATGAGCAAGTGAGTCACGCATTGGCACTTGACCTCAGTACACTCAACCTGATTGATCTGACTTCAACCCACTAATATTCAGGCAGGGATAACAGAGATGGCACTGCAACGGATCGGGGAATACCTGTTGGGAACACAATAGCGAGCCATGGTACGTGACAAAGTGTCAGAGTGGGCGCCCCTGACGAGCGGGGTTACACAGGCATCAGTCCTAGGAGCGGTGGTGTTTCTGGTATATGTCAACGACATGACGGAAGGAATAGACTCAGAAGTGTTCCTGTTTGCAGATGATGTGAAATTAATGAAAAGAATTCAATCGGACAAGGACCAGGCAGAATTTGAGAGAGATCTGGACAGGCTGCAGGCCTGGTGCAGAAACTGGCTCCTGGAGTTCAACACCACCAAGTGCAAAATCATGAAGACTGGGAAAGGAAAAAGAAGACTGCAGACGGATTACAGTCTTCTGGGCCTGAGACTACAAACCTTACTCGAGGAAAAGGATCTTGGGGTGAGTATAACACAGGGCACATCTCCCGAGGCGCACATCAACCAACTGCTGCAGCATATGGGTGCCTAGCAAACCTAAGAAAAGCATTCCTACATCTCAATAAGGAATCGTTCAGGACCCTGTACACCGAGTACGTGAGCTCTATAATGGAGTATGCAGCAACAGTTTGGAACCTACACCTGGCCAAGCACATAAGGTAATTAGAGAAAATGCAAAGGTTTGCAACAAGACTAGTCCCGGAGCTGAGAGGTATGTCCTACGAAGAGAAGTTAAGGAAAATCGACCTGACGACACTGGAGGAGAGGAGAGATAGGAGGGATATGATAAAATATAAAACACTGAGAGGAATCGACAAGGTGAACAAAGACAAAATGTTCCAGAGATGGGACAGTAACAAGGAGACACAGTTGTAAGTTGAAGACACAGATGAATCACAGGGATGTTAGGAAGTATTTCTTCAGTCACAGAGTTGTCAGGAAGTGGAATTGTCTGGTAAATGCTGTAGTGGAGGCAGGATCCATACATAGATTTAAGAGGTATGATTAAGTTCATGGAGCAGGAAGAGTGATCTAGTAGCTGCCAGTGAAGAGGTGGGGCCAAGAGCTGTGACTCGACCCCTGCAACCACAACTAGGTGAGTACATACACACACATACTAGCACACTTATACATGAGTTACATATAACAGTAAGATTTATAAGCAATAATGCAGCAGTTCATTCATTGTCTCCAGGATGCGACCCACACCAGTCGCCTGACACCCAGGTACCTGTTTTACTGATATGTGAACAGGGACAGTGTCTTAACACGCCATAATGTTTCAACCGGTACCAGGGATCGAACCCCGGATCTAGTATATGCTTTATAAAATGCGCCTTTCAAACAAAATCACGAATGTTAAAAAAAAAACATACCACGGGCGGGGATTGAACCCGCGATCATAGAGTCTCAAAACTCCAGCCCGTCGCGTTAGCCACTAGACCAGCTAGCCACAATAAGATTCATCCAACTAGGTATATTTCTACACCATAGGAAGGATAGCACAGGCACCTCTGTGACCACAAATGCAAGTTTTTAGTGACGAATCTCCAGCTAGCGTGGCCGTGACGAACTCTAGCTCAAGTCCCTTCACTGCCGTCAACATGACTCACGAAATCGTAATGACACGATTGCAAACAAACCATACCACGGGCGGGGCTAGCTGGTCCAGTGACTAACGCGCGTGCAAACAAACCATACCCCGCCCGTGGTATGGTTTGTTTGCACGCGTGTCATTACGATTTCGTGAGTCACGAATGTTACTTTGTGTTATTATTTGTTGTAGTGTAATTAACGTGAACTGTACTTGTTTTATACGGACGACTGAAACAAGAAAATACAGATAACAAAAACACAAATTGATTTAAATAATTTAATAAAAATATAACAAAACTAATTAGAAAATATTTAGAATTTAAAAAAAACTTTATCAAAACATAATGAAAATTATAAATTATTAAATTCTGAAATAATGACGAACTTTAGGGTTGATACAGACTGTTGATGTCCCAGCAGACTGTGTTGATATCCCAGCAGACTGTTGATGTCCCAGCAGACTGTGTTGATGTCCCAGCAGATCAGAAGTGTTGATGTCCAGCGACTGTGTTGATGTCCCAGCAGACTGTTGTTGATGTCCCAGCAGACAGTGTTGATGTCCCAGCAGACTGTTGATGTCCCAGCAGACTGTGTGAATGTCCCAGCAGACTGTTGATGTCCCAGCAGACTGTGTTGATGTCCCAGCAGACTGTTGATGTCCCAGCAGACTGTGTTGATGTCCCAGCAGACTGTGTTGATGTCCCAGCAGACTGTGTTGATGTCCCAGCAGACTGTGTTGATGTCCCAGCAGACTGTGTTGATGTCCCAGCAGACTGTGTTGATGTCCCAGCGGACTGTGTTGATGTCCAGCAGACTGGTGTGATGTCCCCAGCAGACTGTGTTGATGTCCCAGCAGACTGTGTTGATGTCCCAGCAGACTGTGTTGATGTCCCAGCAGACTGTGTTGATGTCCCAGCGACTGTGTTGATGTCCCAGCAGACGTGTTGATGTCCCAGCAGACTGTGTTGATGTCCCAGCAGACTGTGTTGATGTCCCAGCAGACTGTGTTGATGTCCCAGCAGACTGTGTTGATGTCCCAGCGGACTGTGTTGATGTCCCAGCGGACTGTGTTGATGTCCCAGCGGACTGTGTTGATGTCCCAGCGGACTGTGTTGATGTCCCAGCGGACTGTGTTGATGTCCCAGCAGACTGTGTTGATGTCCCAGCAGACTGTGTTGATGTCCCAGCAGACTGTGTTGATGTCCCAGCAGACTGTGTTGATGTCCCAGCAGACTGTGTTGATGTCCCAGCAGACTGTGTTGATGTCCCAGCAGACTGTGTTGATGTCCCAGCAGACTGTGTTGATGTCCCAGCAGACTGTGTTGATGTCCCAGCAGACTGTTGATGTTCCAGCAGACTGTGTTGATGTCCCAGCAGACTGTGTTGATGTCCCAGCAGACTGTGTTGATGTCCCAGCAGACTGTGTTGATGTCCCAGCAGACTGTGTTGATGTCCCAGCAGACTGTGTTGATGTCCCAGCAGACTGTGTTGATGTCCCAGCAGACTGTGTTGATGTCCCAGCAGACTGTGTTGATGTCCCAGCAGACTGTGTTGATGTCCCAGCAGGCTGTGTTGATGTGTCAGCAGGCTGTGTTGATGTGTCAGCAGACTGTATTGATGTCGTCACAGCAGACTGTGTTGATGTCACAGCAGACTGTGTTGATGTCCCAGCAGACTGTGTTGATGTTGTCCCAGCAGACTGTGTTAATGTCACAGCAGACTGTGTTGATGTTGTCCCAGCAGACTGTGTTGATGTTTCACAGCAGACTGTGTTAATGTCACAGCAGACTGTGTTGATGTTATCCCAGCAGACTGTGTTGATGTTGTCCCAGCAGACTGTGTTGATGTCTCACAGCAGACTGTGTTAATGTCACAGCAGACTGTGTTGATGTTATCCCAGCAGACTGTGTTGATGTTGTCCCAGCAGACTGTGTTGATGTTGTCCCAGCAGACTGTGTTGATGTTGTCCCAGCAGAATGTGTTGATGTTGTCCCAGCAGACTGTGTTGATGTCCCAGCAGACTGTGTTGATGTCACAGCAGATTGTGATGTCATGCAGACTGTGTTGATGTCACAGCAGACTGTGATGTCATAGACTGTGTTGTTGATGTCCCAGCAGACTGTGTAGATGTTATCACAGCAGACTGTGTAGATGTTATCACAGCAGACTGTGTTGATGTCACAGCAGACTGTGTTGATGTCGTCACAGCAGACTGTGTTGTTTATGTCACAGCAGACTGTGTTGATGTCGTCACAGCAGACTGTGTTGATGTCGTCACAGCAGACTGTGTTGATGTCGTCACAGCAGACTGTGTTGATGTTGTCCCAGCAGACTGTGTTGATGTCGTCACAGCAGACTGTGTTGATGTCGTCACAGCAGACAGTGTTGATGTCACAGCAGACTGTGTTGATGTCATCACAGCAGACTGTGTTGAGGTTGTCACATGTGCAACAGTTAGGTATCTTTGTTCTGATACGTACCTACCTTGCAGTACGTAGGAACCTGGGGGGTTACCTGAATGTTTTGAGTTGTGTACGTGGGATGGTACCTAAGTACCTCAACGGAAATAAGGAACACTGTAACAGCTTATCCTGGATTATTAAGCCTTCAAGATTATTAATCCCAAGAAGATTTTCTTGTACAACATATGTTGCTTTAAGTGTTCCCTGTGAACTCTGTGTACTTATAACCTCCATAAAGCGCAGGAAGAACCTCATTACCTGGCTCTCCTAACCGCAACTACACGCACTCACGCTCCGTAGTTTTTTTATTCGTCAGGAAACAGGACAGGTTTTAAAACTAAGAAAAAAAGGGATCAATACACCGTAGTTTCCTGACGTTCAATTGTCAAAAGTAAGTCACTGCTGACTAGGTGGAGTAGGTGTGACTAGGTGAACACTCACGGCTTCGTTATAACAAGATTGTCAACAAACCAGGGAACTGGTGGGGCTTACCCACTGGTCTGGTGTTCCAGGACTCACTTATCAAGGGTTCACTCTCTGCCAGTTCCGTGGATTGTAAGTGGGGATAAAAAACACTGGATAAGTAAAGTATTTTGTGACCTTTAACACTAGTGTATTTACACTAGTGGGTGTATTTATACTAGTGGGTGTATTTACACTAGTGGGTGTATTTACACTAGTGGGTGTATTTACACTAGTGGGTGTATTTACACTAGTGAGTGTATTTACACTAGTGAGTGTATTTACACTAGTGAGTGTATTTACACTAGTGAGTGTATTTACACTAGTGAGTGTATTTATACTAGTGGGTGTATTTACACTAGTGGGTGTATTTACACTAGTGGGTGTATTTACACTAGTGGGTGTATTTACACTAGTGAGTGTATTTACACTAGTGGGTGTATTTACACTAGTGAGTGTATTTACACTAGTGAGTGTATTTACACTAGTGAGTGTATTTACACTAGTGGGTGTATTTACACTAGTGGGTGTATTTACACTAGTGGTGTATTTACACTAGTGGTGTATTTACACTAGTGGTGTATTTACACTAGTGGGTGTATTTACACTAATGGGTGTATTTACACTAGTGGGTGTATTTACACTAGTGAGTGTATTTACACTACTGGTGCAGGTCACGTGATGAAGAGTGCCTCTACTGGTCCAGGTCACATGGCGAAGAGTGCCTCTACTGGTCCAGTTCACGTGATGAAGAGTGCCTCTACTGGTCCAGTTCACGTGATGCAGAGTACCTCAGTGCCTCTACTGGTCCAGGTCACGTGATGAAGAGTGCCTCTACTGGTCCAGGTCACGTGATGAAGACTTCCTCTACTGGTCCAGTTCACATGAAGAGTGCCTCTACTGGTCCAGGTCACATGATGCAGAGTGCCTCTACTGGTCCAGGTCACGTGATGAGTGCCTCTACTGGTCCAGGTCACGTATTAAGTTTGCTGCTCCTGGAACAATTCAGAGGATGATTGTAGCTACTGGTGCAGTTCACGAGGTGAATTTACAGTTACGTGAAGAATGTACAGCTACTGGACCAGTTCACGTGATGACTCAAATATTTGTTGTGTGGAAGTCATCAAAGGAAGTCGTGGTGCTGTTTATATGTCTTCGTCAATAAACCTCCATGACACAATAACCGGAGTATAGAGAGCTGCCTCTATAACCGGAGTACAAAGAGCTGCTTCTGTAACCGGAGCATATAGAGCTGCCTCTATAACAAGCATTACGCAATGAAGCGTAGAGTGGGGAAGCGCTAAGCCGGCATGAGTCATGCAGTTCCTGGGAAATGGATGGCAGATTAAATCCGAGAAAGGCAATACAAACAGCAATTCCTCAGATCAAGACCCCGTGGGTTTTATATCCTCCCCAAGAATGTCACCCACAGATGACTAACACAACTATCTATATACTGCTAGGATGCTTCCCATAACAGTCAAGTTGTATCCAGGTAACTAATTACTATAAGACAAATAGGGATAGTAGGTGTCAGGAGACTTGCCCAAAAGTTTGGATACACCGAGGATCCAACCCGTGACCTTTGAGTTGTGAAAAGAACCCTCGATAACCGAACACAGTATTAGCTACACCTGGCAAAACACCAGTAAAGTTTGAGAAAGTTCAGTGGCATGAGGCTCTCAGTAGCCTCATGGTAGCTATTAGACTCTCAGTAGCCTCAGTGTAGCTACTAGGCTCTCAGCAGCCTCAATGTAGCTACTAGGCTCTCAGTAGCCTCAATGTAGCTACTAGACTCTCAGTAGCCTCAAGGTAGCTATGCTCTTAGTAGCCTCAAGGTAGCTACTAGGCTCTCAGTAGCCTCAAGGTAGCTACTAGTCTCTCAGTAGCCTCAAGGTAGCTATGCTCTCAGTAGCCTCAAGGTAGCTACTAGGCTCTCAGTAGCCTCAAGGTAGCTACTAGGCTCTCAGTAGCGTCAAGGTAGCTACTAGGCTCTCAGTCTCAAGGTAGTTATTACGTTCTCAGTAACCTCAAGGTAGTTACTAGGCTCTCAGTAACCTCAAAGTAGCTACTAGGCTCTCAGTAGCCTCAAGGTAGCTACTAGGCTCTCAGAAGCCTCAAGGTAGCTACTAGGCTCTCAGTAGCCTCAAGGTAGCTACTAGGCTCTCAGTAGCCTCAAGGTAGCTACTAGGTTCTCAGTAGCCTCAAGGTAGCTACTAGGCTCTCAGCCTCAAGATAGCTACTAGGCTCTCAGTAGCCTCAAGATAGCTACTAGGCTCTCGGTAGCCTCAAGATAGCTACTAGGCTCTCAGTAGCCTCAAGATAGCTACTAGGCTCTCAGTAGCCTCAAGATAGCTACTAGGCTCTCAGTAGCCTCAAGATAGCTACTAGGCTCTCAGTAGCCTCAAGATTGCTACTAGGCTCTCAGTAGCCTCAAGGTAGCTACTAGGCTCTCAGTAGCCTTAAGGTAGCTTCTAGGGTCTCAGTAGCTTCAAGGTAGGTACTAGGCTCTCAGTAGCATCAAGGTAGCTACTAGGCTCTCAGTAGCCTCAACGTAGCTACTAGGCTCTCAGTAGCCTCAACGTAGCTACTAGGCTCTCAGTAGCCTCAACGTAGCTACTAGGCTCTCAGTAGCCTCAACGTAGCTACTAGGCTCTCAGTAGCCTCAACGTAGCTACTAGGCTCTCAGTAGCCTCAACGTAGCTACTAGGCTCTCAGTAGCCTCAACGTAGCTACTAGGCTCTCAGTAGCCTCAACGTAGCTACTAAGCTCTCAGTAGCCTCAACGTAGCTACTAGGCTCTCAGTAGCCTCAACGTAGCTACTAGGCTCTCAGTAGCCTCAACGTAGCTACTAGGCTCTCAGTAGCCTCAACGTAGCTACTAGGCTCTCAGTAGCCTCAACGTAGCTACTAGGCTCTCAGTAGCCTCAACGTAGCTACTAGGCTCTCAGTAGCCTCAACGTAGCTACTAGGCTCTCAGTAGCCTCAACGTAGCTACTAGGCTCTCAGTAGCCTCAACGTAGCTACTAGGCTCTCAGTAGCCTCAACGTAGCTACTAGGCTCTCAGTAGCCTCAACGTAGCTACTAGGCTCTCAGTAGCCTCAACGTAGCTACTAGGCTCTCAGTAGCCTCAACGTAGCTACTAGGCTCTCAGTAGCCTCAACGTAGCTACTAGGCTCTCATAGCCTCAAGTAGCACTGGCTCTCAGTACCTTAAGGTAGCTTCTAGGTTCAGTAGCGTCAAGGTAGCTATAGCTCTCATAGCCTCAACGTAGCTACTGCTCTCATAGCCTCAACGTAGCTACTAGCTCTCATACCTCAACGTAGCTACTAGGCTCTCAGTAGCCTCAACGTAGCTACTAGGCTCTCAGTAGCCTCAACGTAGCTACTAGGCTCTCAGTAGCCTCAAGGTAGCTACTGGGCTCTCAGTAGCCTTAAGGTAGCTTCTAGGGTCTCAGTAGCCTCAAGGTAGCTACTAGGCTCTTAGTAGCGTCAAGGTAGCTACTAGGCTCTCAGTAGCCTCAACGTAGCTACTAGGCTCTCAGAAGCCTCAACGTAGCTACTAGGCTCTCAGTATTGTGAACTAGACACACACTGAAGGAATGAGGAACCAGAGAAATTATGATGAAGACAGGGAAAATATTACCTGATAAAGATTCGGTGACGAGATAAGAATAGAATCACAAGGAATATCTTCTTACCTACCTAATTACTTTCTACGTACCATACTTATGCAGATACCTATCTACCTTACTTATGCAGATACGTACCTACCTGCCTATTTACCTACATACCTGTTTTCCTACCTACCTAGCTGTAAATGACAATAATGGTCATGGACGCCGTGAATCGGCCGCAGACTAGGCCTCCTAATTGATGGCCTCACCAGTCCTGGGCACCTGCATGAGCGCGTGTACAAATGAACGCACACCCACACTCCCGCTGACTCACCCATCCATCTATCCGGGTGGAGATCGAACCTATGACAAGCAAGTGTTAAAATTCACAATCTGGAACAGTGGTAAGAGTGAATGGGAGAGTGCAGAAACCCGGGAGTGAGGCGGATAAATGAGTGAGACGCGGTAAATGTTGCAGGAAGGCAGCCATGAAGGTAACTGCGTTAAGGCGCATCTTGTACCTGATCTACACAAGAGGGTGCAAAATTCTGCACGAAGCAAAAGTGCGCTCTGGGGATGAGTATGCTCCACTCTCTAGGACGGCCTGACTGCGTCTCATATACGACAGAATAGAGAACCGAGCAACAAGACTGATCTCTCGCCTGGACCCGGCCTGGACAGATCTGTCAGTCCAGCAGAGCCTTCAGCACCGGAGACGTGTGGCAGCTACACTCTGGGTGTAATCTTAACAATATCACTTCACTGACATAATTCTTCCCTAGAATGATTCGAGTCAGAAACATAATCGTACAGCATAACAACGTCGATGAAATAATTTGTCCAAATAAAATTGCTAGGTAACAAACAGCTCTTATCTTGTAAATAACGACAGGCACTCAAACTAACCCTGTAAAAATACTTGTGTAAACAGTGAGAGAGAGAGAGAGAGAGAGAGAGAGAGAGAGAGAGAGAGAGAGAGAGAGATTGAAGTACAATATAATCATATCCTATTTCCTGTATTCAACAGATGTTTGGCCACGCAGTAACTTGCCTTCTTCTGGTCAGTTTCACACTAGCCCAGACTGCACTGCTGGTCTGGGGAGAGACCCCACAGGAACAAGAACTTAAGGAGACTAAGAACTTGACCATTGAGAGGGTAATGAAAACGGTAACGAGCACGGTATATCACACAGTAAAGGTGTATCCTACATGTACCACCACTGTGGCAGGTGTATCAGCGTGTATCCCAGGTGATGTTGACCCCAACATCCTCTCTCTTCTCAAGTCATCACAAAGTGCTTCCCATTCTCGGTGAGTATTACTTATATATATAATATATATATATATATATATATATATATATATATATATATATATATATATATATATATATATATATATATATATATATGTAATGTATTCAGTGTCCTCTGTGAACGTCAGTTCCTCGGCTCAGAAATTTCTCTTCACAATTCGTTGTCTCGTCTTGGCTACACTTTCCATTTCATAAACTCTGTCTTCTCAGAGGCTAACTGTGAAGGCTTACTCAGCCCTGTAACAACTTCAGACAGCATTACCAAGGCTGGCTCCTCCTCAGGAAAATTAATGAATAGAATAAGAAATAATAATTCACAAAGATAAACACTTTATTATCTAGTAATACAAAGATAAAACAGTGAAGCATGAAGGTGCATCCTATTTGAAAGAAAAATGAAAAATGAAATGAAAAAATGACATTTGAATTCAACGCTAATATGTACAGTTATAATGGGGTGTCTGGTGGAGGTTGACACCATCATTGTAGCCGTTACTGATGATGGGGGGGGGGGTCACAGGTGTTGGTGACAACCCAACGACTAGTTCTTCACAGAGTCTATAACCTTAAACAGTCAGTCCAGATGACAGGAAAGCAGGTTCTTTACCACTACAAAGATGAGGGGTTGTTGTCTGCTGTCACCTACAGTTAATCAAGTAGGTAGATCCAAAAAGTGACGTCTCTGGACTTTTGCAAAAGTCCTTCTCCTTCAACAATTCTCGTTGGTTGGCAGGTGACCCGATCTGTCATTCCAAGCTGGAAAGAGAGACAGGTTACCCACTGCTTAAAAAATTAAAACTGAAAGGACCAAGTTTATTATTGGTCAAAAGTGAAGCTTTCAACCAACATCCACAAGAATAAAAGCAGAGGTTTTTACTTACAGTTGTGCTGGGAGCTGTGAGTCGAGTGATTACTGTTTGGCTGGAGCCCCACACGTCACCTTTCGGGGTGGGGGGAGAGGTGGGGGGGGATAGCGGGAGCTAGACTGACCCTACCTTAACAAGCAGCCAGCAATCAAACTATCATTACCATATACTCGCTCGCTACTCCTATCTGTTGAACTTTTCCCTCACACTAACCGGGCTGTCTTCTCTCCCAAACTCTACTCCAGTGAAAACTACTGTTTCTTCCACATATTTCCAGTGGTGACAGGACAATTGCTTCCCGGTCAAATGCATCCTGGTAGGCAAAGCTCTCGCTTCACATACTGAGTGTCCGGCTTCAATTCCCGGCAAAGGTAAAAACATTGGGCATGTTTCCTTACACCTGTTGTCCCTATTCACCCATCAGTAAAATGGGTACCTAGGTGTTAGTGGACTGGTGTGGGTCGCATCCTGGGACACAATTGACCTAATTTGTGGGAAATGCTCAGCATAACAAGCAGCTTTCTATTTTGTTTATTTTTTATTAATACATTGGCCGAGACCCACCAAGGCAGGGTGGCCCACCAAGGCAGGGTGGCCCGAAAAAGAAAAACTTTCACCATCATTCACTCCATCACTGTCTTACCAGAGGGGTGCTTTACACTATAGTTATAAAACTGCAACATTAACACCCCTCCTTCAGAGTGCAGACACTGTACTTCCCATCTCCAGGACTCAAGTCTGGCCTGCCGGTTTCACTGAATCCTTTCATAAATGTTACTTTGCTCACACTCCAACAGCACGTCAAGTGTTAAAAACCATTTGTCTCCATTCACTATCAAATACGCGCACGCATGCTTGCTGGAAGTCCAAACCTCATCGCACACAAAACCTTCTTTACCCCCTCCCTCCAACCTTTCCTAGGCCGACCCCTACCCCGCCTTCCTTCCACTACAGATTGATACACTCTCGAAGTCATTATGCTTCGTTCCATTCTCTCTACATGTCCGAACCACCTCAACAACCCCTCCTCAGCCCTCTGGATAATAGTTTTGGTAATCCTGCACCTCCTCCTAACTTTCAAACTACGAATTTTCTGCATTATATTCACACTACACATTGCCCTCAGACATGACATCTCCACTGCCTCCAGCCTTCTCCTCACTGCAACATTCATCACACATGGTTCACACCCATACAAGAGTGTTGGTAGAACTATACTCTCATACATTCCCCTCTTTGCTTCCACAGACAAAGTTCTTTGTCTCCACAGACTCCTAAATGCACCGCTTACACGTCCACTCCTAAATATCTGAATACATTCACCTTTTCCATACTCTCTCCATCCAATCTAATATCCAATCTTACATCACCTAATATTTTTATCCTCATAACCTTACTCTTTACTATATGTATTCACTTTTAATTTTCTTCTTTTACATACCCTACTAAATTCATCCACCAACCTCTGCAACTTCTCTTCCGAATCTCCCAAAAGCAGTGTCATCAGCAAAGAGCAACTGTGACAACTCCCACTTCATGTTCGACTCTATCTTTTAACTCCACACCTTTTGCTAAGACACTCGCATTTACTTCTCTTACAACCCCATCTATAAATATATTGAACAACCATGGTGACATCACACATCCTTGTCTAAGGCCTACTTTTACTGGGAAATAATCTCCCTACATACTGAAACTTGAGCCTCACTATCCTGCAACATCTGCCACATTGCCCCCCTATCCACCCTATCACATGCCTTTTCCAAATCCATAAATGCCACAAAAGCCTTTTTAGCCTTATCTAAATACTGTTCACTTATATGTTTCACTGTGAACACTTCGTCTACACACTCCCTACCTTTCCTAAAGCCTCCTTGTTCAACTGCTATCCTACTCTGTCTTACTGTTAATTCTTTCAATTACACCTCTAAAATACACTTTACCAGGTATACTCAACAGACTTATTCCCCTATAATTTTTGCACTCTCTTTTATCCCCTTTGCCTTTATACAAAGGAACTATGCATGCTCTCTACCAATCCCTAGGTATCTTACCCTCTTCCATACATTTATTAAATAACAGCAACCACTCCAAAACTATATCCCCACCAGCTTTTAACATTTCTATCTTTATCCCATCAATCCCGCTGCCTTACCCCCTTTCATTTTACCTACTGCCTCACGAACTTCCCCCACACTCACAACTGGCTCTTCCTCACTCCTACAAGATGTTATTCCTCCTTGCCCTATACACGAAATCACAGCTTCCCTATCTTCATCAACATTTAACAATTCCTCAAAATATTCCCTCCATCTTCCCAATACCTCTAACTCTCCATTTAATAACTCTCCTCTCCTATTTTTAACTGACAAATCCATTTGTTCCCTAGACTTCCTTAACTTATTAATCTCACTCCAAAACTTTTTCTTATTTTCAACAAAATTTGTTGATAACATCTCACCCACTCTCATTTGCTCTCTTTTTACATTGCTTCACCACTCTCTTAACCTCTCTTTTTCTGCATCACTTCTACTTTGTAAAAACCTCTCACATGCTAACTTTTTCTCCCTTACATCATCCCACCAATCGCTCCTCTTCCCCCCCGCACGCCACTTTCCTGTAACCACAAACTTCTGCTGAACACTAACACTACATTTTTAAATCTGCCCCATACACAAGAACATAAGAAAGGAGGAACACTGCAGCAGGCCTGTTGGCCCATACTAGGCAGGTCCTATACAATCCATCCCACTAACAAAACATTTGCCCAACCCAATTTTCAATGCTACCCAAGAAATAATCTCTGATATAACTATCCACTCATTTGCAAGTCCCAATCAAATCCAACCCCTCTCACTCATATATTTATCCAACCTAAATTTGAAACTACCTAAAGTCCTAGCCTCAATAACCCAACTAGGTAGACTGTTCTACTCATCAACTACCCTATTTCCAAACTACCCTATTTCCTTTCTAAATCTAAACTTGTCTAATTTAAATACATTACTGCGGGTTCTCTCTTGGAGAGATATCCCCAAGACCTTATTAATATCCCCTTTATTAATACCCATCTTCCACTTATACACTTACCTGGAGTTTACCTGGAGAGAGTTCCGGGGGTCAACGCCCCCGCGGCCCGGTCTGTGACCAGGCCTCCTTAGGTCAGTGTCCCAGGATGCGACCCACACCAGTCGACTAACACCCAGGTGCCCATTTTACTGATGGGGAACATAGACAACAGGTGGAAAGAAACACGTCCAATGTTTCTACTCTGGCTGGGAATCGAACCCAGGCCCTCACCGTGTGAAGCGAGAGCGTTAACCACCAGGCCACCAGAGCCCAGGCCACCAGAGTCAGGTCTCCCCTCATTCTTCGTCTAACAAGTGAATGTAATTTAAGAGTCTTCAATCTTTCTTCATAAGGAAGATTTCTAATGCTATGTATTAATTTAGTCATCCTACGCTGAATGTTTTCTAACGAATTTATGTCCATTCTGTAATATGGAGACCAGAACTGAGCTGCATAATCTAGGTGAGGCCTTACTAATGATGTATAAAGCTGCAGTATGACCTCTGGACTTATGTTGCTTACACTTCTTGATATAAATCCCAATAATCTATTACCCTTATTATGTACGCTTAGGCATTGCTGTCTTGGTTTAAGGTTGCTGCTCACCATAACCCCCAAGTCCTTTTCGCAATCTGTATGGCTAAGTTCTACATTATTTAACTTACAAGTGCTAGGGATATGGACACTCCCGAGCTTCAGAACCTTGCATTTATCTACATTCAACTGCATCTGCCACTTTTCTGACAAAGAATAGAATTTGTCTAAATCCTCCTGAAGTTCCCTAACGTCTACGTTTGAATCAATTATCCTACCTATCTTTGTGTCATCGGCGAATTTGCTCATATCACTAGTAATACCCTCATCAAGGCCATTGATATACATTATAAACAACAACGGGCCTAAGACTGATCCCTGTGGTACGCCACTTGTTACAGATCCCCACTCGGATTTAACCCCATTTATGGACACTCTCTGCTTCCTGTCTGTGAGCCATGACTCGATCCACGAGAGCACTTTTCCCCCAATGCCATGAGCTGCCACTTTCTTTAACAGTCTTTGGTATGGAACTCTATCAAAAGCTTTACTAAAATCTAAGTAAATAATATCAAATTCTTTATCGTGGTCAACAGCCTCAAAAGCTTTACTGAAGAAAGTTAATAAATTAGTTAGACAAGAACGGCCTCTCGTGAATCCATGCTGAGTATCATTAATCAAGCTATGCTTATCGAGATGGTTTCTTATAATCTCAGCTATAATTGACTAGTAATTTGCCTATAATTGAGGTCAGGCTTATTTGGCGATAATTTGACGGTAACGACTTGTCCCCTGCTTTAAAATTAGAAATTACATTAGCCATCTTCCACATATCAGACACTACACCTGTTTGAAGAGATAAATTAAAAATATTAGTTAATGGTTCACAGAGTTCCATTTTGCATTCCTTAAGAATCCTTGAAAAAACCTCATCAGGACCCGGCGACTTATTTTGCTTCGGTCTATCTGCTTCACAACTATTTCACTAGTGACTGTGATGTTACATAATTTATCTTCTTCAGGCCCATTATAAAAATTAATTACTGGAATATTGTTAGTATCTTCCTGTGCAAAAACCGAGAGAAAATAATTATTTAAAATCGAGCACATTTCATTCTCTTTGTCAGTAAGATGCCCAGAGTTATTTTTAAGGGGACCTATCTTATCTCTAACTTTTGTTCTATATACCTGGAAAAAACTTTTTGGGTTACTTTTCGAATCCCTAGCAACTTTAATTTCATAGTCCCTTTTAGCTTTTCTTATCCCCTTTTTAACGTCCCTCTTAATGTCAATATACTGATTCATAAGATGACCCTCACCTCTTTTGATACGCCTATAAATTCCATTCTTATGCTCTAGTAGATATTTCAGCCTATTATTCATCCATTTTGGGTCATTTCTATTTGATGTAATTTCTTTATACGGGATAAATGTTCTTTGAGCATCATGTATAGTGTTCAGAAAACTGTCATATTGATAGCTCTCTTCGTTATCCCAGTCAACAGATAAGTGTTCTCTAAGCCCATCGTAATCTACTAAGCGAAAATCTGGGACTGTTACTGAGTTATCCCTTCTATCATACCTCCATTCAATGCTAAATGTAATTGATTTGTGGTCGCTAGCACCCAGTTCCTCTGAAATTTCTAAATTATTAACAAGGGATTCATTGTTTGCCAGAACTAAGTCAAGCAGGTTATCTCCCCTTGTAGGTTCTGTCACAAACTGCTTCAAAAAACAATCCTGAACTACTTCTAAGAAGTCGTATGATTCTAAATTCCCAGTCAAGAAATTCCAGTCAATATGACTAAAATTGAAGTCTCCTAGAATTACTACATTATCGTGCCTTGTGGCCTTAATTAACAATTTCCTCCCATAGTAGTCTCCCTTGGTCCCCATCTAAGTTTGGGGGACGGTACATCACACCTAAAATCAATTTTTCTTGCCTCTCTGAAAATTCTATCCAAACAGACTCCGTATGTGTTACTTCAGACTTAATACTCGTTTTTATGCAACAGTTCAAGCGATCTCGGACATACAATGCCACCCCACCTCCCTTCCCGATACTTCTATCCACTTGGAACAATTTAAAACCCTGAATGTGACATTCCGCAGGCATGTCCCGACTTTTTTAATTAAACCACGTCTCAATTAAGGCAAATACATCAATGTTACCTGCACTAGCAACTAATCTCAACTCGTCCATCTTATTCCTAGCACTATGGTAATTAGCATAATAAACATTGAAAGACTCTCCTTTCTCTTTACCCTTCCTGCTCATTTCTGTTTTTCTACTAAACCTATTACTGTCCTTATCACCTAGTGTCATTGGCTTTTCAATATCTACCTCGTTCTGCTTATTACTAGTTCCCCTAGAACTCATAATATTACTACACTGGGAGTTCACTGTTTTGCTGCCAAAACCCATACCACTAACTATTCCTAGTTTAAAGTCCTAACAGCTCCTTCCACTGCAGTTGCCAGTGCTCCCACCCCACACCTAGATAAGGAACCCCATCCCTGGCATACATGTCATTTCTGCCGTAGAAGAGGTCCCAGTTCTCAATGAATGTTACCGAATTTTCCTTACATTATTTGTCCAGCCAGCAATTGACACCAATTGCCCTGGACAACCATTCATTTCCAACTCCTCTCCTTGGCAAAATACCCCATATGACAGGGTTCCCACCCTTCCTTCTAATTATTTCTATTGCTGACCTATACCTGCTAATCAGGTCTTCACTCCTACGTCTGCCAACATCGTTGCCTCCAGCACTGAGACAGATAATAGGATTGCTCCCATTACCTCTCATGATGTCATCCAGACGGCTAACAATATCCTCCATCCAAGCCTCAGGAAAGCAAACCCTCTGTCTCCTACTCCTGTCCTTCAAGCAGAACGCCCTATCCATGTACCTAACCTGGCTATCCCCAACAACAACAATATTCTTACCTTCCTTGGTGTCGTTCGTCGTGACGTTCCCAGTAGTCGACTCACATTCGTCGTGTAGCACCGAGAATGCATTAGATGTTTCCACAACAGTTTCCACAGCAGTCTCTTTCTTCTTCATCGTTTCTGCCTTTCCATTCATCTTCTTGATCGTCAACTGCTGTCCAGCCACTGTCCAGTTTCCCTTCTTGACCTGAGGACTCAAAACAGGAGGACTACTACGAATCTTGTTTTCCTCAGTCAGTCGCCGAATCTCCGTCTTCGTCATCCTCAATTCTTCCTTAAGCTGTTGGTAAAGTTGCTCGATGGAGGGCATCTTAGTTCAGTCCATAGAGAGCACACTCGACACGTCCTCATTGCCTATACTCTATCCCATCTAACCTCCAATAGTTGTTTATATCTTACCCTAACTGCCTCATTTAGTTTATAAACCTTCACCTCTCTCTTACTTGCTGATTTTGTTTTCCTTGTATCCCATCTGCCTTTTACTCTCAGTGTAGCTACAACTAAAAAGTGATCTGATATATCTGTGGCCCCTCTATAAACATGTGCATCCTGAAGTCTACTCAACAGATTTTTATCTACCAATACATAGTCCAACAAACTACTGTCATTACGCCCTACATCATACCTTGTATACTTATCCTCTTTTTCTTAATGTATGTATTACCTATAACTAAACCCCTTTCTATACAAAGTTCAATCAAAAGGGCCCCAATATTATTCACACCTAACTTACCTACCTACCACACCCTCTAAAAGTTTCTCCTACTTTAGCATTTAGGTTCCCTACCACAATTACTCTGTCACTTGGTTGAAAGGTTCCTACACATTCACTTAACATCTCCCAAAATCTCTCTCTCTCCTCTACACTCCTCTCTTCTCCAGGTGTATACACGCTTATTATGACCCACTTTTCGTATCTAACCTTTATTTTAATCCACATAATCCCTGAATTTACACATTTATGTTCTCTCTTCTCCTTCCATAACTGATCCTTCAACATTATTGGTATCCCTTCCTAAGCTGAAAAGACACACACACACACACACGGAATGGAATAGACAGACAGATTGCGATTCTGCTTTTGACTCTCGCCTCGGCAGGTCATAGCAGCTCTCCTTACTTACTCAGTCTCCCTACGATCCCCGTTGGGGAGGGGAACCTTTAACAGCGTTGTCTTCGCCTTGACTTGCACGATGAGCTACGCAAATCGTGTAAAGATCAAGCCAAACAATGGTACCGTTGATGATTCAACGAAGCTTGCTCTTGCCACTATTGTGCAGGGAGCATTGCATGTTAAATTCAACGCTATTCTGACACTCAAAGAAGCACTCATTGTTGTATGTCACGATGATGCTGGAGCAGAGAAGTTACTCACTACAGAAGCCACCACTACTCTTACTGCTCAAGGATTTACTGTTACATCCTCTCCTGCCCTCAGGGCAAGAAAATCAGTATTCCTAAAAAAAACTGGACAAGATTCTGACTTCTCAACCAATTGCTGAACTCAAGTCATCCATTGAAACTCAAAATACTTGGGCTACTGTTGACAGCATTACTAAAATCCCGAATGCATCGTCTATGCTCAAGGTCACCTTTACCGACGTGAACATGACTGCCACTGCTCTGAACGAAGGTCTTGCTGTTTACTACTACTACATCAGTCCCACCTACATAGAAGCAGAGAGATACCACTACATCCAACATTGCTGGAACTGTTATTCTTATCTTCACATCACCAAAGCTTGTCCAGTAAAAGACAAGAAGTTCTGCACTACATGTGGTAGTGAGGGACACACCTTCAGTTCCTGCACTACAGCTGCTCCAACACAACCAGCGTGTTTCAACTGCAAAAGTAATGATCATCGTACACTGGCAGCAAAATGTCCTACAAGAAAGGATATAATGAAGAAAACACAAGATGCAGCAAAGAAAAAATCTACCAACAACACACCAAGTTACATTACCTTTGTAACTTGGTCATGATTATGACCAGATCTAGTTCATTACCTTTGTAACTTGCTCAGCTATCAAAACTTTGGAGTCCAGTCCCTGGACCAATTATGTACCTCTGTAATCTTTTGACTACCGCCCACAGGATGGGTATGGGGTGCATAATAAACATATTAAACTAAACAACACACCAACGTATGCCGCAATTGTAAAGTTGCAAGCTGACACTACAAAATTACTTCAAGCATCTACTCAGCCCGCCTCCACCACCACCATCATCACTCCTCCAACATGTGATGTAACGAAGATCCACTATTGTCTACTATACGCTCACATGCAGAACATGGCTGTACCT
The DNA here is from genome assembly GCF_026875155.1 of Cherax quadricarinatus. NCBI lineage: Eukaryota > Metazoa > Arthropoda > Malacostraca > Decapoda > Parastacidae > Cherax > Cherax quadricarinatus. The sequence goes on from NC_069440.1 coordinate 34,473,007, forward strand.
GGATCCTTTAACTCTACCACCAACGAGTTATTTGCATTAAATAATATGCCATCATTTATATTTCCAGCATCTCCACCTTCTGAAGAAATTCTCAAATTCACCAAGGACTTAATAACCACCTTCTGCTGCAGAAGATCCATCAACACCAGTAACTAGTGACGTCACTAACAACGTCCAATGAGAAGCCTCCACCGCCACCACTCTCACTGAATCCAACCAATCAGAAGCCTTGACACCAGAAACATCTAATTCGTCTACTGAAGTTGACAACGAATCAACACCACCTTCCTCAACTTCACCACCGCCTTCTCCACCTCGCTCACGTCGATTACCTGGAACACCATGGGTTAAACACAAAGGACTCACATTCTACACCACGACACAATACCCCACACGAATGACTCGCCTAGAACTCATCCAACATCTCCAAGACAACACTGCAACGTACCAAAGTAATGCAAGGCCTACCTTCAACCAGATACTCCACCAACTCCAAACCAACGAACTCTTCTACAGCTCTCCCATACGTGTGCTACAAATCTCTCGAACAAAATTCAATGCACTGATAAACGGTTCAAGACAATAACCAGCTCATCCTGCTTGCTGCCTTCAGACACTCCCAGCTCCTACTGCTGCCTTCGCCATCCTCTCCTAGTGAGCCAAGTACCGACATCATTCTAACCTCTCCATCTACGCCTCCAGTACTTCGGTACCACATATCCCAAAGTGGTTGGGCCACTTGCCTTGATTCCTCCTCTTCCCCTCCTTCCCATCCTTTTCCAGTCATTTCCATCCTTCCTCATCCTTCTTCCTTCCCATCTCACGACAGCTCTCGTCGTCTTATTATTCGATTCGATTCCTTAGCTCTAACTCTCTCAGATACTCCTGGCTTAATCCCATTTATTTCTTCCCACTGAAACTCACCTACCCCCTTCAGCTTTGTTTCGCTTAGGTCCAGGACATCCAACTTCTTTTCATTCATAACATCAACAATCATTTCTTTATCATCCGCACTACATCCACGCACATTCAAGCATCCCAGTTTTATAAAGTTTTTCTTCTCATTTTTTAGTAAATGTTTACATGAGAAGGGGTTACTAGCCCATTGCTCCCGGCATTTAGTCGCCTCATACGACACGCATGGCTTACGGAGGAAATATTCTTTTCCACTTCCCCATGGACAATAGATGAAATAAAAAAGAACAAGAGCTATTTAGAAAAAGAAAAACCTAGATGTACTCACCTTTTTGTGGTTGCAGGGGTCGAGTCACAGCTCCTGGCCCCGCCTCTTCGCTGATTGCTACTAGGTCCTCTCTCTCCCTGCCCCATGAGCTCTATCATACCTCGCCTTAAAACTATGTATGGTTCCCGCCTCCACTACGTCACTTTCTAGGCTATTCCACGGCCTGACTACTCTATGACTGAAGAAATACTTCCTAACATCCCTTTGATTCATCTGAGTCTTCAACTTCCAATTGTGACCTCTTGTGTCTGTGTCCCATCTCTGGAACATCCCATCTTTGTCCACCTTGTCTATTCAGCACAGTATTTTATATGTCGTTATCATGTCTCCCCTGACCCTCCTGTCCTCCAGTGTCGTCAGACCGATTTCCCTCAACCTTTCTTAGTAGGACAATCCCCGTAGCTCTGGGAATAGTCTTTTTGCAAACCTTTGCACTTTCTCTAATTTCTTGACGTGCTTGACTAGGTGTGGATTTCAAACTGGTGCTGCATACTCCAGTATGGGCCTGACGTAAATGGTATACAGTGTCTTAAACGAATCCTTACTGAGGTATCGGAACGCTATCCGTAGGTTTGCCAGGCGCCCGTATGTTCCAGCAGTTATCTGATTGATGTGCGCCTCAGGAGATATGCTCGGTGTTATACTCACCCCCAGACCTTTTTCCTTGAGTGAGGTTTGCAGTCTTTGGCCATCTAAACTATATTGTGTCTGCGGTCTTCTTTGCCCTTCCCCAATCTTCATGACTATGCATTTGGCAGGGTTAAACTCAAGGAGCCAGTTGCTGGACCAGGCTTGTAGCCTGTCCAGGTCTCTTTGTAGTCCTGCCTGATCCTCATCCGATCTGATTCTTCTCATTAACTTCACATCATCTGCAAACAAGGACACTTCTGAGTCTATCCCTTCCGTTATGTCGTTTACATATACCAAGAACAGTGGTATAAACCTTGGTAATAAATACCGACAAGTTGGTTTAGAAAGACACGTAAGCAAACACTAACATATTTATTAGAAAACGTTTCGGTCCTGGAACCTTGATCACTTCTAGAAGTGATCAAGGTTCCAGGACCGAAACGTTTTCTAATAAATATGTTATAGTGTTTGCTTACGTGTCTTTCTAAACCACCAAGAACAGTATATATATATGCATGTGCGTGTCTGTGAAGTGTGACCAAAGTGTAAGTAGAAGTAGCAAGATATACCTGTTATCTAGCGTGTTTATGAGACAGAAAAAGAAACCAGCAATCCTACCATCATGCAAAACAGTTACAGGTTTCTGTTTCACAGTCATCTGGCAGGACGGTAGTACTTCCCTGGGTGGTTGCTGTGTATCATTGATGTCAGCTATTGTCTGTATACCTTGTACATGTACTTGTATACCTTGTACATGTACTTGTATACCTTGTACATGTACTTGTATACCTTGTACATGTACTTGTAGAAATAAAGATCAATAGCAGGTGGTGAGGTGGTAACAACTAGCACTAGCAAAGGTGTAAGTTTGGCGGAAAGTAAGTTTGATGGCGTCCCTGGGCATTTGCGTCCGGTTTTTTTTGCGTCCCCGACATTTTTATCCCAATTTATGTATATTTCATATTAGATATATTTTATTTTTACATCTTCGTGTCCTGAACATTTCAATACCAATTTTTGTATATTTCAGAAAAGAGAGAATTTCACATATTCATGTATATTTTTTATAAATATATTAATTAATTAAAATATGAGACGTCTTAAACTGACGTCACAGATTTTCTTGAAGATGGATTTTGACAAATGTAAAATACACGACCTTCCTGATTCATTAGACTGTTGTTTTTTGAGCCTAGATAAGACGCTTAGTGTATATATAACATACGGTTTGTTACCCAGTAATTATTACATATAGTGGGACGCAAATGACCGCAAATGTTGAAGGTCGCCAATGACTGGGACGCATTAACAAGGACACAGTTGTCCAGGACGCAAATATTCTAGTTCCATTATAAGTCTTTCTAACCCCAACAACACTCTCCGCTCCTTAGACATCAAACTTACTTTCTGTCAAACTTACACCTTTGCAGTAGTCTAGTTGATACCACAACTCCTGCTATTGATCCTTCCGGAGTCAACTATTTTCTGTTCCTCTTGTCCTCTTTAATACTTTGAAGAAAATGGCCGCTCTCTTTCAGGCAGACTGAAAGAGTGTGTTAGACGTGCCGACACCAGTAATGCTCTTTTCTGTCATGTTAGACATCACAATCCTCCTTATGAGTAGCTCTCTGCTAGAACTGTCTACCCTTCTAGCCTTCACAGACGCCATCTTGTTGAACCATCACTTATACACAACTTTCCTACTATTAATCTTAGTCGTGGCTTGGTAGATGTCTTCCTTTCTCATTACATTGTCAGATGTTCAAAAACTTCAGAACACTCATGGCTTGACCTGATCTCTTCTTCTCCTGGCCTACAGTCACCCCCCCCCCATTATCTACGTTTTTGGTCCCACCTTTGTGGACCATTAACTCTCCTGCAGTGTTACACTTATTCCACCTTAACTTTTACTAATACTACTACAACTACCACAACCACTATTGCTATTTCTATTACTATTGCCTCGCCTCACTCCCATTTGTGTCTATCACTACTCCCCCTACTTCTACTACTACTACTACCACTGTCAGCATTACCTTCACCCCTAACTCACCACTTCCTTCTTTCTTCCTCCCTTTCCCGTCCCTGTCTCCCTCTTCCATACATAATGGCTCCATCATCTTGTGTGTTAGTGTGACTTGTAAATGGCCCAAGTCGGACAGAAACGTCGTCATATGTTTCTCTCTCCTGCATAGGTGTTTATATATATATATATATATATATATATATATATATATATATATACCGAGACAGGACGACAAAAAAAACACTCATCATTCACACTATTACTATCTTGCGCAGGTACGACAGTTTAGATATCACACTAAAGAGTAAATATGGAAAACCCTTCGTTTAGCGTGCAGACACTGTACTTCTCACCTCCAGCACTCACATCCGGCTAACCACTTTTCCTAATTCCCTTCACAAAATATTACCCTGCTCACACTCCAACAACTCGTCAAGTCCAAAAATCCATTCGTCTCTACTCCTAACATACACACATGCCTGCTGCATGTCAAAGCCTCTTATACACAAAACCTCCTTTACCCCGTCCAACCTTCCTGTCCTTGGACGATCCGTATCCTGCCGTCCCTCCACTACTGATTTATACTCCCTCCAAGTCATCCTATTTTGCTCCATCCTATTTAAGTGACCAAACCACCTTAACTACCCTTACCCAGCCCTCTGAATAGTACTTTCAATAACTCCACACCTTGTAATTTCCATACTACGAATTCTATGCATAATATTTGAGCCATACTTAGTCACATCACTGCCTCCAACCTCCTCCTAGTTGCATCATTCACAACCTACGCCTCACACTCATGTAGGAGTCTTGGTACCACTTACTCTCATACATTTCCTTCTTTACCTCCATGGATAACGTTCACTGTCTTCACAGATACCTCAGTGCTCCACCTACCTGTCTCCCATTATCAGTTCTATTGTTTACCTCGTCCTTCATATACCCATCCGCTGACACGTCCACTTCCAAATATCTGAACACATTCACTTCTTCCATATTCCTTCCCTCCAATCTGATATCTATTTTTTCCTTACATAATTTGTTTGATATCCTCATCACTTTAGTCTTATCTGTGTACACTTTCAACTTTCTTCCTTCACACACCCTCCCGGTCTCGTCCGCTAACCTTAGCAACTTCTCTTCAGACTCTCCCAGATGCACAGTATCATCAGTAAAAAGTAACTGTGCCAGTTTTCATTTTGCATTTGATACTGCATAATTTAATCTCACACCTCTCCCAAACACCATAGCGTTTACTTCTTTTACATTCCCATGGTGACATCCCGTATCCCTGTCTAAGGCCTCCTACTACTGGAAAGTGATCTCCCTCTCTCTCCTACACACCCTCACCTGAGCCTCACAGTTCTCATAAAAAGTCTTTACAGCATCATTTTAACTTACTACCTAATCCATACACTTGCAACATCTGCCACATTGCTCGCCCATCCACCCTATCATATGCCTATTCTAAATCTATATAAGAAACCAAAACTTCCCTATCTTTATCTAAATTTTGTTCACTTACATGCTTCAAGGTAAACACTTGGTCTACGTATCTCCTACCCTATCTATCTTACCTCTAATTATTTCAGTAATAACACTTCCATACACTTTACATGGTGTACTCAGTAGGCTAATTCCCCTAGTTTATACATTCTCTGTTGTCCCCCTTCCCTTTATATAAAGGAACTATGCACTCTCTGCCAGTCCCTAGGTATCTTACCCTCTTTCATTCATTTTCTGAACACAAGTACCAAATGCATGTACTCCAAAACTATATCCCCACCTGCTTATAACAATTCTGTCATGATCCCACCTGTTCCAGCTTTACGCTCTTTCATTCTACCCGATGCTTCACGCATCTCCCACACACTTACATTTGGCTCTTCTTCACTCCTGAAAGATGTTATACCTTCCTGGCCAATGCATGAAATCACTGCCTCCTTCTGTTCATCAATATTTAACTGTTCCTCAAAATATTCTCGCCATCTTCCCCATACATCCAACTCCCCATCTACTAACTCCCCTTTTCTGTTTTAACTGTCAAATCCACTTGTTCCCTAAGCTTTCTCAACTTATTAATTTCACTCCAAAGCTTTTCCTTATTCTCAGCAAAATTTGATGGCAGCGTCTCACCCACACTATCATTAGCTCTCCTCTTAGCACCTCTCCCCCTCACCACTCTCTTCACGTCTCTTTTACTCTCCATATACTCCACCCTTCTTATATCACTTTTGCTTTGTAAAAACCTCTCCTAAGCAAACTTCTTTTCCCTTATAACACCCTTTACCTCATCATTCCACCAAACACTCATCTGTTCCCCCGCACCACTCTCTTGTATCCACAAACTTCTGTCCCACATTCCACCACTCTTCAACCCCTGCATTACCTCTCTCTCACTAGCTCACCTTTCTCCCAATAGTTGCTTTTATCTCACCATAACTTCCTCTCTTTATAAACTTTCAACTCTCTTACTCGCTGATGTCGTTTTCCAACTTCCTCATCTGCCTTTAACTGTAGCTACAACTAAATAATGATCTGATAGATCTGTTGCCGTCTATAAACATGCACAGCCTGAAGTATACCTATCTACCTTTTATGCCTTTTATCGTAAACTATTGTCATTACGACCTGTATAATATCTTGCATAGTTATTTATCCCTTTTTTTCTTAAAAATGTATTGCTTATTAACAAATCTCTTTCTATAGGAAGTTTAATTAAAGCCCCATTATAATTTAGCCCCGGCACCAGAAACTTACCTACTACTTCCTCCACTAGAGATTTTCCCATTTTACTATTTATGTCCCCCACCAGAATTATTCTTTCACTTGGTTCAAAACCCACCAAGCACTTACTGTCTTGCAAGAAAAGAACCGACTTCAATGTTCAGAATGCCTTGCAGATAACATCCTCCTCCTTTCCAGCAGAGTCAAGTCTCCATATCCAGGACTCAAGTCTTGCTAACTAGTTTCCCTGAATCCCTCCATAAGCGTTACTTTGTTTACGCTTCAATACCACGTCAAATCTTAATAACCACTTTCCTCCATTCACTCCCGTATATCATAATCAAACATGCCTGTATGATGTCCAAGTTACTAGCCCTCAAAACTTCCTTTAGCCTCTCCCTCCAACTTCTCAAACGTCTATTTTCCCTCCTTCCCTGCACCCCAGATTAATATGTCCTCCTAATCCTTCTGCTTTTCTCCATCCTTTCTAAATATCCCAACTACCTCAATAATCCTCCCTCAACCCTCTAATATTTTGCTAACTCATTACTTCCTCCTGATCTCCAAACTCCGACTTACCTGCATAATATTCACGTCACACATTGCTTGCTAACTCAACATTTTTGCTGCTACCAACCTTCTCCTGGATGTAACATTTATAACGTGTTTTTCCTCACCCACACAACAGTGTTGGTACCACTGTTATCTGGTAGACTGCCCTTCTTGTGTCCATGGATAACGTTGTCTCCACAGATGCCTCAATGCACCACCCACCTCACAGATGCCTCAATGCACCACCCACCTCACAGATGCCTCAATGCACCACCCACCTCACAGATGCCTCAATGCGCCACCCACCTCACAGATGCCTCAATGCACCACCCACCTCACAGATGCCTCAATGCACCACCCACCTCACAGATGCCTCAATGCACCACCCACCTCACAGATGCCTCAATGCACCACCCACCTCACAGATGCCTCAATGCACCACCCACCTCACAGATGCCTCAATGCACCACCCACCTCACAGATGCCTCAATGCACCACCCACCTCACAGATGCCTCAATGCACCACCCACCTCACAGATGCCTCAATGCACCACCCACCAACTGGTTCACAGATGCCTCAATTCTACACCCACCTCACAGATGCTCATATGCACCACCACTAACAGATGCCTCAATGCACCACCCACCTCACAGATGCCTCAATGCACCACCCACCAACTGGTTCACTCCCAGATATCTGAATACATTTAATTCTTCTAAATTCTCTTTTTACAAATTGGTATCCAGCACCTCATTTAAGAAATAATTTAATTCTTATAAGATATTAAGAATTATATTATTAATTATCTGAAAAATTATGAAATAAGAATTATTTGGATAATTATCTTGACATTTTTACCTATTAAACAAATATTCCAGCAGCAATTACCATTGCAATTTGAACAGACTCTTTTACAGATATTTGAAAAATGTGAATAATTGTTTGATAATTTGTTTTAGAAGTTGATTATTTAATAAATTTGTCTATAATTTTATCAATTATTCGATCTTTATGTTAAGATTTTTTCCATAATAAGTTAGTTTTTTCTGAATTTGACACTATTTAAAAATTTATTGATTAGATGAATTTGATTTCAGTAATCACTTGAATTATCAATAACAACTTAAATAATGAATAATCACTTAAATAATGAATAATCACTTGAATAATCAATAATCACTTGAATAATCAATAATCACTTGAATAATCAATAATGACTTAAAGTTTGTGTTACCTTGACAGGGTAACATCTATGAGCAATTTGCAAACGTCAAGCTACGATGTTGTGGAGATGGTGTTACCATCGTGTGACTGTGGCGCTACAGAAGGTCGTCAGCCACGACTCCTTAACCACCAGCTAATTACTCTCAGGTCGTTGGTGTCGTCGACTGTGGATGTAATCACCAGCATAACAGACCAGTCAACCACAGTCTCTATCACCTACAATGGCTGTGTTCCCCTGGATGCTGTCGTTACCACACCTTGTGTGCTCCTTTGAACTCTCCAGCCCCTGGATGCTGTCGTTACCACACCTTGTGTGCTCCTTTGAACTCTCCAGCCCCTGGATGCTGTCGTTACCACACCTTGTGTGCTCCTTTGAACTCTCCAGCCCCTGGATGCTGTCGTTACCACACCTTGTGTGCTCCTTTGAACTCTCCAGCCCCTGGATGCTGTCGTTACCACACCTTGTGTGCTCCTTTGAACTCTCCAGCACCTGGATGCTGTCGTTACCACACCTTGTGTGCTCCTTTGAACTCTCCAGCCCCTGGATGCTGTCGTTACCACACCTTGTGTGCTCCTTTGAACTCTCCAGCCCCTGGATGCTGTCGTTACCACACCTTGTGTGCTCCTCTGAACTCTCCAGCACCTGGATGCTGTCGTTACCACACCTTGTGTGCTCCTTTGAACTCTCCAGCCCCTGGATGCTGTCGTTACCACACCTTGTGTGCTCCTTTGAACTCTCCAGCCCCTGGATGCTGTCGTTACCACACCTTGTGTGCTCCTCTGAACTCTCCAGCACCTGGATGCTGTCGTTACCACACCTTGTGTGCTCCTTTGAACTCTCCAGCCCCTGGATGCTGTCGTTACCACACCTTGTGTGCTCCTCTGAACTCTCCAGCCTCTGGATGTTGTCGTTACCACACCTTGTGTGCTCCTCTGAACTCTCCAGCCCCTGGATGCTGTCGTTACCACACCTTGTGTGCTCCTCTGAACTCTCCAGCCCCTGGATATTGTCGTTACCACACCTTGTGTGCTCCTCTGAACTCTCCAGCCTCTGGATGTTGTCGTTACCACACCTTGTGTGCTCCTCTGAACTCTCCAGCCCCTGGATATTGTCGTTACCACACCTTGTGTGCTCCTCTGAACTCTCCAGCCCCTGGATGTTGTCGTTACCACACCTTGTGTGCTCCTCTGAACTCTCCAGCCCTTCAACTATCTTAGTCTCACTTTAAGAACCCTTCAAAAGAACATAATTCTGCTTGAAGGCCCAGTGACCTGTTAATATTAAAGTATTAATACGTAAGGGCTAAACCTGTACAGGTCGCAAAGCGTCTTGGGAATTGGAGGTATTCAGAGTTGGTGAGGAAGAGGAGCATATCTCCATTTCCCTGGATCAAGAGAAATACTTAATGGTGCCGTTATGCTTTATTTCTAAGTATTTTTTTAGTATCCATACAGTCAAAATTAAATGCATATATGCATCAATTCATCTATCCATTCATCCAGACATACATCTATGCATATGTACATACATTCACATACACATACATACAGACACACACACACACACACACACACACACACACACACACACACACACACACACACATGCTCACACTTCAAAAGTGGAGACTACAAGGCATGAGGCAATTCCTGTGTGAGGTGCAATGGGAAAGAGAACTAGAGGGAAAAACAGTAAATGAGATGATGGATCAAGTGACAACAAGTGTAGAAAGGTGAAAGAGTAGGGGCAATACAAACAATGGCAAGAATATAATGACCTTATGGTTTTACCGAGGTGTAGAGAAGCCAAAGCAAAATGTGCTAGAGCATACAAAAATATAGAATGTAGTGGACTTAGGAAAACAAAGACTTGATCCGAAGAGCCAGAAACGAGTATGTACAGATAAAACAGGAAACTCAACGGCAATTTGAGAATAACATAGCATCGAAAACCAAATTTGACCCAGAGTTTTTATATAGTCACATTAGAAGAACAACTGTCAGTGACCAAGTAATCAGGCTGAAGAGGGTTGGTGGGGAACTCATAAGAAATAACCAGGAAGTCTATGTAGAGCACAACACGAGATTTAGGGAGAATTTTCAGAGACAGAAAGGCTCCCAGCAACCTGAAGCAGGAAGCTGCACCGGCAAATATAACCAGGAAGGAGAAGGAACTTTTGTGTGACTTAGATATCGCGAAGGTGGTGGGACCAG
>NC_069440.1:34488623-34521123 GCF_026875155.1 Cherax quadricarinatus
AACTTTCCCGGAACTTAACACTAATAACATAAACAACGAGTGAAGGGAATTTGTAACCCACTCAGCTAGGAACATACTGAAATATTAAAATGGTCGAGGGATTGTACCACAAACTCAAAACCATACACCATAGAGCGGAAAGTAATTCACGGACAGGAGAGATTCTCGAGAAAACTCGACCCACGAAGACCTAACAACACAGTAGTTCCAACGTCATTGCCCAAGGAAACATAAGGGGGATCAAGGAGGGAACCTTCAAAAGGACGACAGCCCTATCATCTTACCCTTGTTCAACTCGCTTCGTGCGTCTCTAAGGCTGGAATACTGCTGTACATTAACGGCCACCTTCAAGGCTGACAACATTGCAGACCTGGAGAGTGTACAAAGAACTTTCACGGCACACATAAGCGCTATAAGGCACCTAAACAACTGGGAACGGTTGAAGGTCCTTGATTGTATTCCCTGGAACGCAGGCGAGAGACATACATGATAATATACACTTGGAAGGTCCTGGAGGGATTGGTACCAAACCTGCACACGAAAATCACTCCATATGAAAGCAAATCACTCGGCAGGAGATGCAACATTCCGATGAAAACCAGGGACGCAGAGTCACTGAAGACAACCAGTAAGTAGTAGGGCCCAGACTGTTCAGTTGCTCAAGCATACATAAGGGGATACAATAGACCCTGGCTTGATCTTCAAGAAGTGCACTGGACAGGCAGCTAAGTCAGTACTGACCACCGGTTGTGGTTCTTAGTCAGCTTCCGTACTCGGCCAGCAGTACAGATGTATGAGACACTGAGTCCACCATGAGGTCGGTCTCGACGGGCCGCGGGGCGTTGACCCGAATACACTCAGGTAAACTACAGTATGATGTGAGTGGATGATGTATGGTAGAATGCATATTATGGTGAGTATGCATGGCGAGTGCTCATATGGTGAGTATGTATGGTGAGTGTGAATATGCATGGTGATTGTATGCATGGTGAGTGCATGTATGGTGAGTATGTATGGTGTGTTGTATTGTCAGTGTGTTGTACGTTGAGTGTAATGTATGGTATGTATGGTAAGTGCATGTATGGTGAGTGTATGCATGGTGAGTGCATGAATGGTGAGTATGTATGGGAAGTGTATGTATGGTGAGTACTGTATGGCGAGTGTATGTATCGTGAGTGTATTGTATGTTGAGTGTATTGTACGGTGAGTGTATTGTATGATGTGTTGTATGGTGAGCGTATTGTACGGTGAGTGTTGTATAGTGAGTGTATTGTATGATGAGTGTAATGTATGGTGAGTGCAATGTATAGTGAGTGTAATGTAGGGTGAGTGCAATGTATGGTGGGTGCAATGTATAGTGAGTGCAATGTATGGTGAGTGTATTGTACGGTGAGTGTATTGTATGTGAGTATATTGTATGTGAGTGTATTGTATGGTGGTATATAATGGTGAGTGTATTGAATGGTAGTGTTATTGATGAGGTATTAGTATGGTGAGTAATTGTATGGTGAGTGTATTGTTATGGTGAGTATATGAAGGTGAGTGTATTGTATGGTGAGGTATGTAGTGAGTAATTGTATGGTGAGTATATGTATGGGAGTATTTGTATGGTGAGTATATTGAATGTGAGTGTATTGTATGGTGAGTGTATTGTATGGTGAGTGTATGTAAGGTGATTATTGTATGGTGATTTTGTATGGAGTGTGTTGTATGTGTGTTTGGTGAGTGTTGTATTGTGTGTTGTATGGTGATGTATTGTATGGTGAGTATTCTATGGTGAGTGTATTGTATGGGAGTATATTGCATGGTGAGTGTATTGTATGGTGAGTATGTATGGTGAGTGTATGTATGGTGAGTGTATTGTATGGTGAGTATTGTTGGTGAGTATTGTATGGTGAGTGATATGGTGAGTTTGTATGGTGAGTGTATTGTATGGTGAGTATATTGAATGGTGAGTGTATTGAATGGTGAGTGTATTGTATGGTGAGTGTATTGTATGGTGATTATTGTATGGTGAGTGTGTTGTATGGTGTGTTTTGGTGAGTGTTGTAATGTGATGTTGTATGGTGATGTATTGATGGTGAGTGTATTGTATGGTGAGTATATTGTATGGTGAGTAATGATGGTGAGTTATTGAAGGTGAGTGTTTGTATGGTTAGATTGGGTATTGTATGGTGAGTGTATTGTATGGTGATTATTGTATGGTGAGTGTGTTGTATGGTGTGTTGGTGAGTGTTGTATGTGTGTTGTATGGTGAGTGTATTGTATGGTATATATTGAATGGTGGTGCATTGTATGGTGAGTATTGTATGGTGAGTGTATTGAATGGTGAGTATATTGATGTGAGTGTATTGTATGGTGAGTGTATTGTACGGTGAGTATATTGAATGGTGAGTGTATGTATGGTGAGTTGTATTGTATTGTGAGTGTATTGTATTGTAGGTTGTATTGGTGAGCGTATTGTATGGTGAGTGATATTGGAACGTGGTTAAATGGATGTTGTATGGTGAGTGTTGTATGGGAGTGTTGTATGGAGAGTGACATGTACAGTGTGTGTATGGATGAGTGTGTTGTATGGTGATGATTGTACGGTTGTTGTAGCGTGTGTATGTTGGTGTGTTGTATGGTGAGTGTTGTATGTTGTATGGGATGTTGTAATGGTTGTTGTATTGTGTGTTGATTGTGAAAGTGTATGGTGACTGTTGTATGGTGACTGTTTATGGGAGTGTGCTGTATGGTGAGTGTTGTATGGTGATGTGTATGGTGAGTGTGCTGTATGTGAGTGGTTATGGTGATTGTTGTATGGGAGTTGTTTGTATGGTGAGTATATGTATGGTGATGTGCTGTATGGTGTGATGTAGTGAGTGTTGTATGGAGAGTGTTTTATGTGATGTTGTGTATGTTGAGGCTTAAGTATGGTGACAGTTTGTATGGTGATGTTGTTATGGTGAGTGTTTGTAGATTGCAGTGTCGTATGTGTATGTATGGTGAGTGTTGTATGGAGAGTGTTGTATGGAAGTGTTGTATGGTGAGTGCTGTAGGATGTTGTATGGTGAGTGTGATGTAAGGTAGTGTCTGTATGGGGAGTATGGTGATGTTGTATGGAGAGTGTTGATGGTGAATGTGTTGTATGGATGAGTGTTGTATGTGAGCTGTTGTATGGAGAGTGTTGTATGATGAGTGTTGTATGGTGCAGTGTTGTATGTGAGTGATTTATGAGAGTGTTGTATGGTGATGTTGTATGGTGAGTGTTGTATGGAGAGTGTTGTATGGAGTGTTGTATGGTGATGTTGTATGGAGAGTGTTGTATGGAGAGTGTTGTATGGAGCATGTTGTATGGTGAGTGTTGTATGTGAGTGTTGTATGTGCAGTGTTTATGGTGAGTGTTGTATGGTGAGTGTTGTATGGTGAGTGTTGTATGGTGAGTGTTGTATGGTGAGTGTTGTATGGTGAGTGTTGTATGGAGAGTGTTGTATGGTGAGTGTGCTGTATGGTGAGTGTGCTGTATGGTGTGATGTATGGTGAGTGTTGTATGGTGAGTGTGTTGTATGGTGAGTGTTGTATGGTGAGTGTTGTATGGTGAGTGTTGTATGATGTATTTCCACAATATATATATAAGGTCATGTTTTAAATGTATGAACATTTATATAAGCTAAGTTTCGCTCACCAAAACGTTCATTAAGATTCACTAATCCTCAGTGTTGTAGACAGTGTTGTGGACAGTGTTGTGGACAGTGTTGTAGACAGTGTTGTAGACAGTGTTGTGGGCAGTGTTGTGGACAGTGTTGTGGACAGTGTTGTAGACAGTGTTGTGGGCAGTGTTGTGGACAGTGTTGTGGACAGTGTTGTGGGCAGTGTGTGGACAGTTTTGTGACAGTGTTGTGGGCAGTGTTGTAGACAGTGTTGTGGGCAGTGTTGTGGGCAGTGTGTGGACAGTGTTGGACAGTGTTGTAACAGTGTTGTGGGCAGTGTGTGGACAGTGTTGTGGACAGTGTGTGGCAGTGTTGTGGACAGTGTTGTGGGCATGTTGTGGGCAGTGTGTGGACAGTGTTGTGGGCAGTGTTGTGGACAGTGTTGTGGGCAGTGTTGTGGGCAGTGTTGTGGACAGTGTTGTGGACAGTGTTGTGGGCAGTGTTGTGGGCAGTGTGTAGACAGTGTTGTGGGCAGTGTTGGGCAGTGTGTGGGCAGTGTTGTAGACAGTGTTTTGTGGGCAGTGTTTGTGGACAGTGTTGTGGGCAGTGTTGTGGACAGTGTTGTGGGCAGTGTTGTGGACAGTGTTGTGGGCAGTGTTGTAGACAGTGTTGTGGGCAGTGTTGTGGGCAGTGTTGTGGACAGTGTTGTGGGCAGTGTTGTGGACAGTGTTGTGGGCAGTGTTGTAGACAGTGTTGTGGGCAGTGTTGTGGGCAGTGTTGTGGGACAGTGTTGTGGACAGTGTTGTGGCAGTGTTGTAGACAGTGTTGTGGGCAGTGTTGTGGGCAGTGTTGTGGGCAGTGTTGTAGACAGTGTTGTGGACAGTGTTGTGGACAGTGTTGTGGGCAGTGTTGTGGACAGTGTTGTGGGCAGTGTTGTAGACAGTGTTGTGGGCAGTGTTGTGGGCAGTGTTGTGGACAGTGTTGTGGACAGTGTGTGGACAGTGTTGTGGGCATGTTGTGGACAGTGTTGTGGGCAGTGTGTAGACAGTGTGTGGGCAGTGTTGTAGACAGTGTTGTGGACAGTGTTGTAGACAGTGTTGTGGGCAGTGTTGTAGACAGTGTTGTGGACAGTGTTGTGGACAGTGTTGTAGACAGTGTTGTGGGCAGTGTTGTAGACAGTGTTGTGGACAGTGTTGTGGGCAGTGTTGTAGACAGTGTTGTGGGCAGTGTTGTAGACAGTGTTGTGGGCAGTGTTGTGGACAGTGTTGTGGACAGTGTTGTGGACAGTGTTGTGGGCAGTGTTGTAGACAGTGTTTGTGGGCAGTGTTGTAGACAGTGTTTGGGCAGTGTTGTAGACAGTGTTGTGGACAGTGTTGTAGACAGTGTATGTGGGCAGTGTTGTGGACAGTGTAGTAGACAGTGTTGTGGACAGTGATGTGGACAGTGTGTGGGCAGTGTTGTGGACAGTGTTGTGGGCAGTGTTGTAGACAGTGTTGTGGCAGTGTTGTAGACAGTGTTGTGACAGTGTTGTAGACAGTGTTGTGGGCAGTGTTGTGGGCAGTGTTGTGGCAGTGTTGTGGGCAGTGTTGTGGGCAGTGTTGTGGACAGTGTTGTGGGCAATGTTTGTAGACAGTGTTGTGGGCAGTGTTGTGGGCAGTGTTGTGGGCAGTGTTGTAGACAGTGTTGTGGACAGTGTTGTGGACAGTGTTGTGGGCAGTGTTGTGGACAGTGTTGTGGCAGTGTTGTAGACAGTGTTGTTGGCATGTTGTAGACAGTGTTGTGGACAGTGTTGTAGACAGTGTTTGTGGGCAGTGTTGTGGGCAGTGTTGTGGGCAGTGTTGTGGGCAGTGTTGTGGACAGTGTTGTGGACAGTGTTGTGGGCAGTGTTGTAGACAGTGTTGTGGGCAGTGTTGTGGGCAGTGTTGTGGGCAGTGTTGTGGGCAGTGTTGTGGACAGTGTTGTGGACAGTGTTGTGGGCAGTGTTGTGGGCAGTGTTGTGGACAGTGTTGTGGACAGTGTTGTGGGCAGTGTTGTAGACAGTGTTGTGGACAGTGTTGTGGACAGTGTTGTGGACAGTGTTGTGGACAGTGTTGTGGACAGTGTTGTGGACAGTGTTGTGGACAGTGTTGTGGACATGTTGTGACAGTGTTGATGGACAGTGTTGTGGACAGTGTTGTGGACAGTGTTGTGGGCAGTGTTGTAGACAGTGTTGTGGGCAGTGTTGTAGACAGTGTTGTGGACAGTGTTGTAGACAGTGTTGTGGACAGTGTTGTGGGCAGTGTTGTGGACAGTGTTGTGGTGGGCAGTGTTGTAGACAGTGTTGTGGCAGTGTTGTAGACAGTGTGTGGACGTGTTGTGGACAGTTGTGGGCAGTGTTGTGGCAGTGTTGGGCAGTGTTGTAGACAGTGTTGTGGGCAGTGTTGTAGACAGTGTTGTGGACAGTGTTGTGGACAGTGTTGTGGACAGTGTTGTAGACAGTGTTGTGGACAGTGTTGTAGACAGTGTTGTGGGCAGTGTTGTGGACAGTGTTGTGGGCAGTGTTGTGGACAGTGTTGTAGACAGTTGTGTGACAGTGTTTGTAGACAGGTTGTAGACAGTGTTGTGGACAGTGTTTGTGGGCAGTGTGTGGACAGTGTTGTGGGCAGTGTTGTAGACAGTGTTGGGCAGTGTTGTAGACAGTGTTTGTGGACAGTGTTGTGGACAGTGTTGTGGACAGTGTTGTGGGCAGTGTGTGGACAGTGTTGTGGACAGTGTTAGACAGTGTTGTGGGCAGTGTTGTAGCAGTGTTGTGGACAGTGTTGTGGACAGTGTTGTGGGCATGTTGTAGACAGTGTTGTGGACAGTGTTGTGGACAGTGTTGTGGCAGTGTTGAGACAGTGTTGTGGACAGTGTTGTGGACAGTGTTGTGGGCAGTGTTGTAGACAGTGTTGTGGACAGTGTTGGACAGTGTTGTAGACAAGTGTTGTGGGCAGTGTTGTAGACAGTGTTGTGGACAGTGTTGTGGACAGTGTTGTAGACAGTGTTGTGGGCATGTGTAGACAGTGTTGTGGACATGTTGTGACAGTGTTGTGGCAGTGTTGTAGACAGTGTTGTGGACAGTTTGTGGACAGTGTTGTGGGCAGTGTTGTGGACAGTGTTGTATGACAGTGTGTGGGCAGTGTTGTAGACAGTGTTGTGGACAGTGTTGTGGACAGTGTTGTGGGCAGTGTTGTAGACAGTGTTGTGGACAGTGTTGTGGGCAGTGTTGTGGACAGTGTTGTGGGCAGTGTTGTAGACAGTGTTGTGGACAGTGTTGTGGACAGTGTTGTGGGCAGTGTTGTAGACAGTGTTGTGGACAGTGTTGTGGACAGTGTTGTGGACAGTGTTGTGGACAGTGTTGTGGGCAGTGTTGTAGACAGTGTTGTGGGCAGTGTTGTAGACAGTGTTGTGGACAGTGTTGTGGGCAGTGTTGTGGACAGTGTTGTGGACAGTGTTGTGGACAGTGTTGTGGGCAGTGTTGTAGACAGTGTTGTGGACAGTGTTGTAGACAGTGTTGTAGACAGTGTTGTAGACAGTGTTGTGGACAGTGTGTGTGGACAGTGTTGTGGGGCAGTGTTGTGAGACAAGTTTTGGACAGTGTTGTGGACAGTGTTGTGGGCAGTGTTGTGGACAGTGTTGTGGACAGTGTTGTGGACAAGTTGTTGTGGACAGTGTTGTGGACAGTGTTTGGGCATGAGTTGGTGGACAGTGTTGTAGACAGTGTTGTGACAGTGTTGTGGACAGTGTTGTGGGCAGTGTTGTGGGCAGTGTGTGGACAGTGTTGTGGACAGTGTTGTGGGCATGTTGTGGACAGTGTTGTGTGGCAGTGTGTGGGACAGTGTTGTAGACAGTGTTGTGGGCAGTGTTGTAGACAGTGTTGTAGACAGTGTTGTGGCAGTGTTGTGGGCAGTGTTGTAGACAGTGTTGTGGGCAGTGTTTGTAGACAGTGTTGTGGACAGTGTGTATGGACAGTGTTGTGGCAGTAGTTGTGGCAGTGTTGTGGGCAGTGTTGTGGCAGTGTTGTGGACAGTGTTGTGGACAGTGTTGTGGGCAGTGTTGTGGGCAGTGTTGTAGACAGTGTTGTGGGCAGTGTTGTAGACAGTGTTTGTGGGCAGTGTTGTGGGCAGTTTGTGGGCAGTGTTGTGGCAGTGTTGTGGGCAGTGTTTGTAGACAGTAGTTGGGGCAGTGTTGTGGGCAGTGTTTGTGGGCAGTGTTGTGACAGTTTTGTGGACAGTGTTGTGGACAGTGTTGTGGACAGTGTTGTAGACAGTGTTGTGGACAGTGTTGTGGACAGTGTGTGGACAGTGTTGTGACAGTGTTGTGGACAGTGTTGGGACAGTGTTGTGGACAGTGTTGTGACATTGTAGAGTGTTGGGACAGTGTTGTGGACAGTGTTGTAGACAGTGTTGTGGGCAGTGTTGTAGACAGTGTTGTGGACAGTGTTGTGGACAGTGTTGTGGGCAGTGTTGTAGACAGTGTTGTGGACAGTGTTGTGGACAGTGTTGTGGGCAGTGTTGTGGACAGTGTTGTAGACAGTGTTGTGGGCAGTGTTGTAGACAGTGTTGTGGACAGTGTTGTAGACAGTGTTGTGGCAGTGTTGTAGACAGTGTTGTGGACAGTGTTTGGGCATGTTGTGGACAGTGTTGTGGGCAGTGTTGTAGACAGTGTTGTGGACAGTGTTGTGGACAGTTTGTGGGCAGGTTGTAGACAGTGTTGTGGACAGTGTTGTGGACAGTGTTGTGGACAGTGTTGTGGACAGTGTTGTGGGCAGTGTTGTAGACAGTGTTGTGGGCAGTGTTGTAGACAGTGTTGTGGACAGTGTTGTGGGCAGTGTTGTGGACAGTGTTGTGGACAGTGTTGTGGGCAGTGTTGTAGACAGTGTTGTGGACAGTGTTGTAGACAGTGTTGTAGACAGTGTTGTAGACAGTGTTGTGGACAGTGTTGTGGACAGTGTTGTGGGCAGTGTTGTAGACAGTGTTGTGGACAGTGTTGTGGACAGTGTTGTGGGCAGTGTTGTGGACAGTGTTGTGGACAGTGTTGTGGGCAGTGTTGTGGACAGTGTTGTGGGCAGTGTTGTGGACAGTGGTTGTAGACAGTGTTGTAGACAGTGTTGTGGACACGTGTTGTGGACAGTGTTGTGGGCAGTGTTGTAGACAGTTGTGGACAGTGTTGTGGGCAGTTTGTGGACAGTGTTGTGGCAGTGTTGTGGGCAGTGTTGTGGACATGTTGTGGACAGTGTTGTGGACAGGTTGTGGACAGTGTGTGGACAGTGTTGTGGACAGTGTTGTGGGCAGTGTTGTGGACAGTGTTGTGGACAGTGTTGTGGGCAGTGTTGTGGGCAGTGTTGTGGGCAGTGTTGTGGGCAGTGTTGTGGACAGTGTTGTGGACAGTGTTGTGGACAGTGTTGTGGACAGTGTTGTGGACAGTGTTGTGGGCAGTGTTGTGGACAGTGTTGTGGACAGTGTTGTGGCGTGTTGGGCAGTGTTGTGGGCAGTTGTGGGCAGTGTTGTGGCAGTGTTGTGGGCAGTGTTGTGGGCAGTGTTGTGGGCAGTGTTGTGGACAGTGTTGTGGACAGTGTTGTGGGCAGTGTTGTGGGCAGTGTTGTGGACAGTGTTGTGGACAGTGTTGTGGACAGTGTTTCTGTTGGGCAGTGTTGTGGACAGTGTTGTGGGCAGTGTTGTGGGCAGTGTTGTGGGCAGTGTTGTGGACAGTGTTGTGGACAGTGTGGGACAGTGTTGTGGGCAGGTGTTGTGGGCAGTGTTGTGGGACAGTGTAGTGGGCAGTGTTGTGGCAGTGTTGTGGGCAGTGTTGTGGGCAGTGTTGTGGCAGTGTTGTGGGCAGTGTTGTGGGCAGTGTTGTGGGCAGTGATGTGGGCAAGTGTGGGCAGTGTTGTGGGCAGTGTTGTGGGCATGTTGTGGGCAGTGTTGTGGGCAGTGTTGTGTGGACAGTGTTGTGGGCAGTGTTGTGGGCAGTGTTGTGGGCAGTGTTGTGGACAGTGTTGTGGGCAGTGTTGTGGGCAGTGTTGTGGGCAGTGTTTGTGGGCAGTGTTGTGGCAGTGTTGTGGGCAGTGTTGTGGACAGTGTTGTGGGCAGTGTTGTGGACAGTGTTGTGGGCAGTGTTGTGGGCAGTGTTGTGGGCAGTGTTGTGGGCAGTGTTGTGGGCAGTGTTGTGGGCAGTGTTGTGGGCAGTGTTGTGGGCAGTGTTGTGGACAGTGTTGTGGGCAGTGTGTGGGCAGTGTTGTGGACAGTGTTGTGGGCAGGTTGTGGGCAGTGTGTGACAGTGGTTGTGGCAGTGTTGTGGACAGTGTTGTGGGCAGTGTTTGTGGACAGTGTTGTGGGCAGTGTTGTAGGCAGTTGTTGTGGACAGTGTTGTGGGCAGTTGTTGTGGGCATAGTTGTGGACAGTGTTGTGGGCAGTGTTGTGGACAGTGTTGTGGGCAGTGTTGTGGGCAGTGTTGTGGGCAGTGTTGTGGGCAGTGTTGTGGGCAGTGTTGTGGGCAGTGTTGTGGCAGTGTTGTGGCAGTGTTGTGGCAGTGTTGTGGGCAGTGTTGTGGGCAGTGTTGTGGGCAGTGTTGTGGGCAGTGCTGTAAGCAGTGCTGTGGGCAGTGCTGTGGTCAGTGCTGTAAGCAGTGTTGTGGGCAGTGCTGTGGTCAGTGCTGTAAGCAGTGTTGTGGGCAGTGCTGTGGGCAGTGTTGTGGGCAGTGTTGTGGGCAGTGCTGTGGGCAGTGCTGTGGTCAGTGCTGTAAGCAGTGTTGTGGTCAGTGCTGTAAGCAGTGTTGTGGGCAGTGCTGTGGTCAGTGCTGTAAGCAGTGCTGTGGGCAGTGCTGTAAGCAGTGTTGTGGGCAGTGCTGTGGGCAGTGTTGTGGGCAGTGTTGTGGGCAGTGCTGTGGGCAGTGCTGTGGTCAGTGCTGTAAGCAGTGTTGTGGGCAGTGCTGTGGTCAGTGCTGTAAGCAGTGTTGTGGGCAGTGTTGTGGGCAGTGTTGTGGGCAGGCCCGGACTGCCCATCTGGTAACTAGCAAATGCTAGATGGATCACTGCTCATATGGAGCGATTCACTTAATGAATTTAAAAAAAAAAAATGTGCAGGTGGAAATAAAGACGTAGAATTGTGTATGACAGAGGTTGTGTGTGTTCTGACTGATTATGTTAGTAACCAACACAGTTTTGGTATTCATCCCAGAAATCTGCCATCATATTTCTGTCTAGCTGAATTCTTACCTCTAGTTTATATATGGGGCAGTGTGTGTTGTGAGCCACTTATGTAGAATCTAGTGGGGTGGAGGATGAGGCAAGATCCTTCGCGCTCACCTGTAATATAGTACAAGGAATGCGTATTCAATGATACTGTTACTAGGTATTAATTCATAAAGTGTGGGAGCAGCTAGTACATGGGTAGGGATCCCTGAGATACCTGAGATACTTGTATTTGAGTCATGAGCAACCACCTGGAAGTGTTATCTAATTCGTGTTGCAATGTGTTATCGGATGTTAGAGTACCTCACTGTACAAGGACTCTCATATGATACATCGGCTTAACACTAGGCTGTTAGTAAATCGGCAGTTTGGTAGAATTCGTGCACTCGCCCGTTCACCAGCTATAGTTTTGTGTGACTGGTTGGGTAGGCAGGAGCCGGTCGCTCCCCAAGGCAGGGGGCACTCATGGCAGGCTGGAACAAGTGCCCACTGCTCACAATTGTTTAGGTAATGAGAGGTAATACATTAGCCTATGGGGGCTTCATTACTGGATTAGACTCATAAATTAAGAGTGTATCAAGAAATATTTCACCTCTCGTAGACAAAGATGGGTCTGCTCGTTCCCCCCCCCCTTCCTTTCCCCCCATTTAGGGAGGTTCGGGAAATCAAAAGCTGTGGCACCCGTGACACATTGTTGAACTATCTTGGCAGTCTTGTGGTGTCGCACGGTGACTGCTGGGGTCTCTGTCAAGGGCAGTAAACTATCAGTGGTCCTGGCACATACTGGGCCAGTGGCCTTGTTCACGTAGCAACGTTTCCCCCATGACATAGGGTAGTGTGTATGGTGTGCATCATAGGAACTGACTTGCCTTCCGTGTCTGAGTGAATGGGTCAGTGAGTCAGGGTTGTGCTAAGGTGTTACAAAAAACGCGATTCTAAAAGCTTAGAGATCTCCAGTGAATACTAGAAAGGACTGCCCTTCTAGCATCCAGCCTGTTACTGGGTTTTCGTAACAAGTAGTCAGTATCCTTGTCCAATTATCCATTAGAAATCAGTAATATTCAATAGAGCTTCAGGATTACAACTGGTAGGCTACTAACTAGAGAAATTAAAATTTAATAAATTTATTAAGTCTAGAGGTATATTATCAAATTAAATTAATCACAGCAATCAAAATAAAATCAATCTCTCGAGTTCAATATTATTGTGCTGAAAGCACATATCACATTTATAATTCTTAAGTACCGTCTGGTACATTAACATTTAATAAGATATTACAAATATGTACAAGTAAGTTTGTGTATGCGTGTAAGTGCTCTAAGTAGTTCACTATGTCTCACGACTCGACTAGACTTAAACAAGTGACTGACAAAGTCCTCAAAGAAAATAACTTCTTGACCGACTGGCAACCAGAACAGTCAGCTTGAACAATGAAAAGAATGCTAAGCCCAATAGCCATATAACAAGCGACTGCGACACAATCAGGATCAAGGAGATAATATAACGACACTAAGTAGGGACCATAAGCAGATCCTCCACAAAAGTTACAAAACTCCCATACTACTAAATCTAAGTTCAGCATAGGAAATACCCTGACTGTGACAATACACAGAAACCAGTACAAAATTAGGTCAGAAGCTATAGCTCGGGACCTGAGATGTTCAGAGTGTCTAAGTGACACACAACCTCAGTACAACGTCGAAAATCACTAAGTCTATACAATGTTCTGTGAACAGAGTTCTACAGAACTAACAAGAATAATGAGACAGACAATCTGTCCAACCACCAAGCGAGTCTCGAGCAGACTGAATACTTCACGAGAGGTGAGGACCCCCCCCCCCCTCGATCACGTGATAGCCCCGTGGACAGCACAGCTCAGAAGCCGGCAGTATAACGAGCGACAAGCGATAATTACAGTAGTTTGACAATCAAGACTTGAACTGAGCACATATTATGTACATCCTAACAACATAAGTCAAATAACAATATAACAGTCAAATAATAATATAAAGTCATACATTTATGATTTAGCTATTATCGCAAATATAAGCAATATAAAATTAAATGAAAAAGGTAATATACATTATATATACATAATAATGATTGTAACCCATTCAGGGGTTGCAACATAAGGACTTTTGTTAGAATGCCGACATGGAAAACTATGCCTTAATTAATTGTGTGCCGACAGTCTGGGTGCTCTGAGGTATCCAGTTAGACTGATGTATTAGGCGCAGTGTGCCACCGACTGCATCGTACTCGCCTAGTTATGGTTGCAGGGGTCGATTCACAGCTCCTGGCCCAGGTTGACGCTAGTAGGTGCACATCATGAATAATCAGCTTCATCAACCAATGGTGTTTGGGTATTAAAATAGTAGGTACTGTGCTTCCTGGTAGGGAGGAATTCTCTATTCCTCTGCACCGCAGTATATTATCTGCATCTCAGTAAAGCCTCACTGACCAGATTAAGTCTAGTTTCTTTACTGACTGACTAACTCTTCAGGAAATCATAGTCAGCTGAGAAATCTTCTCGGTGTATTTGTTTCACAGAATATTTCATGGGATCAAAGAACTTTCCCCGTACTTGTAGAGATGTGTAGACACGAGAGGTGGCTGTCAAGAAATTGTCTAGTTTACCAGGAGTATACCTAGAGAGGATTTCGGGGGTCAACGCCCCCGCGGCCCGGTCTGTGACCAGGCCTCAAGGTGGATCAGGGCCTGATCAACCAGGCTGTTACTGTTGGCCACACGCAACCCGATGAACGAATCACAGCCCGGCTGGCAGGTGCTGACTTTAGGTGCCTGTCCAGTGCCTTCTTGACGACAGCCAGGGGTCTATTGGTAATCCCTCTTATGAATGCTGGGAGGCTGTTGAACAATCCTGGGCCCCTGACACTTGTGTGCTCAGTGTATTAGTGGCACCCCTGCTTTTCATTTGGGGAATGTTGCATCGTCTGCCGAGTCTTTTGCTTTCATAGGGAGTGATTTTCATGTGCAAGTTTGGTACTAATCCCTCTAGGATTTTCCAAGTGTATATAATCGTGTATCTCTCCCTCCTGCATTCTAGGGAGTACAGGTTGAGGAACTTCAAGTGTTCCCAGTAACTGAGGTGTTTTATCGCAGTTATGTGTGCCGTGAAGGTTCTCTGTACATTTTCTTGATCAGCAATATCACCTGCCTTGAAAGATGCTCTTAGTGTGCAGCAATATTCCAGTCTAGATATAACAAGCGACCTGAAGAGTGAGGAGTTTACCTGGAATTTACCTGGAGAGAGTTCCAGGGTCAACGCCCCCGTGGCCTGGTCTGTGACCCGGCCACATCCATCAGTGCATAACTCAGGCTCAACAGCTGTGTTCAAGCAGACTGTCTGCTGGCATGAGGTGGTGTTGCTGTGGTGGTCTGTCACCCCAGGCAGTAACCCGACACTGTACCGACCAGTTGGGTGTGTGGTAGTGGCAGGGCAGTGGCAGGCAGAAATTTTCGTCACTAGTACACTTTCGATAGTGTCACTGTCTTCGCGGTCACTTCCCTCATTCTTGGAGGTCATTCACTGCTGGCATTCCCTGCACAAATTTGCTGTAGAGGTCACTACCAATTAATAGGTCAATTGTCCTGACCATGTCTGACTTGAAATCGAAGTCGGCAAGTCCTACAGTGGCTTAATTTAATGTAGCAACGACCTCCTGCAAGCCTCTCATTTGTATACTGTGGAAACTTATTCAGTCCTATAGTTCCACAAGGCAGATACGTCGTATGAAGGCCCTATATGCCACGGAAAGGCCGTCTGATTTCTGCTGGCCCTCACATCCGCCCCAAAACATATACATACACCCGGGTTGGCAAAGGTGGTTGGAAGGTACATTTTAATTGATAGATTTACCCTTCGAGGAAGAGGAAGGTAGTTTACACTGTTAGAGAACTAATATTAGGACTATTGAGGCAACTGTAGATAATAATGTAGACCTAAGACCTTAACATAGGTAGTAATAGGCCGGTAATGTAGGCAAACACTAGGTTATATTAGCCAGGGAGAACTGGCAGCCCAAGCTTGGACGCTGGGGCATGGGGTTTTGAGACCGCAGTGCCTCTTTCTAAGACCAGACACCATCGGAACAACAAATGCTGTGAACAGCAGGGCGGTGCCCCCACGTGTCTTCACATACTAGACAGGGGGAAATCTGGTGGAGGCACCTCGAAGTACCGTAGATGACCTCCTCCGTCAGGCCCATACAGTAAAATGAGATCTCCCTTTCTTTCTCAGTATTCTTGCCAGTTTCTGGGGGAAATTGCGAGCGAGTTAAGCTGTGGGCCTTTGTGCAGGCGGGCAGCCCATGACCAGTACGTGCCAGTGTCTCCTCGTTAGGCTTAGATGCTAGTGTCACTTTCTGCATAGTTATACTAGGGGATACACACCCCCTTGGAAACGGGAATTTCTGAGGTGCAGGCAGGTCACTAATACCGACTGAATATTTTAGGAATTAAGGCTCCCGGTTGCACGTGGTTCTGAGGGAAAGTCCAGAGGGGCTAAAGCGTAGGGAGGTTGAAGACCGGGATATATTCTTCAACACCAAGTAAGTTAGCCCTTTATACATGCATGCTGGCAAGATTTCTTGCAACATCAGTCATTTATGGAAATCTGTCCTATAAGCCACTTGTGAGGCTGAGGTACCGTCCTCAGAGCTCGGTGTCGACAGAGCTTGCTAGGGTAGGCAACTCACATGGAGGCAGTCCAGACAAATTTTCACATATACTATCAGGGAGCTGTTCTGCTACTAATGCTCTGATGATCATTTGTAACTGACCTCCCAGAGGAACTGTCACGCTGGCTAGAACATACAAATGTTAGCCATGGCCCGGGAAAAAATTCAGTGAGATCTAAGGACAGGTTGTCATACGTTGTCACACCAAGTTTTAGTAATGTATTTCGACGAACAAAGGACCTTTGTGCTCCCTGGTATGATAACGCAATCCCTTCTGTTCCCAGAAGTTTATTCAGTAACATAAGTCGTGTTACAGGTAATGCTGCTTGACTGAGGGTGTTGTATAGTCCTTGTGGCTTAGCACTTCTTTTTGATTATAATAATAATTGACTGAGGGTAGTCAGCACTGTCATCGCTAGTGTCACCCCACCCCTCTGGTTGACAGTTCTCAGCTGTGGCCTGCTTCTTTTCATTTTCTATGCGAGTGTGGAAGAAGGGCAAACTCTAGTATTGTAGTCACCCCTACATTTCCAGCATGTTAAATGTCGGGGATCGCAATCATCTCCAAGGTGATCACCCAAGCATTTGTAGCAGTCTCTCAGCTCCCAAACCCTCTGTTTCTGGGATGGCACTGTCATGAACTTATCACAGAATGAAGCTCAGTGTTTGCTGTAACATAATAGACATTTGGGAATACGTGGAGTGGAAACAGGTGGAGTGAGCTTCCTCCACCTACATTTCGTCCGCCCCATTCCCTTGTCACTGTGTGGCAACTGAGAACACACCCACTGTCCTACTGTCGTTTTTGTAGTATTTTCTGACATGTGTCATCATAGCTGGTGGCGCCTTGGGTGAGAACCTGTCAGGGGGTAGCTTAACATGCTTAGTTTTAGTTTACATGTTAGTTTGCATACAGGCTACAGTAACCTGTAGCGCTTCACTAATCTCAGCACAAGTGAATCTATGCTTGGCAAAAAAAAAGGTTGAAGTGTTCTAGAGTCTTCTCTGACAGTTTCGTCTGTACGTTGGATTTCAAAACCACGTTTTCGAAAAAAGCCAGTGGAGGGAGCAGTTAGGACTTTAAACTAGGAATAGTTAGTGGTATGGGTTTTGGCAAGAAAACAGTGAAGTCCCAGTGTAGTAATATTACGAGTTCTAGGGGAACTAGTAATAATAAGAACGAGGTAGATATTGAAAAGCCAGGGACCTTGGGTGATAAGGACAGTAATAGGTTTAGTAGAAAAATAGAAATGAGCAGGAAGGGTAAAGAGAAAGGAGAGTCTTTCAATGTTTATTATGCTAATTGCCGTAGTGCTAGGAATAAGATGGACGAGTTGAGATTAGTTGCTAGTGCAGGTAACATTGATGTATTTGCCTTAACTGAGACGTGGTTTAATTCAAAAAGTCGGGACATGCGTGCGGAATGTCATATTCAGGGTTTTAAATTGTTCCAAGAAGATAGAAGTATTGGGAAGGGGGGTGGGGTGGCATTGTATGTCCGAGATCGCTTGAACTGTTGCATAAAAATGGGTATTAAGTCTGAAGTAACACATACAGTCTGTTTGGATAGAATTTTCAGAGGGGCATGAAAAACTGATTTTAGGAGTGATATACCGTCCCCCAAACTTAGATAGGGACCAAGGGAAACTACTATGGGAGGAAATTGTTAAGGCCACAAGGCACGATAATGTAGTAATTCTAGGAGACTTTAACTTTAGTCATGTTGATTGGAATTTCTTGACTGGGAATTTAGAATCATACGACTTCTTAGAAGTAGTTCAGGATTGTTTTTTGAAGCAGTTTGTGACAGAACCTACAAGGGGAAATAACCTGCTTGACTTAGTTATGGCAAACAATGAATCCCTTGTTAATAATTTAGAAATTTCAGAGGAACTGGGTGCTAGCGACCACAAATCAATTACATTTAGCATTGAATGGAAGTACGATAGTAGCGATAACTCAGTAACAGTCCCAGATTTTCGCTTAGCAGATTACGATGGGCTTAGAGAACACTTATCATCTGTTGACTGGGGTAACGAAGAGAGCTATCAATATGACAGTTTTCTGAACACTATACATGCTGCTCAAAGAGCGTTTATCCCATATAAAGAAATTAGATCAAATAGAAATGACCCTAAATGGATGAATAATAGGCTCAAATATCTACTAGGGCATAAGAAAGGAATTTATAGGCGTATCAAAAGAGGTGAGGGTCATCTTATGAATCAGTATATTGACATTAAGAGGGACATTAAAAAGGGGATAAGAAAAGCTAAAAGGGACTATGAAATTAAAGTTGGTAGGGATTCTAAAACTAACCCAAAAAGTTTTTTCCAGGTCTATAGAACAAAAGTTAGAGGTAAGATAGGTCCCCTTAAAAATAACTATGGGCACCTTACTGACAAAGAGAATGAAATGTGCTTGATTTTAAATAATTATTTTCTCTCAGTTTTTACACAGGAAGACACTAACAATATTCCAGTAATTAATTTTTACAGTGGGCTAGAAGAAGATAAATTATGTAACATCACAGTCACTAGTGAGATGGTTGTGAAGCAGATAGACAGACTGAAGCAAAATAAGTCGCCGGGTCCTGGAGTTTACCTGGAGAGAGTTCCGGGGGTCAACGCCCCCGCGGCCCGGTCTGTGACCAGGCCTCCTGGTGGATCAGAGCCTGATCAACCAGGCTGTTGCTGCTAGCTGCACGCAAACCAACGTACGAGCCACAGCCCGGCTGATCCGGAACTGACTTTAGGTGCTTGTCCAGTGCCAGCTTGAAGACTGCCAGGGGTCTGTTGGTAATCCCCCTTATGCGTGCTGGGAGGCAGTTGAACAGTCTCGGGCCCCTGATGAGGTTTTTTCAAGGATTCTTAAGGAATGCAAAATGGAACTCTGTGAACCATTAACTAATATTTTTAATTTATCTCTTCAAACAGGTGTAGTGTCTGATATGTGGAAGATGGCTAATGTAATTCCTATTTTTAAAACAGGGGACAAGTCGTTACCGTCAAATTACCGCCCAATAAGCCTGACCTCAATTGCAGGCAAATTACTAGAGTCAATTATAGCTGAGATTATACGAAGCCATCTCGATAAGCATAGCTTGATTAATGATACTCAGCATGGATTCACAAGAGGCCGGTCTTGTCTAACTAATTTATTAACTTTCTTCAGTAAAGCTTTTGAGGCTGTTGACCACAATAAAGAATTTGATATTATTTACTTAGATTTTAGTAAGGCTTTTGATAGAGTTCCGCACCATAGACTGTTAAAGAAAGTGGCAGCTCATGGCATTGGGGGAAAAGTGCTCTCGTGGATCGAGTCATGGCTCACTGACAGGAAGCAGTGTCCATAAATGGGGTTTAAATCCGAGTGGGGATCTGTAACAAGTGGCGTTCCACAGGGATCAGTCTTGGGCCCGTTGTTGTTTATAATATATATCAATGATCTTGATGAGGGAATTACTAGTGATATGAACAAATTCGCCGATGACACAAAGATAGGTAGGATAATTGATTCAAACGTAGATGTTATGGAACTTCAGGAGGATTTAAACAAACTCTATTCTTGGTCAGAAAAGTGGCAGATGCAGTTCAATGTAGATAAATGCAAGGTTCTGAAGCTTTGGAGTGCCCATAACCCTAGTACTTATAAGTTAAATGATGTAGAACTTAGCCATACAGATTGCGAAAAGGACTTGGGGGTTATGGTGAGCAGCAACCTTAAACTAAGACAGCAATGCCTAAGCGTACGTAATAAGGCAAATAGATTACTGGGATTTATATCAAGAAGTGTAAGCAACAGAAGTCCAGAGGTCATACTGCAGCTTTATACATCATTAGTGGCAATATAAACACAAATGCAGTATAATGTGATCCTTTATTGACTACGTTTCGCCCACACAGTGGGCTTTTTCAAGTCACAAACAGAACTACCTGGGGTGGAAGGAACGCGAGTATTTATAGTCCGGCTGAGGTCAGGTGAAGAATGCTGCATCTGATGATGTACCGAGTTGGGTTGTAGAGTCTAAAAACTTGGGTAGCTTGGAAAGGAGACTGGACAAGTTTGTGAGCAGACCTTCTACAGTGTTCTTATGTGGGATAAGAACACTGTAGAAGGTCTGCTCACAAACTTGTCCAGTCTCCTTTCCAAGCTACCCAAGTTTTTAGACTCTACAACCCAACTCGGTACATCATCAGATGCAGCATTCTTCACCTGACCTCAGCCGGACTATAAATACTCGCGTTCCTTCCACCCCAGGTAGTTCTGTTTGTGACTTGAAAAAGCCCACTGTGTGGGCGAAACTTAGTCAATAAAGGATCACATTATACTGCATTTGTGTTTATATTGCCATTGTGTCGGTATTTTATACCATTTATTTCCATACATCATTAGTAAGGCCTCACCTAGATTATGCAGCTCAGTTCTGGTCTCCATATTACAGAATGGACATAAATTCGTTAGAAAACATTCAGCGTAGGATGACTAAATTAATACATAGCATTAGAAATCTTCCTTATGAAGAATGATTGAAGACTCTTAAGTTACATTCACTTGTTAGACGAAGAATGAGGGGAGACCTGATCGAAGTGTATAAGTGGAAGATAGGTATTAATAAAGGGGATATTAATAAGGTCTTGAGGATGTCTCTCCAAGAGAGAACCCGCAGTAATGGATTTAAATTAGACAAGTTTAGATTTAGAAAGGACATAGGAAAGTATTGGTTTGGAAATAGGGTAGTTGATGAGTGGAACAGTCTACCTAGTTGGACATCAAAATGGTATACAATACCGACAGGTTGTTAGGTAAGACACATATGTAACAGTTAGACAACTTTATTCCGAAACGTTTCGCCTACACAGTAGGCTTCTTCAGTCGAATACAGAAAGTAGGCAGGAACAGTAGAGATGTGAAGACGATGTAATCAGTCCATCACCCTTAAAGTCGTAGAATTTGAGGTTGTCAGTCCCTCGGCCTGGAGAAGTTCAGTTCCATAGTCCTGACTATGGAACTGAACTTCTCCAGGCCGAGGGACTGACAACCTCAAATTCTACGACTTTAAGGGTGATGGACTGATTACATCGTCTTCACATCTCTACTGTTCCTGCCTACTTTCTGTATTCGACTGAAGAAGCCTACTGTGTAGGCGAAACGTTTCGGAATAAAGTTGTCTAACTGTTACATATGTGTCTTACCTAACTACCTAGTTGGGTTATTGAGGCTAGGACTTTGGGTAGTTTCAAATCTAAGTTGGATAAGTACATGAGTGGGAGGGGTTGGATTTGAGTGGGACTTTCACATCAGAGCTTATTTCTTGGGTGGCATTGAAAATTGGGTTGGGCAAATGTTTTGTTAGTGGGATGAATTGTAAAGGACCTGTCTAGTATGGGCCAGCAGGCCTCCTGCAGTGTTCCTCCTTTCTTATGTTCTTATGTTCTTATGAAGACAGTTATCTAGATAGATTCTGAATGCTTGCAACTCTGGTAAGCAGCGTGAAGGTGTGAGATCAACCACACTATAGATGTGTTTGGCTGTGATTCTCTCCTTATCACTGTAATTAAGTTCTGCGGCCTGAATGGCATGCTAGTAATTATCACTTGTAATATCAAGCCCTTGACAAGGTCATAAGATTCTCTCCTCAACTGAGTTCCCAAGTAATTGAAATTGGTCAGATCATCAATGTCTGACCGACTGTCAATTTGCGACCAGAAACTCTCACATATGGGAAGCTTTATTTGTGGTAATCGTAGTAGCATCTGTGGAAGAGGGACATTTAATGGCCCCTGAGAGGGGGGTGATGATGGCGACCAGCCCACTGCTGTCTCTTTGTCTAAGGGCTCATTTAAAGTGACAGGTCGCCTCAAGGGAATATTTCTTCCTTTCAGTAGAACTGTTGCCGAGCTGAGCAAATCTTCGAGTTTCTCATACATTACTGTACTATCTACATTCTATCTAGTTCTAGCTACGTTCTAGCTACTTAACAGTTTATAGAACCACCTCCAGTTCAGAAGGACCAGTAATGTGTGGAACTGTTTCTGTGGGTTATGCCTGATTAGGTTAGAAAAGAAGTCAATTACGGAATTCAGTTCGGAAACCTGCCATCAAATTTCTGCCCACCACACACACTGGGGCAGTGTGTGTGGTGGGCTATTTGCAGATATGTTGAATCTCTGGTGGGCTGGAGGATGTGGCAAGTTCCTTTGCACTCAGCCCCAAGTAAAAGGAATGTGGATTCAATGATACTGTTACTAGGTACTTATTCATGGAGTGTGGGAGCAGCTAGTACATGGGTAGGGATCCCTGAGATACCTGAGATACTTGTATTTGAGTCACAAGCAACCACCTGGTATAGCAGTGAGATAGCCGTTTATTGCTATGAAGTGTTATCTAATTCGTGTTGCAACGTGTTATCGGATGTTAGAGTACCTCACTGTACAAGGACTCTCATATGATACATCGGCCTAACACTAGGCTGTTAGTAAATCGGCAGTTTGGTAGAATTCGTGCACTCGCCCGTTCACCAGCTATAGTTTTGTGTGACTGGTTGGGTAGGCAGGAGCCGGTCGCTCCCCAAGGCAGGGGGCACTCATGGCAGGCTGGAACAAGTGCCCACTGCTCACAATTGTTTAGGTAATGAGAGGTATTAAGCTATGTTACTCCATGTCTAACTTAGCTTAAATATGTATAAGTACTAGTATGTAATAAATTAGCCTATGGAGGTTTCATTACTATATTAGACTTATGAATTAAGAGTGTATCAAGAAATGTTTCACCCGTCATAGACATAGATGGGTCTCCTCGCCCCCCTTCCTTACTTTCCCACACTTAGGGAGGTTTAACCGTTCAAGACATCAAAAACTACGTGATTTCCCACAATAATGGCAAACTATGAATATACTGTTGGAATAAATAAATAACATCTATTGACCACTGATTATGTCCTATATATTATTAAATTAATAAACTTGTATTTTTTTTATATTTTATTTAATCCTTCATATACAGACATTGCACATAAACAGGTACATATATAACAATGAAACCAACCACAAACTATAAGTAATGGTTCCAGTACTCAATCTGCTGGGTTACTACACAAAGACATCATGACAGTACAATGTTGTCCATAACTTACACAACCGACACTCACCCACACCTGTGAGTAATTATAATAATGATACAAAACACTATTACAGTACCCCCTCAAAAAGTATACTATCACTATTACCTGATTATACAAATAAACCCCGTTCTTTTGACATTTAATATATACACGACACCTACACACACCTCACGACTATGACATTGACCCCTGATACATTGAATATTATACAACATACTAAATTATTCTACACATTTGATTACTGTACTGACTCAGTGCCATACATCCTATACAACACCATTCACAACTCGCCACTGATACTCATATCATCCAATTTAAGACGTTCTTCGTGTTGAATCTAAACAATTCCGCGAGCACACCGACCACCCCTCCGGGTGGAATTGTCCTCCCTGTTATCTCCCATACACCAAAAGTAGTAGACGCTAATTCAGCGGTCTAATACAACTGGCACTTCTTTACACATACAATGTAGAATAAAAACACCTAAAATTCACTACCTACATGACACAATAACATTAACTTCTAAGTGCAGCTAAACACATACACCTCAGCAGGCGTTACACTTGCCAGACATTACAGACATTACTAATAATTGTACACTAATAATCCAAAAACAATTGTCTGAAGATCAGGTTATATTCAGTCCAATTTTCACTATGAAAAAAATTATGAACAAATGGTGCGCTGCACTTGAATGTATATTTGGTAAGCATCTTATTACAAATATGCTACACCATGTCACCCATTATATTCACCTTTTCAAACATATTCTCGCACACATATGTATACACTTATACATGCATCTATGTATATTTCCATACAGATGCACACATATATACATACTCACGTAATTTCCATCACTGTCCCTATCATAGCCAAGGAAAAACATCTTAAAAATAAAAACAATGGTGTCATACAAACAGTGAACTGCACTTCTCCTCATTCACTCTTCTGTCATATTACTCAATATTAATACGTACCTCACCTACATGCTTACCCACTCACACCCACACGCCCCTGTATGGGAGGCTAGCCCATTGCTTCCCATTGACCTACAAATTCCATAAATCGTGCAGCCAAAAATTCCGATAACCCTCTGTAAACTCAGTGTCCCATTTCCTACCATATACAGTGGACCCCCGGTTAATATTTTTTCACTCCATAAGTATGTTCAGGTGCCAGTACTGACCGAATTTATTCCCATAAGGAATATTGTGAAGTAGATTAGTCCATTTCAGACCCCCAAACATACATGTACAAACGCACTTACATAAATACACTTGCATAATTGGTCGCATTCGGAGGTAATCGTCGTTATGCGGGGGTCCACTGTACTTCCATGTACAGTGGACCCCCGCTTAACGATCACCTCCAAATGCGACCAATTATGTAAGTGTATTTATGTAAGTGCGTTTGTACGTGTATGTTTGGGGGTCTGAAATGGACTAATCTACTTCACAATATTCCTTATGGGAAAAAATTCGGTCAGTACTGGCACCTGAACATACTACTGGAATGAAAAAAGTTCGTTAACCGGGGTCCACTGTACTTCCCTATTGCAGCACTTAGTTCTGTAAAATGTCACTGCCAGCACCTTTATCCTTTCACCCGCTCCCACATCTCTCATTGCCCATGATGTGAACATGCAATCAGTCACCAGATATGCCACCGTATTTTTAACCTGTGCTCCCACCCCATCAATTTCTAAACTTAACACTCGCAATACCTGCAACCCATCCCCTCCCATAAATCGAATTACCCTTCCAAACCATTCCCTGACCCTCCCTATGCTTTCCCAGAAATATACATGAAAAATGGTTTCCAGTTCACCACACGCTCGACACTCCCCACCTTCCCTGAGCTTTCGATTAAATAAGACGATCCCAGAAGGCAAAATTCCGTGTAAAAAGCGATACTTCACCTCTCGTACACCCGGACTGATGCGCAACTTTCGGAGACGTTCCCATATGTCACGCCAAGCATACATCGGGTATGCTCCTTCCACAGCAGCCACCTCCAACCCCCCCCCCCCCCACTCTCTCGATTACACGCAGCTTGAATTGAACTGGATCCCTCACCACCATCAAAACTCTCAACATCGCCTCCCCTACTCGTAAATCCTTCCCCGCCCACCAACGTTTTATGCCCACGTACACTTTCTCGAGATCCCCCCTTATCCCCACCCTCCCGCAGAAAACTCCATTTCACGTAAATACTAATAATCCTTCATTCCAGCAGTATGAGCCCCAGCCCTCCTTGGCCAATCGGCAAAGTAATTACCCCTCTGCTTAACCACTCACAGCCAGATCCCCAAATAAACCGATAAACCCTACGCAACAATTTTGTGACCTCTCGGCGCATTAATGGATACATGACCACCACATGCCATAATTTACTATATAATAATATAATAGTATGTTTGTCATGATTACTCTTTGGTGCAACATGAGATGTACAGACCTCAATCCTCCTAGTCTTTTTAACACACTATCCATGGCCCTCACCGAGTTCACCTCACGTGCCACCATCGGATCACAAACATACACAATCCCACAAATCTTAAGTTGGTCCACCACGCTCCACCTACCCCTCATGCCCCCACTCGTTTGGTCCCAATTTCCCACTGCCATGAACTTAGCCTTCGTGGCATTAATTCTCATCCCTGTCACCTCTCCAAAAATGTCCACAACTCTTTCCACCTGCTGTAAGTCTACACCACCCCCTACCAAGACCATTGTATCATCTATGTAACCCACAATACCAGGCCACCCATCACTCTCATAATCCCCCAAACCCCCCAAAACACTAGCCTGCACTGCCCTATAAAAAGGATCCTGAAAACACACAAACAATAACTGTGAAAGGGGACAGTCTTGTCTCAAACCCCGACCCATCTGAACTGGCACACCTAATCGACCATTGACCTGCACACACAAAGTCGCCCCCTTGTATAAAGTCTGTGCCCAAGAGATGATTTCATTCCCAAAACCCTGCCAAAAGTCGGTCGATGGATCTATAATTTCCTCACTAACAGAACACAGAGAGTAGTCGTCAACAGAATAAAGTCCGAGGCAGCTACGGTGAAGAGCTCTGTTCCACAAGGCACAGTACTCGCTCCCATCTTGTTCCTCATCCTCATATCCGACATAGACAAGGATGTCAGCCACAGCACCGTGTCTTCCTTTGCAGATGACACCCGAATCTGCATGACAGTGTCTTCCATTGCAGACACTGCAAGGCTCCAGGCGGACATCAACCAAATCTTTCAGTGGGCTGCAGAAAACAATATGAAGTTCAACGATGAGAAATTTCAATTACTCAGATATGGTAAACATGAGGAAATTAAATCTTCATCAGAGTACAAAACAAATTCTGGCCACAAAATAGAGCGAAACACCAACGTCAAAGACCTGGGAGTGATCATGTTGGAGGATCTCACCTTCAAGGACCATAACATTGTATCAATCGCATCTGCTAGAAAAATGACAGGATGGATAATGAGAACCTTCAAAACTAGGGAGGTCAAGCCCATGATGACACTCTTCAGGCCACTTGTTCTATCTAGGCTGGAATATTGCTGCACACTAACAGCACCTTTCAAGGCAGGTGAAATTGCCGACCTAGAAAATGTACAGAGAACTTTCACGGCGCGCATAACAGAGATAAAACACCTCAATTACTGGGAGCGCTTGAGGTTCCTAAACGTGTATTCCCTGGAACGCAGGAGGGAGAGATACATGATTAAATACACCTGGAAAATCCTACAGGGACTAGTACCGAACTTGCACACGAAAATCACTCACTACGAAAGCAAAAGACTTGGCAGACGATGCACCATCCCCCCAATGAAAAGCAGGGGTGTCACTAGCACGTTAAGAGACCATACAATAAGTGTCAGGGGCCCGAGACTGTTCAACTGCCTCCCAGCACACATAAGGGGGATTACCAACAGACCCCTGGCAGTCTTCAAGCTGGCACTGGACAAGCACCTAAAGTCAGTTCCTGATCAGCCGGGCTGTGGCTCGTACGTTGGTTTGCGTGCAGCCAGCAGCAACAGCCTGGTTGATCAGGCTCTGATCCACCAGGAGGCCTGGTCACAGACCGGGCCGCGGGGGCGTTGACCCCCGGAACTCTCTCCAGGTAAGCTCCAGGTAAATGCATGAACTGCCACAATGCTCCCCTTTCTACACTATCATATGCAGTACCCCAATCCAATGCTAAAACCTCCCCCCCACCTAACACCTGTCGCCTTTCTATGAAACCTCGAATCATCCTGTGACCTTCGAACATGGACCTGCCTGGTATCCCGTATTGTCCCCTATCTATAACTTTGTCCATCTTTTTCAGTCTGTTCCCCAGTATCATTGCGAACATCTTGTAATCACCGCACATAAGTGAAATGGCCCTATAGTCCAGAACTGTTGATCGATCCCCTTTTGTCACCAATACCACCACTGCCATCCATTGCAATTCTCCCATAACCCTGTCAGTCTTTAAGATGTTAAACAACCGTACCAAAAACGCCCTCATAACGCCCCAGTTTGTTACATAGAAATCACTCAGTAGCCCATCAATGCCAGGTGCTTTACCTAAGCTCGCCCCAGCCAGAGCTTGCCATATCTCGCATTCCGAAATAGGCCCTTCCAATGCTTCTCTGTCTTGCGTTCTAAGCCCACACTGCATGTTGTTACCGATTTCCCGTAGAGCTATATTACTTATCCCAACGCTTGACATGTAGGTCTTAAACCAAGCATCTATATATCTGCTCATGCCCTCTGTCGTCTCCAACACTTGGCCCTCGTGATAGCCTTTTATCCCTGTGTGCACTGTTAACCCCATCATCTCTGTGGCTGCTCTTCGATGCCTCTGTTCACTCAACACACAAGCCAAAGGCCGATCCCCATAGAGAACCTCCTCCAAACCTCCCACCACCTGTGCACCATCAAAACGGTCATTATGCAAGCCCCATATACGTTCCTTTAAATCCTCAATATCCTCTACAGGGTATCGTGCACCATCACCCACATAACAATCACATAACTGTCCTTCAAAATGCCCCTGAAGCCGGTACAATATTTGATTATTTTCCCGCCCATGCCAAACATAATAATCCCAGATACATGTCTTAGCCACCATGTCCCACCACCGAACCAAGTCACCATCCTCAGGTGCCCCCGCCCACAAACCCTCCCACAAAGTCGCGACGGATTGGCTGCTCTCCTCCCCTTTCAGCAATTTAACATTCAATTTCCAGTAACTGACTCTTTCTAGGTAATGCCTCCCACCCTAAGTCCACGAGAACACCTCTATGTTTGGAAAACACCACATCTATGATACGCACGCTCTTGGCTGTGATGGTACATGGCACATACACTATCAAGTCGTGCCGCATACCCACAACATACAAAGGTATGCTCAACCTCACCCCCCCCCGCTACGTCCATTAATCCCACCCCAGTCAATAAATCCCCCAATACCCCAGAAAAGTGTCCACTCCCCCAAGGTTCAACATCCCTATTCTGGATCATGCAATTCCAATCCCCTCCTATGACTGCAAATAGTAAATTAATATCTCCTTCACAAAGGTCGTTTTTACATGCCCATCATTCTCTGCAGGTTCGTACACGCACACAAAAGCTGCCTTGTCCTTGTCCCATAGACCTTCCACCCTTATTACCCTTCCCTCCCTACCCTCGCAATGTCTCACAACAAACGAGCTAGTCTCCCTGATCATGATGGCAATGCCTGCCTTTAACTCTTAAACTGTCCAAACGTAGATCTACGTTTGCTTGCGAAGCACTCTGAACGTAGATCTACGTTTTTTTACGTTGTTTCTTATGGAGAAAATCATGGTCAGAGTGCTATGCACGCAAACATAGATCTTAGTTTGGACAGTTTAAGGGTTAACTATATAGCATTCTCCA
Source organism: Cherax quadricarinatus (assembly GCF_026875155.1). Lineage (NCBI taxonomy): Eukaryota > Metazoa > Arthropoda > Malacostraca > Decapoda > Parastacidae > Cherax > Cherax quadricarinatus. The sequence continues at coordinate 34,517,213 of NC_069440.1, forward strand.
CATACACGTTATACCCATCTATCTGCAACTGCCTAATTTATGATTGTGTTCCTGTATGAACACATCAACATTATTACGCACCAATAATTCTCAGAACCATACACACTTTCGCACAGTCCACAAACCATTAATATTTATTGTCAGGCACTTATATTGGACAGTATGGGGTTTTCTCTCGATACTGATAGTTTCTCACCAGATCTTTTGTTTCCACCTTTTTCACCCCCCCTTTTGAAGCACTCTTGACCATCCCCTGAGCTTTAGGTCCACAGGGCTCTCTCTGTGCCACATCCACCCAGGTTTTTTCCCTGATCGCTGGGCTGGCGTCAGCACTTCCTCTGAGTCTGAAAGCGCTACAGAACGCTTCCGCGTTACACTTTCCACCTGCATGTCGTCATCCACAGTACAGGCCTGGTGGATTTCCACCTCCACCTTATGTTTCAGCAAGGCATCTGGGATGCCCACAACCAGCTCCTCTTCGTGTCCAACGTCCACCTTCACAGCAGGTCCCAGGTCTAGGGGTGGGTCCGTCGCAGGACTCTTACTCCTTTCCGTAAATAATTCACCCAGCACAGAGGCAATGGATTCCTCGACGTCGTTGTCATGCACATCTTGCGGAGCCACACCTACTACTGGTTCCACCTCCAAAGAAGGTGACACTCCCGGGAGTGTGGCACATGTAGTCTCCGTAGACCTCTTCGCTCAAAGACATTCCTGATGGTAGCACCGGCGCACCAGGCACATTTTGCCCCGCACCTTCCTCCCCTATGTCCATGCTTTGTTGCCCAACTCTGGCACCTCGTCGTCGTTCACACTGTACCGCCAGATGGTCATATGTGCTGCACAACCTGCAAGTGCAGCGTTGCCCTGCATATGACACCAATACCCGAGTCCTGAAGTCTTGCAAGATCACATAAGGAGGGATTGGGTGTTGTAATGTCATCTTTACAGAAAACGTTCCCCCTGGTATCCCTGCATATGGGCTTTCAGACCACCTTCCTGCTGTAGCCATGTGTATGGTGCCATAATTACCCAATGCAGCTCGAATGTCAGACACATCGACCTCAAAGGGCACGTTTCTGACTTTTACCCATGTGTAATAGTGGGAGATGTCATGTAGCTTCACTGACACTGCATGATTAACCACTAGATTAACCTCCTGGAACTTGTCAACCACTGCCTCATAAACATGAGCCGAGCAGAACTTCACAAAGATCCTCGACACGCAATTCATTGCCACACCACACAAGTCCTCATTGGCAATACCATAGGAATGGCAGATTATCGCAGGCAATAGTTGTGCCGTCGATGGACCAAGCACAGCCCCACGAGTCAACTCAATAAACACAGTATTGACGCTGCGTCTACCCACCAGCGCCATGTTGAGAAAATGAACCTGCCACCGGTCAACTATAGGGGGCAGCAGTAGCACACGTCCCCTCTACTCAAAGGCTGAGAGACGAATGGCAAACTATGAATATACTGTTGGAATAAATAAATAACATCTACTGACCATTGATTATGCCCTATATATTATTAAATTAATAAACTTATATTTAAGTCATTACAAATAATTCCGGCACAGCTGCTGGCAGAAAGCTTGAATTCTTCACAAGTCGGGCCTACAAATTGAACAATCATTATAAAAAGTGACTTTTTAAAATTAGGCCTATATTCGATTGGATTCTTATCAGAAGTCATGGGGTAATTTAGGGTTAATTTGTGTCGGCTAAGCTGGCGAAATATTGAAAATTGAGGGTGAGAAGAAAGTGACACTAGAGAGTCACTTGTTCCTACATGTAAGAGAATTGTGGTATACGCTCCTCTTACTACTGCCGTCAAAGATGATATTCATGATATTGGTGGTCGTCTTAGGGGTCACTTCCTGGGAATAAGAAAGACACAAAAGTCAGGTTTCTGACTTATGACGGAAGTTCGTCGGTTCTTTCCTTTGACTGATGAGTTACGTTGCTACTTAACAATGATCAACCTGTCCTGTATGACTGATCTGAGGGTCAGCTGAGGCCTAAACACACAGAGAAGTCACTTATTGGTGGGTAAACAACCCACAGAAATCGGCCACAAACAGTTTCGCTCACTTCTAGTCCTATTTTTAGACAGTTAATTTTAAACAGGAACGGGCAAAAATTTCTGCTACTTCTCTACTGCTGCTTCAACACTATAAAGCTATTGTAAGAAACACTTATTTTAATTCTAGAAAAAACCTCTTTATTAACACAAAATTCAGCAAATTTTGAACTAATTTTAACAATTTCTTATTTCGAAAGAGTTCAAAATATAGAAGTTTGTATTCCAGTCATTCTCTCCTCTCTCTCTCTTTTTTTTTTTTTTTACACAGGGTTTGACAAGGTTAAGGATCCCTAGCTTTATTGACAGCTATATTACAGGTTAAGGATTCCTAACTTTATTGGCAAGCTAAGAGCTGTTACCTACATCAGCTCATTTGAAAGCATTTTTATTGTTATGAGACATACAAGTAGGGAACAGGATGAAGTTGGAGCCATCTGTGGGCCAGCATTTTCATTTGATCAACTGACTTTATCTCGTTGACATCATTATGCTGTACGAATGTGTTCCATACTCGAGTCATCCTGGGTATGTATGATCTCAGATGGAGTAATGTTCTGGAGAAGGGTAACAGCCAGAGTGAAGTTGCTGCTTTCTGCCCGTCTTGTGGCATAAAAGCTTGTTTCACGCTGTCCTCGAAGTGGATCCAAGTGTGGTATTTTGACAATATTGGCCTTGTACATAACAGTAAGGCCACCCACATCCTCCTATGTTGAAGGCTCTGCTGAAATGACAGATCTATCCAGGATGGGTCCAGGCGAGAGATGAGACGTCTTGCTCTGTTCTCTACTCTGTCAAGCAGTCGCAGATGAGAGGGGGGGCAGGCAAACCAAGAAAGTGGAGCATACTCAAGGTGTGAGCGTACTTGTGCCTCGTACAGAATCTTGCAACCCCTACTGTCAAGCAGATGCGAGATACGGCGAAGTGCTGTAAGCTTCCTGGCTGCCTTGTTTGCAAGATTTACAACATGGTTCTTCATGTGGAAAAAGACACTTATGTACAGTTCAGGACATTTATTAAAGGAAACGATTCGCCACGAGTGGCTTCTTCAGTCCTAATAAATGTCCTGAACTGTACATAAGTGTCTTTTTCCACATCTTGTCGGTATCACCATACCATTTCCTCATGGTTTTTCATGGTTAGTTTGGAGTCAAATTTCACCCCAAGGATATCAACTTCTTCTCCAGGTGCCAACATCCTCCCATTCATCCTTACTACTGCACCAGCATTACCATCATGGTGCCTAGAGACGATCATCATTTGCGTTTTCTCAGGTGCAAATGTTACTTGCCATCTATTTCCCCAAGCTGATATAGCTCTCAGCTGGTGATTGATGTAGCTTAGAGCAGCTGGCATTTCTTCTCTTGGATAAGTGAATGTCAGTGTACAGTCGTCTGCATATGCATGTGATTCTGGGATGAGATGAAGGTCGTTGAAGTAGACATTCCATAACAATGGTCCCAGCACGCTTCCTTGTGGAACGCTTGCCCCAATAGGATGCCTTGTTGATTCCATTCCATTGAGGACTACACTTAGAGATCTACCATGAAGGTAATCACTGAGGAGACATAGCGTAGAGCCTGCAATTCCCAGTGCTTGAAGTTTTGTTAAGAGGCCCTGGTGCCACACCCGGTCGAAAGCGCCAGCAATGTCCAGTGCTACCACACAGCTGACTTTGGATTCATCCAGTGACTGGTGCCACTTAGTGGAGAGGTTTAACAACAGATCAGCAGCAGAGTAACCTTTCCTGAAGCCATATTGACGATCACAAAGTAGTGAGTGGTAGTCAAAAAACTCTGTCATTTGTCTTGAGATTATTGTCT
>NC_069440.1:34523623-34581317 GCF_026875155.1 Cherax quadricarinatus
TGAGCGTACTTGTGCCTCGTACAGGATCTGCAACCCCTACTGTCAAGCAGATGCAGAAAAGGGCGAAGTGCTGTAAGCTTCCTGGCTGCCTTGTTTGCAAGATTTACAACAGGGTTCTTCATGGTTAGTTTGGAGTCAAATTTCACCCCAAGGAACAACTTCTTCTCCAGGTGCCAACATCGTCCCATTCATCCTTACTACTGCGCCAGCATTAAACCATCATGTTGCCTAGAGACGAACATCATTTTCGTTTTTTCAGGTGCAAATGTTACTTTGCCATCTATTTCCCCAGCTTGAATAGCTCTCAGCTGGTGATTGATGTAGCTTAGACGGCTGGCATTTCTTCTCTTGGATAATGAATGTCAGTGTACAGTCTTGCATAAAGCATGTGATTCTGGGATGAGATGAAGAAGGTCTTGAAGTAGACATTCCATAACGTGGGACCCCGCACACCCTTGTGAACGCTTTGCCCCAAGAGCCTTGCTGAATCCGTTCCATTGAGGACTACACTTAGAGATCTACCATGAAGGAACACTGAGGGAGACATAGCGTAGAGCCTGCAAATTCCAGTGCTTGAAGTTTTGGGAAGAGGCCCTTTCCCCACTCTCTCCCTCTCTCTCCCCCTTTTCTTCCCACCTTCCCCTCTCTCCTCTCTCCTCTCTCCCCTCTCTCGTCTCTACCCTCTCTCTCTCTCTCTCCCCTCTCCTCTCTCTCCTCTCCTCTTCCCTACCTCTCTCTCTCCCTCTCTCTCTCTCTCCCTCTCTCTCCCTCCTCTCCCCTTTTTTTTTTTTTTTTTTTCACTTTCTTAACCCTCTCCTCTCTCTCCCCTCTCTCTCTCTCCCTCCTCTCCCCTCTCTCTCCCCTTTCCTCTCCCTCTCTCTCCCTTCTCTCTCCCTCTCTCCCCTCTCTCTCCCCTCTCCTCTCCCTCTCCCTCTCTCTTCCCTCTCCTCCCTCTCTCTCCCTCTCTCTCCTCTCTCTCCTCTCTCTTCTCTCCTCTCTCCCCCTCACCTCATCCCTCCTCTTCTCTCTCCCTCTCTCTCTCTCTCCCTCTCTCTCTCTCTCCTCTCTCTCTCTACTCCCCTTCTCTTCTCTCCACTCTCTCTCTCTCTCCCTACTCCCTCCTCTCTTCTCCTCTCTCCTCTCTCTCTCTCCTCTCCTCCTCTCTCCCTTCTCTCTCTACCCTCTCTCTCTCCTCTCTCTCCCTCTCTCTCCTCTCTCTCTCCCTCTCCTCCCCCTCTTCCTCTCCCTCTCTTCCCCCTTCTCTCTCCCTCTCTCTCTCTCCCTCTCTCCTCTCTTTTCTCCCTCTCCTCTCTCCCTCTCTCCCTTCTCCTCTCTCCCCTCTCTCTCCCCCCTTCTCTCCCCCCCTCTCTCTTCCCCCCCTCTTTTCTCCCCCCCCTTCTCTCTCTCCCCCTCCACTCTCTCCCCTCTCTCTCCCCCTCTCTCTCTCCCCTCTCTCTTCCCCCTCTCTCTCTCCCCCCTCTCTCTCCCCCTCTCTCTCTCCCCCCTCTCCTTCTCCTCCACCCTCTCTCTCTCCCCCTCTCTCTCCTCCCCCTCTCTCTCTCCCCCTCTCTCATCCCCCTCTCTCTCTCCCCCTCTCTCTCTCCCCTCTCTCTCTCCCCCTCTCCTCTCCCCCTCTCTCCTCCCCCCTCTCTCTTCCCCCTCCTCTCTCCCCCTTTCCCCCTTCCCCCCTCTCTCCTCCCCCCGCACTCTCCCCCTCTCTCTCTCCCCCTCCTCTCCCCCCCTCCCCTCTCTCCCCCTCTCTCCCCTCCCCCCTCTCTCTCCCCCTCTCTCCTCCCCCTCTCTCTCCCCCCTCTCTTCTCCCCCCTCTCTCTCCCCCTCCTCTCCCCCTCTCTCTCCCCCTCTCTTCCCCCTCTCTTTTCCCCCTCTCTCTCCCCCTCCCCTTCCCCCCCCCTCTCTTTCTCCCCCCCTCTCTCTCCCCCCCTCTCTCTCCCCCCCCCTCTCTCTCTCCCCCCCTCTCTCTCCCCCCCTCTCTCTCCCCCCTCCTCTCTCCCCTCTCTCCTCTCTCCCCTCTCTCCCCCTCCCCTCCCCCCTCTCTCTCCCTCTCTCTCCCTCTCTCTCCCCCTCTCTCTCCCCTCTCTCTCCCCCCTTCTCTCCCTCTCTCTCCCCTCTCTTCTCCCCTCTCTCTCTCTCTCCCTCCCCTCTACCCAATTTTTAAATTCTCAGTCCTCTTACGAAATTAAAACATTTTCAAAATCCAAAAAACTTGACTTTTTTTCCCAATTTTTCAGTTGAAGAAATAAGCGATTTTTTCCCCAGTCTTAATAGTTTTTGTTGTTTAGTTAAAAACCCACATATTCCATAACACTCTACTGCTACGCGCTACTGCTGTACTCTACTGCTGCTACTGCTACTGCTACTCTGCAAAGCTGCTACTGCTCACTACTATGCTGCTACTGCACTCCTTGCTAGTACTCTGCTACTGCTATGCTGCTACTGCACTGCTGCTACTGTTTACTATGTCTACTGCTACTACGCTACACTGCACTGCTGCGTGCTACTGCTACTACTGCTATCTGCTGCTGCTGCTGCTGCTGCTGCTGCGCTGCTCTACTACTGCAATACTGCTATACTGTACACTGCTGCTGCTGATCTATACTGCGGCTGCGCTGCTTTTGCCACTATGCTGCTACGCTACTGCTACTGCTAGCTACTACTTTTGCTGCTGCTGTTGCTATACTACTAAACTGCTGTGCTATGCTGCTGCTACACTGTTGCTCCCTGTTGTACACTACGCTGTGCTGCACATTGTTCTGCTGCTGCTGTTGCTGTTGCTGTGCTACTGCGTTGCACTACTGCTACTGCGCGCCTATATATCTGCTGTAACTACTGTTGTCTGCTGCTGTCCTACTACTACACTGTTGCTGCGTTTCTAGCTCTGCGCTGCTGATGCGGTACGTTGCTGCTCTGCTACAGTGCAACCTATGTGTTGCTGCTGCGCCCCACACTACTACTGTTGCGCTGCTGCTACTGCTGCTGCTGCTGCTGTTTGTGATTGCACTGTTCGCGCTACTACACGCTGTTCGATGCTGCGCTGTTGCTGCTGCTGCGTTGTTTCTGTGCGTGCTATGCTGCTGTTACTCTCCCTGCTGTTACGTTGCTCTGCTGTTGCTACTGCTGCTTTTTACTGCGCTGCTGTTACTGTTGCGCTGCTGTTGCTACTGCTGCTGACGTGCTGGCTACGGGGGTGCTGCTACTATGTGCACTGCTACATGACTACTCGCTGCACTATTGCTGCTGCGCTACCCCTTGCTGCGCTGTAGCAGCAGGGGCAGCAGCTAAGCTTCAGTTAAGCAGAAGCATAAGCTTCAAAAAACAAAACCCTCGTCCATCATTAAAAACGAGGCATTTACAAGGACAAACATGAAGGTGACCCAGTTAAAACCAGAAACGTACGGCAGCTTACGGAGGGACACTGATTGTTATTCAATTATTAATTATTATTATTATATCTTTATTTGTACAAGTACATGTACAAGGTAACTCCATAGCTGAATCAGTGACATATACAAATAGAAATGTTGAGTTTTCCCACAAAATTTGGTCAGTTTTTTTCCCAGGGGGACCCAACCAGTCCACTAGCACCAGGTAAACCCTTTTATATGGGTGAAAATAGACAACCGGTGTAAGGAAACACGCCAAATGTTTTCACCCTTGCCGGGAATCGAACCATGGACCCTCAGCTTGTGAAACGAGAGCTTTTGCCACCAGGACACAGGGCAGAAATTAGATAGTGTTACTGGTAAATATTGGAAAGCCAGTGGCACTAAGTGATAAGGACAGTAATTGGGATAGTGGAGGCACAGGAATTTATATTATACAAATTGTTGTAGTGCTAGAAATAAGATGGACCAGTTGAGATTAGTTGCAAGTGTAGGTAACATTGACGTATTTCCCACAACTGACACGTGATTTAGCATTAAAAATCGGGACAAGTCTGGCGAATGTCACATTCAAGGTTTTAAGTGTTCCACGTAGATAGAAGCATCAGAAATGAAGGTGGAGTGGCAGTGTATGTCAGAGATCACTTAATTTGCTGCATAAAAACGAGTATGAAGTCTGAAATGAGACTTACAGGGTCTGTCGGGGTAGAATTTTTAGAGAGGCATGAAAAACTATTTTAGGCGTGATATACCGTGCCCCAAACTTGGATAGGGACCGAGGAAGTCTACTGCGGGAAGAAATTGTTAAGGCCTCAAGGCTCCATTACATAGTAATTCAAGGGGACTTTAGTAAAATTGACTGGAATTCATCGACTGTGGATTTAGTCTAAGGACTTCTTAGAGGTAGTTCAAAATTGTTTTTAAAGCAGTTTGTCTCAGAACCTACAAGAGGAAATAACCTGCTTGATCTAATATTTTGACTAATATGTTTAATATTTCTCTTCAAACAGGTGTAGTGTCTGATATGTGGAAGATGGCTAATGTAATTTCTATTTTTAAAGCAGGGGACAAGTCGTTACCGTCAAATTAACGCCCAATAAGCCTGACCTCAATTGTAGACAAATTACCAGAGTCAATTATAGCTGATAATATAAGAAGCCATCTGGATAAGCACAGCTTGATTAATGATACTCAGTATGGATTCACGAGGGGCCGTTCCTGCCTAATTTATTAACCTTCTTCAGTAAAGCTTTTGAGGCCGTTGATCATGTTAAAGAATTCGATATTGTTTATTTAGATTTTAGTAAGGCTTTTGATTGAGTACCGCACCAGAGACTTAAAGTGGTAGCTCATGGCATTGGGGGAAAAGTGCTGTCATGGATCGAGTCATGGCTCACCAATAGGAAGCAGAGAGTATGCTTAAATGGAGTTAAATCCGAATGGGGATCTATAACAAGTGGCGTTCAACAGGGATCAGTCTTGGGCCCGTTGTTGTTTATAATATACATCAATGACCTTGATGAGGGAATTACTAGTGATATGAGCAAATTCGCCGATGACACAAAGATTTGTAGGATAATTGATTCAAACTTAGATGTCAGGGAACTTCGGAAGGATTTAGACAAACTCAATTCCTGGTCAGAAAAGTGGCAGATGCAGTTCAGTGTAGATAAATGCAAGGTTCTGAAGCTCAGGAGTGTCCATAACCCTAGTTCTTATAAGTTAAATAATGTAGAACTTAGCCATACAGATTGCGATAAGGATTTGGGGGCTATGGTAAGCACCAACCTTAAACCAAGACAGCAGCACCCAAGCGTACGTAACAAAGCAAACAGATTACTGGGATTTATATCTAGAAGTGTAAGCAACAGAAGTCCAGCGGTTATTTTACAGCTTTATACATCATTAGTAAGGCCTCACCTAGATTACGCAGCTCAGTTCTGGTCTCCATACTACAGAATGGATATAAATTAGCTAGAAAATATCCAGAGTAGAATGACCAAATTAATACAAAGCATTAAAAATCTTCCGTATGAAGAACGATTGAAGACTACATTCACTGGTAAGACGAAGATTGAGGGGAGACATGATCGAAGTGTATAAGTGGAAGATGGATATTATCAAAGGGGATATAAATAAGGTTTTGAGGATATCACTTCAAGAAAGAACCCGCAATAATGGATTCAAATTAGATAAGTTAAGATTTCGAAAGGATACAGGAAAGTATTGGTTTGGAAATAGAGTAGTTGATGAGTGGAACAGTCTACCTAGTAGGCTTATTAAAGCTATAACGTTGGGTAGTTTCAAATTTAGGTTAGATAAATACACGAGTGAGAGGGGTTGGATGTGAGTGAGACTTGCATGAGTAAATAGAATCATCAAAACTTATTTCTTGGGTAGCATTGAAAATTGGGTTGGGCAAATATTTTGTTGGTGGGAAGGATTGTAATGGACCTGCCTAGTATGGGCCAACAGGCCTGCTGCAGTGTTCCTCCTTTCTTATGTTCTTAAGAACATAAGAACATAAAGATGGAACACTGATCGAGTTTGCAAGTGCTACCTTCCCTACCCCAGAGAGATGTACCCCATCCCTTGCATACATATCATGTTTGCCATAAAAGTTGTCCCAGTTGTCAATGAATGGAATTGCAAGTTCCTTGCAGTATCTGTCTAGCCAACAATTTACACCAATTGCCCTAGACAACCATTGATTGCCCACTCCCCTTCTAGGCAAGATGCTACATATGATGGGGACCCCTCCCTTAGACTTTATTAAATCTACAGCTGACCTGTACTTATCTAGCAGCTCTTCCCTCCTACCCTTCCCAATATCATTTCCACCAGCGCTGAGACAGATAATAGGCTTGCTCCCATTACCTGACATAATATCCAACCTGTTGACTATGTCACTAACACCAGCTCCAGGGAAGCACACTATCTCTCATCTTCTTATTCCTATTACAGAAAGCACGGTCCATATATCTTACCTGAGAGTCGCTGTGGAAAATACTGTATATATTTTCCAGAAATTCAGAATTTATATGTATATAGATGACCATACTGTATTTAATAACATTTATGTCATAGAAAATAGGAAACTGAGCCTGGGAAGAAGGGACAGTCGCCATTGTTATTTTGAATTGGATACAACGTTAGTGTAATGGGAAGGAATTTTCGTGCTCTAGAGGTTAAAATTGGGCTGACATCTCTCAAATAGGAGGCGAAATTGTTGGATGTGCATTCCTGCATAACTTGAGATATCAGGCGACTGGACAAGACAGCTCCAGGAACCTCAGATAAGTCTGTTATGTTATAACTCTGGCCAGTTGTTATTTTCATGTATAGACATTGAGGTTTTCCGAGTATGATACAACTTAATCTCCAGTCAAATTGGCGAGTGTTATGATATTAAGATATTCTCCTTCTGTTATGTGTATGTGTATTTATATATAATCATTTTTTAATTTTAATATACAGTCCACAAATTTATATATTTGCCAGCATTCCTGATGTATATTTCATTTAATTAATAGGTCTAGAGCAACTTGTGGATATGACAGTTGTAGGTATCGAAGTTGTAGGTGTCCCAAATTCCTACTTGTCTAACTGATAAATAATAATTATCTTTGTTTATTTACTGTTATGTATATAATGATACATTCAGATAAATGCAATTTTCCACAGTCACCAACCACAAGGATGCACTTACCTGTATAGTTCTGGCAAACAAGGAAACCATTGTTAATGTAGAAATTAATGACGAACTTGGCGCAAGTGACGGAGGTAACGAAGAGAACTATCAGTATGAAAGTATATTAAGCACTGTACATGCTAAGTAAAAGGACACAAGTACAACTAATGCGACATTTTATTGTGGCAAGTTTTGTCAAGCCTTCTGGAGAGCGAAATGTTGCCGCAATAAAATATCACATTTATTGCACTTAATATCTTTATTTACTATGAGTACATGTACAAGGTATACAGACCATAGCTGGCATCAGTGACATGCTACTATATAGAAAGCCACTTGTTATGCTGAGCATTTCAGGCAAATTAAGTCAGTTTTGTCCCAGGATGCGACCCACACCAGTCGACAAACACCCAGGTACCCATGTTGTAACAAATGGGTGAATAGGGACAGCGACAGTAGATGTCTTAAGGAAACACGTCCCTAATGTTTTCCAGTCATTCCGGAGGAGATTCGAACCCCGGACCTCAGTGTGTGAGCCGAGTGCGAAAGTGATCAAGTTGCATAACATTGCCGGTATTACTATACATGCTGCCCAAAGAACATTTATTTCTTATAATGAAATGAGATCGAATAGAAATGACCCGAAATTAATGAACAAAAGCTCAAAAAACTTTTAGGGCAGGAAGAAATTTAAAGATGCATCAGAGGAGGGGAGGGTCATCTTATGAATTAACATTTACAGTAAGAGGGAGGTTAAAAAAGGGATAATTAGAGCTAAATGGGATTTTGAAATTAAAATTGCTAGGGATTCCAAAACAAGAATTTTTTTCCTGGAATATAGGGAAAAAAAGTTAGAGAAAAAATAGGTCCCCTTAAAAATAGTTCCTTCCTAACAAATTTACTTTCTTCAGTACAACTTATGAGGCTGTTGATCACGAAAAAGAATTCGTTGTTTATTTGGATTTTGTTAGAGTACCACATCAGAGAGTGTTGAAGAAAGTGGCAGTTCATGGCACTGGGGGTAAAGTGCTGTCATGGATCGAGTCACCAACAGGAAGAAGAGTAAGTAAAGTAAAAGGACAAAGTGCAACTAATGTGACATTTTGTGGCAACATTTTGCTCTCCAGGAGCTTTGTCAAGCCGTTACAAACAATACACGTTTTGTTCTGTTACTCTTATGTTCTGGGCCTCATGTTACTGACCTGGGACCTAAGGACCACAATGAAAATAAATCACCCTGCTTAGATTTCTTGATTTATCTTGGGTTATTAACACTCAGGTTTAATAAGCCAATTATTTTTTTTCTCTCATTCTTCTTCGAGACATCCAGACATCCGCTCACTGAAGGTGGACACCCAAGAGCATCCAGCTACGAGGCTAGTGGAACCTTCCGCTCCGTGAAGGTGGGCACTCAAGTGTACCCAGCTACGAGGCTAGTGGAACCTTCCGCTCACTGAAGGTGGACACCCAAGAGTATCTAGCTACGAGGCTAGTGGAACCTTCCGCTCAGTGAAGGTGGACACCCAAGTGTACCCAGCTACGAGGCTAGTGGAACCTTCCGCTCACTGAAGGTGGACACCCAAGAGTATCTAGCTACGAGGCTAGTGGAACCTTCCGCTCAGTGAAGGTGGACACCCAAGTGTATCCAGCTACGAGGCTAGTGGAGCACTATTGATTAGTATGTTAAGTGACAGTCTCAGTGACCAGCCATTCTGTCAGTTCTGCAGTATATCGTCTTTACTGGGGTATATATACTCTGACTAGTGGTGTCTTCTTACAATAAAGGAAAAAACACCTAGAGGCTTGTATCCCACTGTATATTCAGGTGAGATTCGTACATATTTCTGTGTATACACTAAGAGGTGTGTATCTGTGAGTGTTTTCATTCAGAGATGTATACACAGTGAGGTGTGTATCTTTCACAGTGCTCACAAAGATGTCTCCCAGTGTATATTCACCCAGAGGTATGTCTTTCTGTATATATACAATGAGAGGTATCTCTAAGTGCATATATACTGAGTTAATATTAGTCAATATTTTAGATATTTAATAAGGTATTATCGACTAGAAGAGGTAGTATGCAGCTTTAGTTAATGACTCTCGTGTAGTTCATCTCATTTAATCCTAAAATTCCAAGTACATTTTAAATATGAATTAACGAGCTGTATAATTATTATAATTACAGGTAAGCGCTAAGCCAGTAATGGCCAGTAATAATATAATAATATTATTATTATCATTATTTCTGCAAGTACATGTACAAGGTATACAGACGTAGCTGACATCACTGATATACAATGTAGAAAGCCCCTTGTTAAGACGGACATTTCGGGCAAATTAGGTTAATTTTGTTCTGATGATGCGACCCACACCAGTCAGCTGACACCCAGGTACCTATTTACTGCTAGGTGAACTAGGATAGCAAGTGTTGCGACCCACACCAGTCAGCTGACACCCAGGTACCTATTTACTGCTAGGTGAACTAGGATAGCAAGTGTTGCGACCCACACCAGTCAGCTGACACCCAGGTACCTATTTACTGCTAGGTGAACTAGGATAGCAAGTGTTGCGACCCACACCAGTCAGCTGACACCCAGGTACCTATTTACTGCTAGGTGAACTAGGATAGCAAGTGTTGCGACCCACACCAGTCAGCTGACACCCAGGTACCTATTTACTGCTAGGTGAACTAGGATAGCAAGTGTTGCGACCCACACCAGTCAGCTGACACCCAGGTACCTATTTACTGCTAGGTGAACTAGGATAGCAAGTGTTTTAAGGAAACACGTCTCAGTTTTCACCCGTACCGGGGATCCAACTACGGAGAATATACCGAGAACTTTCACTGTACGTGTAAGTTTAACAAAACACCTAAATTAATGCAAATGGTTGAAGTTCCTTGACCTGTACTCTTTGGAACGCAGGCGAAATAGATACTTAATATACACTTGGAAAATCCTAGAGGTATTTGTCCTAAATCCCCACACGGAAATCACTTCCTACAAATCAAAATACTCGGCAGTCGGTACAATATCCCCTCAGTGAAAAGCAGAGAAGCCACGAGTACACTAAGAGACCCCACCTTAAATGTCAGGGGCCCAAGATTGTTTATTTGCCTCCCAGCATACATAAGAGAGATTACTAATAGACCAGCACCTTCAAGGCTGGCAACATTGCAGACCTGGAGAATGTACAAAGAACTTTCACGGCACACATGTGCGATAAGGCACCTAAACTACTGCGAACGGTTGAAGGTCCTTGATCTGTATTCCCTCGAACGCAGGCGAGAGAGATACATGATAATACATACTTGGAAGGTCCTGGAGGATTTGGTACCAAACCTGCACACGAAAATCACTCCACATGAAAGCAAAAGACTCGGCAGGAGATGCAACATTCCCCCGATGAAAAGTAGGGGCGCCACGAGTACACAGAGACAACATAATAAGTCCCCAGGGCCCAAGACTGTTCAATTGCCTCCAAGCATACATAAGGGGGATTACCAATAGACCCCTGGCTGTCTTCAAGAAGGCGCTGGACAGGCAACTAAAGTCAGTACCTGATCAACCAGGCCGTGGTTCGTACGTTAGCTTGCGTGCGGCGAGCAGTAACAGCCTGGTTGATCAGACCCTCATCCACCATAAGGCCTGGTCTCAGACCGGGCCGCGGGGGCGTTGACCCCCGAAACCCAATCCAGGTAAACTCCAAGTATACCTGGACAAGCACCTAAAGTCAGTACTTGACCAGCCGGGCTGTAGTCTGTCAGTTTGCGTGCGGTTAGCGGTGACAGCCTGGTTGATCAGCCCTGATCCACCACCAGGCATGGTTATGGATAGAGCCGAGAGGGCGTTGACCCCCAAATCATACTCCAGGTATACAGGTATATGGATCACAAGAGAGTTGAGTGCTCTTCTGCGCTACGGAAGCGAGGCGATATGTTTTAAGTCATACTCGACAGGTACGAGTATTGTGAGGTACCATACTCGACAGGTACGAGTATTGTTAGGTACCATACTCGACAGGTACGAGTATTGTTAGGTACCATACTCGACAGTTAGGTATAGTGAGGTACCATACTCGACAGGTACGGGTATAGTGAGGTACCATACTCGACAGGTACGGGTATAGTGAGGTACCATACTCGACAGGTACGGGTATAGTGAGGTACCATACTCGACAGGTACGGGTAGTGAGGTACCATACTCGACAGGTACAGGTATAGTGAGGTACCATACTCGCCAGGTACGGGTATAGTGAGGTACCATACTCGACAGGTACGGGTGTAGGTACCATACCGACAGGTACGGTAGTGAGGTACCATACTCGACAGGTACAGGTATAGTGAGGTACCATACTCGCCAGGTACGGGTACAGTGAGGTACCATACCCGACAGGTACGGGTACAGTGAGGTACCATACCCGACAGGTACGGGTACAGTGAGGTACCATACCCGACAGGTACGGGTACAGTGAGGTACCATACCCGACAGGTACGGGTACAGTGAGGTACCATACCGACAGGTAGGGTAAGTGAGGTACCATACTCGACAGGTACGGGTATAGTGAGGTACCATACTCGACAGGTACGGGTATAGTGAGGTACCATACTCGACAGGTACAGGTATAGTGAGGTACCATACTCGACAGGTACGGGTATAGTGAGGTACCATACTCGACAGGTACGGGTATAGTGAGGTACCATACTCGCCAGGTACGGTTATAGTGAGGTACCATACTCGACAGGTAAGGGTATAGTGAGGTACCATACTCGACAGGTACGGGTAGTGAGGTACCATACTCGACAGGTACAGGTATAGTGAGGTACCATACTCGCCAGGTACGGGTATAGTGAGGTACCATACCCGACAGGTACGGGTACAGTGAGGTACCATACCCGACAGGTACGGGTACAGTGAGGTACCATACCCGACAGGTACGGGTACAGTGAGGTACCATACCCGACAGGTACGGGTACAGTGAGGTACCATACCCGACAGGTACGGGTACAGTGAGGTACCATACTCGACAGGTATGGGTATAGTGAGGTACCATACTCGACAGGTACAGGTATAGTGAGGTATACTCGACAGGTACGGGTATAGTGAGGTACCATACACGACAGGTACGGGTATAGTGAGGTACCATACTCGACAGGTACGGGTATAGTGAGGTACCATACTCGACAGGTACGGGTATAGTGAGGTACCATACTCGACAGGTACGGGTATAGTGAGGTACCATACTCGACAGGTACGGGTACAGTGAGGTACCATACCCGACAGGTACGGGTACAGTGAGGTACCATACTCGACAGGTACGGGTACAGTGAGGTACCATACTCGACAGGTACAGGGTACAGTGAGGTACCATACTCGACAGGTACGGGTACAGTGAGGTACAATACTCGACAGGTACAGGTATAGTGAGGTATCATACTCGACAGGTACGGGTATAGTGAGGTACAATACACGACAGGTACGGGTATAGTGAGGTACCATACTCGACAGGTACGGGTATAGTGAGGTACCATACTCGACAGGTACGGGTATAGTGAGGTACCATACTCGACAGGTACGGGTATAGTGAGGTACCATACTCGACAGGTACGGGTACAGTGAGGTACCATACCGACAGGTACGGGTATAGTGAGGTACCATACTCGACAGGTACGGGTATAGTGAGGTACCATACACGACAGGTACGGGTATAGTGAGGTACCATACCACAGGTAGGGTATGTGAGGTACCATACACGACAGGTACGGGTATAGTGAGGTACCATACACGACAGGTACGGGTATAGTGAGGTACCATACACGACAGGTACGGGTATAGTGAGGTACCATACACGACAGGTACGGGTATAGTGAGGTACCATACTCGACAGGTACGGGTATAGTGAGGTACCATACACGACAGGTACGGGTATAGTGAGGTACCATACACGACAGGTACGGGTATAGTGAGGTACCATACTCGACAGGTACGGGTATAGTGAGGTACCATACACGACAGGTACGGGTATAGTGAGGTACCATACACGACAGGTACGGGTATAGTGAGGTACCATACTCGACAGGTACGGTATAGTGAGGTACCATACACGACAGGTACGGGTATAGTGAGGTACCATACACGACAGGTACGGGTATAGTGAGGTACCATACACGACAGGTACTGTATAGTGAGGTACCATACACGACAGGTACGGGTATAGTGAGGTACCATACACGACAGGTACGGGTATAGTGAGGTACCATACACGACAGGTACGGTATAGTGAGGTACCATACACGACAGGTACGGTTATAGTGAGGTACCATACACGACAGGTACGGGTATAGTGAGGTACCATACACGACAGGTACGGGTATAGTGAGGTACCATACACGACAGGTACGGGTATAGTGAGGTACCATACACGACAGGTACGGGTATAGTGAGGTACCATACACGACAGGTACGGGTATAGTGAGGTACCATACACGACAGGTACGGGTATAGTGAGGTACCATACACGACAGGTACGGGTATAGTGAGGTACCATACACGACAGGTACGGGTATAGTGAGGTCCATACACGACAGGTAGGGTATAGTGAGGTACCATACACGACAGGTACGGGTATAGTGAGGTCCTATACACGACAGGTACGGGTATAGTGAGGTAAATACAGTAAGGTATGCGCTTATGTACATGCAGCAGGACGTATAAGTGAGGTACTACATACAATATAGTCAAGAATAGTATAGTATACATAAAACATATAATGAATACATCTACACTGTAAAAATCGTACCAGGGTTATAAGTACATTATACAGGTACATATTAATATAATAAGCTAAACAGTACATTAACTGAATACATAATAAAGTAATAAAAACGCAATATTACTTAGTACTTACGAAAATACTGGGTACACGAAGGTATTACAGACCATACTTGATATCAGGTGACTATTACTATATGAAGTCCTACACACCACGTAGATTTACTGTGGGTGAGTACATAGACAACAGGTTGTGAAGATACACGCCTATGTTTGTACCTTCTATAGGTGGCTGGTCGATCCGAGCCTGACCGTGTGAGCGAGGCTTAACCACCATAGTCAGTCGTGTTTAGTATAACATTCTAATTATCCTACCAACACGCTCAGGTGTTTGGTAGTTACCAGATTGATCAATATTTTGAAGTCGAGTTTTCTGTTCTTGTCAACCCAGTTCTGAGTCAGGTGTGTCTGGTGCATGCCAGCACTGAGCCAGGTGTGTCTGGTGCTTGCCAGCCCTGAGTCAGGTGTGTCTGGTACATGCCCGCCCTGAGTCAGGTGTGTCTGGTGCATGCCAGCCCTGAGTCAGGTGTGTCTGGTGCTTGCCAGCCCTGAGTCAGGTGTGTCTGGTGCATGCCAGCACTGAGCCAGGTGTGTCTGGTGCTTGCCAGCCCTGAGTCAGGTGTGTCTGGTGCATGCCAGCCCTGAGTCAGGTGTGTCTGGTGCATGCCAGCCCTGAGTCAGGTGTGTCTGGTGCATGATAGCCCTGAGTCAGGTGTGTCTGGTGCTTGCCAGCCCTGAGCCAGGTGTGTGACTGGTGATTGCCATCCCTGAGTCATGTGTGACTGGTGCATGCCAGCCCTGAGGCAGGTGTGTCTGGTGCATGCCAGCCCTGAGTCCGGTGTGTCTGGTGCATGCCAGCCCTGAGTCCGGTGTGTCTGGTGCATGCCAGCCCTGAGTCCGGTGTGTCTGGTGCTTGCCAGCCCTGAGTCCGGTGTGACTGTTGCATGCCAGCCCTGAGGCAGGTGCGTCTGGTGCACGCCAGCCCTGAGGCAGGTGCGTCTGGTGCACGCCAGCCCTGAGGCAGGTGCGTCTGGTGCACGCCAGCCCTGAGGCAGGTGCGTCTGGGGCACGCCAGCCCTGAGTCAGGTGCGTCTGGGGCACGCCAGCCCTGAGTCAGGCGCGTCTGCTGCACGCCAGCCCTGAGTCAGGCGCGTCTGTTGCACGCCAGCCCTGAGTCAGGCGCGTCTGCTGCACGCCAGCCCTGAGTCAGGCGCGTCTGCTGCACGCCAGCCCTGAGTCAGGCGCGTCTGCTGCACGCCAGCCCTGAGTCAGGCGCGTCTGCTGCACGCCAGCCCTGAGTCAGGCGCGTCTGCTGCACGCCAGCCCTGAGTCAGGCGCGTCTGCTGCACGCCAGCCCTGAGTCAGGCGCGTCTGCTGCACGCCAGCCCTGAGTCAGGCGGTCTGCTGCACGCCAGCCCTGAGTCAGGCGCGTCTGCTGCACGCCAGCCCTGAGTCAGGCGCGTCTGCTGCACGCCAGCCCTGAGTCAGGCGCGTCTGCTGCACGCCAGCCCTGAGTCAGGCGTGTCTGCTGCACGCCAGCCCCTGAGTCAGGCGCGTCTGCTGCACGCCAGCCCTGAGTCAGGCGCGTCTGCTGCACGCCAGCCCTGAGTCAGGCGCGTCTGCTGCACGCCAGCCCTGAGTCAGGCGTGTCTGCTGCACGCCAGCCCTGAGTCAGGCGTGTCTGCTGCACGCCAGCCCTGAGTCAGGCGTGTCTGCTGCACGCCAGCCCTGAGTCAGGCGTGTCTGCTGCACGCCAGCCCTGAGTCAGGCGTGTCTGCTGCACGCCAGCCCTGAGTCAGGCGTTTCTGCTGCACGCCAGCCCTGAGTCAGGCGTCTCTGCTGCACGCCAGCCCTGAGTCAGGCGTCTCTGCTGCACGCCAGCCCTGAGTCAGGCGTGTCTGCTGCACGCCAGCCCTGAGCCAGGTGTGTCTGCTGCACGCCAGCCCTGAGCCAGGTGTGTCTGCTGCATGCCAGCCCTGAGCCAGGTGTGTCTGCTGCATGCCAGCCCTGAGCCAGGTGTGTGTGCTGCATGCCAGCCCTGAGCCAGATGTGTCTGCTGCATGCCAGCCCTGAGCCAGATGTGTCTGGTGCATGCAAGTACTGAGCCAGGTGTGTCTGGTGCATGCAAATACTTGGCCAGGTGTGTCTGGGGCATGCCAGCCCTCATCCAGGTGTGTCTGGGGCATGCAGGCCCTCAGCCAGATGTGTCTGGTGCATGCCAGCTCTGAGCCAGGTGTGTCTGGTGCATCCCACCTGAGCGGTTGCTGGTGCTGCCCTTGGCCAGGTTTTTTTGTTGGTGGGCATGCCACCTGAGCCAGGTGTTTGGGGGCATGAGTGGCCGGGGTTTTTGTCGGGCATCCCAAAGGAGCCGGGTGTTGGTTGGTGCATGCCACCCTGGAGGTGTGTCTGGGCATCCCACCCTGACCCGGGTTTGTGTCTGGTGATGCCCCCGGGCCCGGTGTGTTGGTGACCCAAATGAGCCGGGTTGTTGCGTGCTGCACCCTGAGCCGGGTGTTTGGGTGCTGCCACCCTGAGCCGGGTTTTTGGGTTTCATGCACCCTGACCCAAGTGTTCGGGGCATCCACCCTGACCCAAGTGTGTTGGTGCATGCCCCCTGCCAGGTGTTTTTGGGTGGGCTTTGCGTTTGACCGGGGGTGGTTGGTGCATGACCCTGAGCCGGGTTGTGTCTGGTGCTTGCCCCCTTTGACCCCGGGTGTGTCTGGTGCATGCCACCTTGAGCGGTGTGTCGGGTTTGAAGGGCCCCCTAAACAGGTGTCTTTTGCATGCAACCCTGAAAGGTTTGTTGGTGATGCCACCCTGAGCAAGGTTTTGTTGGTGCTGACCCCGGAGCCAGGTGTGTTTTTTGCAGGGCACCTGAGCAGGTGTGTTTTTTTTTTTTTGATCCCCCCTGAGCCAGGTGTGGGTGCTGCCCCCCTTAAACAGGTTTTTTGGTGCTGCAGCCCTGACCGGTGTTTTGGTCATGCCCTTAAGCCAGGGTCGGGTTTCAGCCCCCCAAAACAGGTGTGTTGGTGCATGCCCAGCCTGAGCGGTTGTTGGGTGCATGCAGCTTGACCCGGGTTTTGTGTTGGTGAGCCCCCCGGACCCGGTGTTTGGTGTGCACCCCTGACCAGGTGTGTTGGGGGGCCCCATTTGGCAGGTGTGTCTGGGGCAGCACCCGGCAGGTGTGTTGGGGATCCAGCTCGGGCCCAGGTGTGTCGGGTGCTGAAGTGACCCCGGGTGTCTGGCTGACCCCTGAGCCAGGTTGTGGGTGCATGCCGTTTGGGCCCCAGGTGTGCTGGTGCATGCAGCCTAAACCAGGGGTTTTGGGCTGCCAGCCATGACCCGGGTGTGTCTGGTCATGATTGCCCGGCCAGGTGTGTCTGGGATCCCAGCCCTGGCCATGTGTGTCTGGGGGTTTAACCAAGCCTGGTCTGGTGCTTTCCCCCCTGAAAGGGGGTTGTGTGCCACCCGGGCCGGGTGGTCTGGTGATGGCCAACCATGTGTGTTGTGGTGCCAGCCTGACAGGTGTTGGTGCATCCCAGCTACCGGGTGTGTCTGGTGCATGAGCCCTAGCCAGGTGTGTCGGGAAAGCCAGCCTGAGCCAGGTGTGTTGGGATGCCCCCCTGAGCCAGGTGGGTTGGTGTTTGACCCCTGAGGGGTGTGTTGGTGCTGCCACCCCTGGCCAAAGGTGTGTTGTGCATCACCCCTGAGCAAGGTGTGTCTGGTGCATCCCACCCCTGAGCAAGGTGTGTTGGTGTTTGCCAGCCCTGGAAGGTGTTTTGGTGCAGCCCCCCTGAAAGGGTGTGTCGGGTTTGTGCCAGCCCGAAAGGTTGTTTGGTGCATCCAGCCCTGAACAGGGTGTCGGGTTTGCTGCCCCCTGAACCAGGTTTTCTGGTGATGCATTTTTGGCCAGGTGTGTTGGGATCCCAACCCCTGAGAAAGGTTGTTCGGGTGTGCAGCCCTGACTTTTGGTTGGTGATGCCCCCCGGGCCGGGGGGTTTCTGGGCTCCCAGTGCCAGGTTGTCGGGTGGCATGCCAGCTTGAGCAGGTGTTTTGGGTGTGATGCCCCTGACCCAGTGGTTGGGGTGAAGCCTAAATGGGTGTCTGGTGCATGCCAACCCCTAAACCAGGTGGGTCTGGGCATGCCAGCCCTGAACCAGGTGTGTCTGGTGATGCCAGCTTGAGCCAGGTGTGTCTGGTGCGTGCACCGCCCGAGTCAGGTGTCTGGTGCATCGCCAGCCCTGAGCCAGGGTGTCTGTGCATGCCAGCCCTGAGTCAGGTGTCTGGTGCATGCCAGCCTGAGTCAGGCGTGTCTGGTGCATGCCAGCCCCGAGTCAGGCGTCTTGCTGCACGCCAGCCCTGAGTCAGGCGTTTCTGTGCATGCCAGCCCTGAGACAGGTGTGTCTGCTGCATGCCAGCCCTGAGCCAGTGTGTCTGCTGCATGCCACCCCCTGAGCCAGGTGTGTCTGCTGCATGCCAGCCCTGAGCCAGGTGTGTCTTGCTGCATGCCAGCCTGAGCCAGGATGTGTTGGCTGCATGCCAGCCCTGAGCCAGTGGGGTCTGGTGCATGCCAGCCTGAGCCAGTGTGTCTGGTGCATGCCAAGCTTGAGCCAGGTGTGTCTGGTGCATGCCAGCCCTGGCCAGGTGTGTCTGGGCATGCCAGCCCTAGCCAGTGTGTCTGGGCATCCCAGCCCTCAGCCAGATTTTGTCTGGTGCATGCCAGCTCTGAGCCAGTGTGTCTGGTGCGTGCCAGCTCTGATCCAGTGTGTCTGGTGCTTGCCAGCCAGAGCCGGGTTTGTGTGTGGTTGGCAGACTGAGCCGGCAGGTGTTGTCTGGTGCACAGATGAGCCAGTGTGTCTGCATATACTGAGCCGCGTGTCTGGTGCATGCCAGCCCTGAAGCCAGGGTGTGTCTGGTGCATGCCACCCTGAGCCGTGTGTGGTGCATGCAACCTGAGCCAGGTGTGTCTGGGCATGCCAGCCATGAGCCAGGTGTGTCTGGTGCATGCCAGCCCTGAGCAGGTGTGTCTGGTGCATGCCACCCATGAGCCAGGTTGTGTCTGGTGCATGCCACCCCTGAGCCAGGTGTGTTCTGGTGCATGCCACCCCTGAGCCAGGTGGTCTGGTGCATGCCACCCTAAAGCCAGGTGTTCGGGTTTTCATGACCCCTGAGCCAGGTGTGTCTGGTGCATGCCAGCTTTGAGCCAGGTGTCGGTGAGCGATTGCGGGCTGCCAGCCCTGAGTCCAGGTGTTTCTGGTGCATGTCAGCTCTGAACCAGGTGTTCTGGTGCATGAGCCCTAAACCCAGGTGTGTCTGGTACATGCCAGCCCTGAATCAGGTGTCTGGTACATGCCAGCCCTGAACCAGGTGTGTCTGGCGCATGCCAGCTTTGAGCCAGGTGTGTCTGGTGCATGCCAGCCTGAGCCAGGTGTGTCTGGTGCATGCCAGCTCTGAGCCAGGTTGGTCTGGTGCATGCCAGCCTGAACAGGTGTCTGGTGCATGCCAGCCATGAGCCAGGTGTGTCTGGTGCATGATTGCCCTGAGCCAGGTGTGTCTGGTACATGCCAGCCCTGAATCAGGTGTCTGGTACATGCCAGCCCTGAACCAGGTGTGTCTGGTGCATGTACCCTGAGCCAGTGTGTCTGGTGCTGCAGCTTTGGCCAGGTGTTCTTGGCCAGCCTGAGCCAGGTGTGTCTGGTGCATGCCAGTTCTGAGCCAGGTGTGTCTGGTGCATGCCAGCTGAGCCAGTGTGTTGGCGTGCCAGCCCTGAGCCAGTGTGTCTGGTGCGTGCCAGCCCTGAACAGTTGTCGGGTGCATGCCAGCCTGAGCCAAGTGTGTCTGGTGCATGATTACCTGACCAGGTGTGTCTGGTGCATGCAGCTTGAGCCAGGTGTTTTGCCCCCCTGATCAGTGCTGGTGCATGCAGCCTGAGCCAGGTGTGTCTGGTGATGCCAGCTCTGAGCAGGTGTCTGATGCGTGCCAGCACTGAATCAGGTGTCTGGTGCATGCCAGCCCTAAGCAGATGCGTCTGGTGCATGGGCCCTGACAGGTGTGTCTGGTGCATGCCAGCTCTGACCCACGTGTGTCTGGTGCATGCCAGCCTGAACCAGGATAGTCGGCCCCTGATGGTGTCTGTTGAATCAGGTTTTCTGGTGCATGCCAACCCTGACCAGTGTGTCTGGTGCATGCCAACCCTGAGCCAGGTGTGTCGGTGCAGCAACCTGAGCCAGGTGGTCGGTGCATGCCAGCTGAGCCAGGTGTGTTGGTGCATGCCACCTGAGCCGGTGTTTCTGGTGCATGTCAGCTCTGAACCAGGTGTGTCTGGTGCGTGCCAGCCTTGAATCAGGTGTCTGGTGCATGCCAGCCATGAGCAGGTGTGTCTGGTGCATGATTGCCTTGAGCAGGTGTGTTGGTGAGTGCCAGCCCTGAATCAGGTGTCTGGTGCATGCCAGCCCTGAACCAGGTGTGTCTGGCGCATGCCAGCTTTGAGCCAGGTGTGTCTGGCGCATGCCAGCTCTGAGCCAGGTGTGTCTGGTGCATGCAAGCCCTGAATCAGGTGTGTCTGGTTGCATGCCAGCCATGAGCCAGGTGTGTCTGGTGCATGATTACCCTGAGCCAGGTGTGTCTGGTGCATGCCAGCTCTGAGCCAGGTGAATCTGGTGCGTGCCAGCCCTGAATCAGGTGTCTGGTTCATGCCAGCCCTGAGCCAGGTGTGTCTGGTGCATGCCAGCTCTGAGCCAGGTGTGGCTGATGCGTGCCAGCCCTGAATCAGGTGTCTGGTGCATGCCAGCCCTGAATCAGGTGTCTGGTGCATGCCAGCCCTAAGCCAGATGCGTCTGGTGCATGGCAGCCCTGAACCAGGTGTGTCTGGTGCATGCCAGCCCTGAGCCAGGTGTGTCTGGTGCATGCCAGCCCTGAGCCAGGTGTGTCTGGTGCATGCCAGCCCTGAGCCAGGTGTGTCTGGTGCATGCCAGCCCTGAGCCAGGTGTGTCTGGTGCATGCCAGCCATGAGCCAGGTGTGTCTGGTGCATGCCAGCCATGAGCCAGGTGTGTCTGGTGCATGATTGCCCTGAGCCAGGTGTGTCTGGTGCATGCCAGCTCTGAGCCAGGTGTGTCTGGTGCATGCCAGCCCTGAGCCAGGTGTGTCTGGTGCATGCCAGCCCTGAGCCAGGTGTGTCTGGTGCATGCCAGCCCTGAGCCAGGTGTGTCTGGTGCATGCCAGCCCTGAGCCAGGTGTGTCTGGTGCATGCCAGCGCTGAGCCAGGTGTGTCTGGTGCATGCCAGCCCTGAGCCAGGTGTGTCTGGTGCATGCCAGCCCTGAGCCAGGTATGTCTGGTACATGCCAGCCCTGAGCCAAGTGTGTCTGAGACATGCCAGCCCTGAGCCAAGTGTGTCTGGTGCATGCCAGCCCTGAACCAGGTGTGTCTGGTGCATGCCAGCTTTGAGCCAGGTGTGTCTGGTGCATGATTGCCCTGAGCCAGGTGTGTCTGGTGAGTGCCAGCCCTGAATCAGGTGTCTGGTGCATGCAAGCCCTGAATCAGGTGTCTGGTGCATGCCAGCCCTGAGCAAGGTGTGTCTGGTGCATGATTGCCCTGAGCCAGGTGTGTCTGGTGCATGGCAGCTCTGAGCCAGGTGTGTCTGGTGCATGCCAGCTCTGAGCCAGGTGTGGCTGATGCGTGTCAGCCTTGAATCAGGTGTCTGGTGCATGCCAGCCCTGAACCAGGTGTGTCTGGTGCATGCCAGCCCTAAGCCAGATGCGTCTGGTGCACGGCAGCCCTGAACCAGGTGTGTCTGGTGCATGCCAGCCCTGAGCCAGGTGTGTCTGGTACATGCCAGCCCTGAGCCAGGTGTGTCTGGTGCATGCCAGCCCTGAGCCAGGTGTGTCTGGTGCATGACAGCCCTGAGCCAGGTGTGTCTGGGGCATGCCAGCCCTGAGCCAGGTGTGTCTGGGGCATGTCAGCTCTGAGCCAGGTGTGTCTGGGGCATGTCAGCTCTGAGCCAGGTGTGTCTGGTGCGTGCAAGCCATGAGCCAGGTGTGTCTAGTGCATGATTGTCCTGAGCCAGGTGTGTGTGGTGCATGCCAGCTCTGAGCCAGGTGTGTCTGGTGCATGTCAGCTCTGAGCCAGGTGTGTCTGGTGCATGCCAGCCATGAGCCAGGTGTGTCTGGTGCATGATTGCCCTGAGCCAGGTGTGTCTGGTGCATGCCAGCTCTGACCCATGTGTGTCTGGTGCGTGCCAGCCATGAGCCAGGTGTGTCTGGTGCATACTAATCCTGAGCAAGGTGCGTGTCGTGCATGCCAGCTCCGAGCCAGGTGTGTCTGGTGCATGCCAGCTCTAACCCATGTGTGTCTGCTGCGTGCCAGCCCTGAATCAGGTGTCTGGTGCATGCCAGCCATGAGCCAGGTGTGTCTGGTGCATGATTGCCCTGAGCCAGGTGTGTCTGGTGCAAGCCAGCTCTGAGCCAGGTGTGTCTGGTGCATGCCAGCCCTGAGCAAGGTGTGTCTGGTGCATGCCAGCCCTGAGCAAGGTGTGTCTGGTGCATGCCAGCCCTGAGCAAGGTGTGTCTGGTGCATGCCAGCCCTGAGCAAGGTGTGTCTGGTGCATGCCAGCCCTGAACCAGGTGTGTCTGGTGCATGCCAGCCCTGAACCAGGTGTGTCTGGTGCATGCCAGCCCTGAACCAGGTGTGTCTGGTGCATGCCAGCCCTGAACCAGGTGTGTCTGGTGCATGCCAGCTTTGAGCCAGGTGTGTCTGGTGCATGCCAGCCCTCCGCCAGGTGTGTCTGCTGCATGCCAGCTCTGAGCCAGGTGTGTCTGGTGCATGATTGCCCTGAGCCAGATGTGTCTGGCGAGTGCCAGCCCTGAATCAGGTGTCTGGTGCATGCCAGCCCTGAACCAGGTGTGTCTGGTGCATGCCAGCCCTGAACCAGGTGTGTCTGGTGCATGCCAGCTTTGAGCCAGGTGTGTCTGGTGCATGCCAGCCCTCAGCCAGGTGTGTCTGCTGCATGCCAGCTCTGAGCCAGGTGTGTCTGGTGCGTGCAAGCCCTGAATCAGGTGTCTGGTGCATGCCAGCCATGAGCAAGGTGTGTCTGGTGAATGAAAGCCCCCGAGCCAGGTGTGTCTTGTGCATGCCAGCCCTGAGCCAGGTGTGTCTGGTGCATGCCAGCCCTTAGCCAGGTGTGTCTGGTGCATGCCAGCCCTTAGCCAGGTGTGTCTGGTGCATGCCACCCCTGAGCCAGGAGTGTCTGGTGCATGCCACCCCTGAGCCAGGTGTGTCTTGTGCATGCCAGCCCTGAGCCAGGAGTGTCTGGTGCATGCCACCCCTGAGCCTGGTGTGTCTGGTGCATGATTGCCCTGAGCCAGGTGTGTCTGGTGCATGCCAGCTTTGAGCCAGGTGTGTCTGGTGTATGCCAGCCCTGAGCCAGGTGTGTCTGGTGCATGCCAGCTCTGAGCCAAGTGTGTCTGGTGCATGCCAGCCCTGAGCCAGGTGTTTCTGGTGCATGTCAGCTCTGAACCAGGTGTGTCTGGTGCGTGCCAGCCTTGAATCAGGTGTCTTGTGCATGCCAGCCATGAGCCAGGTGTGTCTGGTGCATGATTGCCTTGAGCCAGGTGTGTCTGGTGAGTGCCAGCCCTGAATCAGGTGTCTGGTGCATGCCAGCCCTGAACCAGGTGTGTCTGGCGCATGCCAGCTTTGAGCCAGGTGTGTCTGGCGCATGCCAGCTCTGAGCCAGGTGTGTCTGGTGCATGCAAGCCCTGAATCAGGTGTGTCTGGTGCATGCCAGCCATGAGCCAGGTGTGTCTGGTGCATGATTACCCTGAGCCAGGTGTGTCTGGTGCATGCCAGCTCTGAGCCAGGTGTGTCTGGTGCGTGCCAGCCCTGAATCAGGTGTCTGGTTCATGCCAGCCCTGAGCCAGGTGTGTCTGGTGCATGCCAGCTCTGAGCCAGGTGTGGCTGATGCGTGCCAGCCCTGAATCAGGTGTCTGGTGCATGCCAGCCCTGAATCAGGTGTCTGGTGCATGCCAGCCCTAAGCCAGATGCGTCTGGTGCATGGCAGCCCTGAACCAGGTGTGTCTGGTGCATGCCAGCCCTAAGCCAGGTGTGTCTGGTGCATGCCAGCCCTGAGCCAGGTGTGTCTGGTGCATGCCAGCCCCGAGCCAGGTGTGTCTGGTGCATGCCAGCCCCGAGCCAGGTGTGTCTGGTGCATGCCAGCCCTGAGCCAGGTGTGTCTGGTGCATGCCAGCCCTGAGCCAGGTGTGTCTGGTGCATGCCAGCCCTGAGCCAGGTGTGTCTGGTGCATGCCAGCCCTGAGCCAGGTGTGTCTGGTGCATGCCAGCCCTGAGCCAGGTGTGTCTGGTGCATGCCAGCCCTGAGCCAGGTGTGTCTGGTGCATGCCAGCCCTGAGCCAGGTGTGTCTGGTGCATGCCAGCCCTGAGCCAGGTGTGTCTGGTGCATGCCAGCCCTGAGCCAGGTGTGTCTGGTGCATGCCAGCCCTGAGCCAGGTGTGTCTGGTGCATGCCAGCCCTGAGCCAGGTGTGTCTGGTGCATGCCAGAACTGAGCCAGGTGTGTCTGGTGCATGCCAGCCCTGAGCCAGGTGTGTCTGGTGCGTGCCAGCCCTGAATCAGGTGTCTGGAGCATGCCAGCCATGAGCCAGGTGTGTCTGGGGCATGTCAGCTCTGAGCCAGGTGTGTCTGGTGCATGCCAGCCATGAGCCAGGTGTGTCTGGTGCATGATTGCCCTGAGCCAGGTGTGTCTGGTGCATGCCAGCTCTGACCCATGTGTGTCTGGTGCGTGCCAGCCATGAGCCAGGTGTGTCTAGTGCATGATTGCCCTGAGCCAGGTGTGTCTGGTGCATGCCAGCTCTGAGCCAGGTGCGTCTTGTGTATGCCAGCCCTGAGCCAGGTGTGTCTGGTGCATACTAACCCTGAGCAAGGTGCGTGTCGTGCATGCCAGCTCTGAGCCAGGGGTGTCTGGTGCACGCCAGCTCTAACCCATGCGTGTCTGGTGCGTGCCAGCCCTGAATCAGGTGTCTGGTGCATGCCAGCCATGAGCCAGGTGTGTCTGGGGCATGATTGCCCTGAGCTAGGTGTGTCTGGTGCATGTCAGCTCTGAGCCAGGTGTGTCTGGTGCATGCCAGCCATGAGCCAGGTGTGTCTGGTGCATGATTGCCCTGAGCCAGGTGTGTCTGGTGCATGCCAGCTCTGAGCCAGGTGTGTCTGGTGCATGCCAGCCCTGAGCCAGGTGTGTCTGGTGCATGCCAGCCCTGAGCCAGGTGTGTCTGGTGCATGCCAGCCCTGAGCCAGGTGTGTCTGGTGCATGCCAGCCCTGAGCCAGGTGTGTCTGGTGCATGCCAGCCCTGAGCCAGGTATGTCTGGTACATGCCAGCCCTGAGCCAAGTGTGTCTGACACATACCAGCCCTGAGCCAAGTGTGTCTGGTGCATGCCAGCCCTGAACCAGGTGTGTCTGGTGCATGCCAGCTTTGAGCCAGGTGTGTCTGGTGCATGCCAGCCCTCCGCCAGGTGTGTCTGCTGCATGCCAGCTCTGAGCCAGGTGTGTCTGGTGCATACTAACCCTGAGCAAGGTGCGTGTCGTGCATGCCAGCTCTGAGCCAGGTGTGTCTGGTGCATGCCAGCTCTAACCCATGTGTGTCTGGTGCGTGCCAGCCCTGAATCAGGTGTCTGGTGCATGCCAGCCATGAGCCAGGTGTGTCTGGTGCATGATTGCCCTGAGCCAGGTGTGTCTGGTGCATGCCAGCCCTGAACCAGGTGTGTCTGGTGCATGCCAGCTTTGAGCCAGGTGTGTCTGGTGCATGCCAGCCCTCCGCCAGGTGTGTCTGCTGCATGCCAGCTCTGAGCCAGGTGTGTCTGGTGCATGATTGCCCTGAGCCAGATGTGTCTGGTGAGTGCCAGCCCTGAATCAGGTGTCTGGTGCATGCCAGCCCTGAACCAGGTGTGTCTGGTGCATGCCAGCTTTGAGCCAGGTGTGTCTGGTGCATGCCAGCCCTCAGCCAGGTGTGTCTGGTGCGTGCAAGCCCTGAATCAGGTGTCTGGTGCATGCCAGCCATGAGCAAGGTGTGTCTGGTGCATGATTGCCCTGAACCAGGTGTGTCTGGTGCATGGCAGCTCTGAGCCAGGTGTGTCTGGTGCGTGCCAGCCCTGAATCAGGTGTCTGGTGCATGCCAGCCCTGAGCCAGGTGTGTCTGGTGCATGCCAGCTCTGAGCCAGGTGTGTCTGATGCGTGCCTGCCATGAATCAGGTGTCTGGTGCATGCCAGCCATGAGCCAGGTGTGTCTGGTGCATTGATTGCCCTGAGCCAGGTGTGTCTGGTGCATGCCAGCTCTGAGCCATGTGTGTCTGGTGAGTGCCAGCCCTGAATCAGGTGTCTGGTGCATGCCAACCCTGAACCAGGTGTGTCTGGTGCATGCAAGCCCTGAGCAAGGTGTGTCTGGTGCATGCCAGCCGTGAGCCAGATTTGTCTGGTGCATGGCAGCCCTGAACCAGGTGTGTCTGGTGCATGCCAGCCCTAAGCCAGGTGTGTCTGGTGCATGCCAGCCCTGAGCCAGGTGTGTCTGGTGCATGCCAGCCCTGAGCAGGTGTGTCTGGTGCATGCCAGCCCTGAGCCAGGTGTGTCTGGTGCATGCCAGCCCTGAGCCAGGTGTGTCTGGTGCATGCCAGCCCTGAGCCAGGTGTGTCTGGTGCATGCCAGCCCTGAGCCAGGTGTGTCTGGTGCATGCCAGCCCTGAGCCAGGTGTGTCTGGTGCGTGCCAGCCCTGAATCAGGTGTCTGGTGCATGCCAGCACTGAGCCAGGTGTGTCTGGTGCGTGCCAGCCCTGAGTCAGGTGTGTCTGGTGCATGCCAGCTCTGAGTCACTTGTTTCTGTATACCAGCCCTGGGCCAGGTGTGTCTGGTGCATGCCAGCCCTGAGACAGGTGTGTCTGGTGCATGCCAGCCCTGAGCCAGGTGCGTGTGGTGCATGCCAGCGCTGAGCCAGGTGTGTCTGGTGCATGACAGCCCAGATCCATATGTGTCTAGTGCATGCCAGCCCTAAGCCAGGTATGTCTGGTTCATGCCAGCCCTGAGCCAGGTGTGTCTGATGCATGCCAGCCCTTATCCAGGTGTGTCTGGTGCATGCCAGCCCTGATCCAGGTGTGTCTGGTCCATGCCAGCCCTAAGCCAGGTTTGTTTGGTGCATTCCAGCCCCGAGTCAGATGTGTCTGGTGCATGCCTGCCCTGAGCCACATGTGTCTGGTGCATGCCAGCCCTGAGCCAGGTGTGTCTGGTGCATACCAGCCCTGACACAGGTGTGTCTGGTGCATGCCAGCCCTGACACAGGTGTGTCTGGTGCATGCCAGCCTTAAGCCAGGTGTGTCTGATGCATGTCAGCCTGAGCCAGGTTTGTCTGTTGCATGCCAGCCTTGAGTCAGGTGTGTCTGGTGCATGCCAGTTCTGAGCCAGGTGTGTATGATGCATGTCAGCCTGAACCAGGCGTGTCTGGTGCATGCCAGCCCTGAGCCAGGTGGGTCTAGTGCATGCCAGCCCTAAGCCAGGTGTGTGTGGTGCATGCCAGCCCTGAGCCAGGTGTGTCTGGTGCATGCCAGCCCTGAGCCAGGTGTGTCTGGTGCATGCCAGCCCTGAGCCAGGTGTGTCTGGTGCATGCCAGCCCTGAGCCAGGTGTGTCTGGTGCATGCCAGCCCTGAGCCAGGTGTGTCTGGTGCATGCCAGCCCTGAGCCAGGTGTGTCTGGTGCATGCCAGCCCTGAGCCAGGTGTGTCTGGTGCATGCCAGCCCTGAGCCAGGTGTGTCTGGTGCATGCCAGCCCTGAGCCAGGTTTGTCTCGTACATGCCAGCCCCTGAGCCTGGAGTTTACCTGGAGTTTACCTGGAGAGAGTTTCGGGGGTCAACGCCCCCGCGGCCCGGTCTGTGACCAGGCCTCCTGGTGGATCAGCGCCTGATCAACCAGGCTGTTGCTGCTGGCTGCACGCAAACCAACGTACGAGCCACAGCCCGGCTGATCAGGAACTGTCTTTAGGTGCTTGTCCAGTGCCAGCTTGAAGACTGCCAGGGGTCTGTTGGTAATCCCCCTTATGTGTGCTGGGAGGCAGTTGAACAGTCTCGGGCCCCTGACACTTATTGTATGGTCTCTTAACGTGCTAGTGACACCCCTGCTTTTCATTGGGGGGATGGTGCATCGTCTGCCAAGTCTTGTGCATACCCTGAATCAGGTGTATGATACATGCCAGCCCTGAGCCAGGTGTGTCTGGTGCATGCTAGCCCTGTGTCAGGTGTGTCTGGTGAG
Source organism: Cherax quadricarinatus (assembly GCF_026875155.1). Lineage (NCBI taxonomy): Eukaryota > Metazoa > Arthropoda > Malacostraca > Decapoda > Parastacidae > Cherax > Cherax quadricarinatus. The sequence goes on from NC_069440.1 coordinate 34,551,838, forward strand.
GTCAGTGGTCAGTCGTCACGTGAGGTCACAGGCCCTGAGCTGCTTTGGGGATCTGTGTGGACGGTTACAAAGCCATTGCTTGTTTTTGCAGTGTTTTAAAAACTGAGGTTGGAGAGTTGAAGGAGAATGTATTGTTTCTCCAGTAGGAAATTAGGAGGCTTCACGTTCACCTCAATGGGTTTGGGAGTGAGTGTGAGGTGGCTGGAATGGTGGAGGTGAATGAGGCTACCTGCAGTGAGGTGCAGTCCAACACCTGCTACAAGTGGCGAGTGGTTCCCAGTAATGGGAAGAGCATCAAAATAAGGAAAGTTAAGAGAAGATTTGAAGGTAGGAAATCGCTTCTCTGTTCTTCAGGATGAGTGTACTTCAGTGGACAGTGAAGGTAAAGGTACTACTTCCCCTGCAAATAGAAGTAAGCGCATCCTTGTGGTTGGTAACTCACGGTTAAGATATATGGACCGTGCTTTCTGTAATAGTAATAAGAAGGTAAGATACAGAGTGTGCTTCCCAGGAGCTGGTGTTAGTGACATAGTCGACAGGTTGGATAATAACATATCAGGTATTTGGAACAAGCCTATTATCTGTCTCAGTGCTGGTGGAAATGATACTGGAAAGGGTAGGAGGGAAGAGCTGCTAGTCAAGTACAGGTCAGCTGTATATTTAATTAAGTCTAAGGGAGAGGTCCCAATCATATGGAGCATCTTGCCTAGAAGGGGATTGAGTAATGAATGGTTGTCTAGGGCAGTTGGTGTAAATTGCTGGCTAGACAGATACTGCAAGGAACTTGCAATCCCATTCATTGACAACTGGGACAAGTTTTAAGGCAAACATGATATGTATGCAAGGATGGGGTACATCTCTCTGGGGCTGGGGTGGTAGCACTTGCAGACTCAATCGAGAGGGCCACTGCTGAAATGCCTAGGATTTTTAACTGATGGAAGATAGAGGTATGGGTGTGTGTGGGAAACAGTGAGGTTACAACACTAGGGTTGACAACAGTAAATGTATAAAAGACATTCATCATGAAGTTATAAAGACAATAGATCAGGTCAGCAAACAAAGGGAGACAGCAGAGGACAGCAAGGGACTAGCTCCCTTAAGGTCTACTATACTAATAGCAGGAGTGTAAGAAATAAGATAGATGATCTAAGATTAATTGCAGTTGCAGGAAACATAGATATTATTGCTATAACAGAGACCTGGCTCAATCTGAAAGATAGAGAGATGCCCTCCGAATGTCACATACAAGGCTATAAATTATTCCACACTGACAGGGTCAACAGGTAGGGTAGAGGAGTAGCGATGTATGTCAGACACAGTTCCAACTGTTGTGTTAGACAAGATATAAAATTAGAACCGTCAACCACTTAATCTGTTTGGTTATAGCTTCTCGAGGGCCGAGAAAAACTAATTTTGGGAGTGATTTACAGGGCCCCAAATCTTGATAGGGAGTGCAGTAAACTTCTATCAGACGAAATTCGTATGGTATCTACATACAAAAATGTTAGGCTAATGGGAGATTTCAACTATAGACAGACTGACTGGAGCAATTTGACAGGAAATTTAGAGTCAAGTGACTTTCTTGATATGATTCAAGATTGTTTTAAAAAACAGTTTGTGACAGAACCAACTAGGGGAAGTAACCTACTTGACTTGGTTCTTGCCAGCAGGGAAATGCTAATTAATAATCTTGAGGTTAATGATGAGCTTGGGGAAAGTGATCACAAATCACTCAGTTTTAATATATCATGGAATTCCCCTAATAATGGCAATCAAGTCTCTGTCCCTGACTTCCACTTGGCTGATTTCATAGGACCGAAAAATTACTTGGGTCGGTTGAACTGGAATGACCTGACTAAGGGTCAGGTAGTTGGTGATGGTTGCCGATATGACGTTTTCCAGGGCATAGTTCTAGCTGCTCAGACAACTTATGTTCCAAATAGGGAAATCAGATCAAACAAAATTGATCCTAAATGGATGAAAATATATTAAAACATCTCATTGGTCAAAAGAGAGGCATATATAGGCAAATCAAAAGAGGAGAGGGGCAATTAAGAACTCGACATATTCAGTTAAAGAGAGAAATAAAAAAGAGAATAAGAAAAGCAAAAAGAGATTATGAAGTTAAAGTTGCAAGAGAATCGAAGACTAACCCAAAAGGATTCTTTCAGGTATACAGAATTAAGATCAGGGACAAGATAGGCCCACTCAAAAGTTACTCGGGTCAGCTCACTGACTCAAGAAATCGTAATGACACGATTGCAAATAAACCATACCCCCGGCCGGGATTGAACCCACGGTCATAGTCTCAAAACTCCAGCCCGTCGCGCTAACCACTAGACCAGCTAGCCACAATAAGATTCATCCAACAAGGTATATTTCTACACCATAGGAAAGTTAGCACAGGTACCTCTGTGACCACAAATGCAAGTTTTTACAGACGAATCTCCAGCTAGCGTGGCCGTGACGAACTCTAGCTCAAGTCCCTTCACTGCCGTCAACATGACTCAAGAAACTTGCATTTGTGGTCACAGAGGTGCCTGTGCTAACTTTCCTATGGTGTAGAAATATACCTAGTTGGATGAATCTTATTGTGGCTAGCTGGTCTAGTGGCTAACGCGACGGGCTGGAGTTTTGAGACTATGACCGCGGGTTCAATCCCGGCCGGGGGTATGGTTCAGCTCACTGACAGTGATAAGGAAATGTGTAGAATTTTTAACACATACTTCCTCTCAGTTTTTACACAGGAGGATACCAGCGATATTCCAGAAATAATAAATTATGTAGAACAGGATGATAATAAACTATGCACGATTAGGGTCACAAATGACATGGTCCTTAGGCAAATGAATTAAAACCTAACAAATCCCCAGGCCCTGATGAACTGTATACAAGGGTTCTAAAGGAATGAAAAGAGAAGCTTAGCACACCTTTGGCTAATCTTTTCAATATATCTCTACAAACTGGCATCGTGCCAGATAAATGGCAAATGGCAAATATGATACCTATTTTCAAAGCAGGTGACAGGTCTTTAGATTCGAACTATAGACCAATAAACCTAACCTTCACAGTGGGAAAATTTATGGAATCAATTGCCGAGGCAGTTCGTAGCCACCTTGAAAAGCATAAATTAATCAACGAATCTCAGCATGGTTTTACAAAGGGGCGTTCCTGCCTTACGAATTTATTAACTTTTTTCACTAAGGTATTTGAGGAGATAGATCATGGTAATGAATATGATATTGTGTATATGAACTTAAGTAAGGCTTTTGACAAGGTTTCACATCAGAGACTATTGAGGAAAATTAAGGCACATGGAATAGGAGAATTTTTTTCCTGGGTAGAGGCATGGTTGACAAATAGGCAGCAGAGAATTTGCATAAATGGGGGTTGATATCAGAGTGGGTACGCGTCACAAGCGGTGTTCCACGGGGTTCAGTGTTGGGCTCCCTGTTGTTCACAATCTACATAAACGACATTGATGAGGGCATAAAGAGCGACATAAGCAAGTTTGCCGATGACACCAAAATAGGCCGTCGAATTCATTCTGACGAGGACATTAGAGCACTCCAGGGAAATTTGAATACTGATGCAGTGGTCTGAGAAGTGGCAGATGCAGTTTAATATAGACAAATGCAAAGTTCTAAATGTTGGACAGGAAAATAGCCATGCCACATACAAACTAAATAATGTAGATCTTAATATTACGGATTGCAAAAAAGATTTAGGAGTTCTGGTTAGCAGTAATCTAAAACCAAGACAACAGCGCATAAGTGTTCACAATAAAGCTAACAGAATCCTTGGCTTCATATCAAGAAGCAAAAATAATAGGAGTCCTCAGGTTGCTCAACTATACATCCTTGGTTAGGCCTCATTTAGACTATGCTGCACAGTTTGGTCACCGTATTACAGAATCGATATAAATGCTCTGGAAAGCGTACAAAGGAGGATGACAAAGTTGATCCCATGTATCAGAAATCTTCCCTATGAGGAGAGTTTGAGGGTCCTGACTCTACACTCTCTAGAAAGGCGTAGAATTGGGGAGTATATGATTGAGGTGTATAAATGGAAGACAGGAATAAATAAAGGGGATGTAAATAACGTGCTGAAAATATCTAGCCTAGGCAGGACTCGCAGCAATGGTTTTAAGTCGGAAAAATTCAGATTCAGGAAGGATATAGGAAAGCACTGGTTTGGTAATAGAGTTGTGGATGAGTGGAACAAACTTCCGAGTGCAGTTATAGAGGCTAAAACGTTGTTTAGTTTTAAAAATAGGTTAGATAAATACATGAGTGGGTGTGAGTGGGTGTGAGTTGGACCTGGTTAGCTTATGCCACTAGGACAGTTGCCGTGTTCCTTCCTTAAGTGAATGTGACCTGACCTGACTGGGTTAGGCCATTGGATTAAGCTGTTAGGAGACTTTGACCTGCCTCGCATGGGCCAGTAGACCTGCTGCAGTATTCCTTTTTTATGTTCTTATGGTGCATGCCAGCCCTGAGTCAGGTGTGTGTGGTGCATGCCAGCCCTTAGCCAGGTGTGTGTGGTGCATGCCAGCCCTTAGCCAGGTGTGTGTGGTGCATGCCAGCCCTGAGTCAGGTGTGTCTGGTGCATGCCAGCCCTGAGCCACGTGTGTCTGGTGCATGCCAGCCCTGAGCCACGTGTGTCTGGTGCATGCCAGCCCTGAGCCACGTGTGTCTGGTGCATGCCAGCCCTGAGCCACGTGTGTCTGGTGCATGCCAGCCCTGAGCCACGTGTGTCTGGTGCATGCCAGCCCTGAGCCACGTGTGTCTGGTGCATGCCAGCCCTGAGCCACGTGTGTCTGGTGCATGCCAGCCCTGAGCCACGTGTGTCTGGTGCATGCCTGCCCTGAGCCACGTGTGTGTGGTGCATGCCAGCCCTGAGCCACGTGTGTGTGGTGCATGCCAGCCCTGAGCCACGTGTGTGTGGTGCATGCCAGCCCTGAGCCAGGTGCGTCTCGTGCATGCCAGCCCTGAGCCAGGTGCGTCTCGTGCATGCCAGCCCTGAGCCAGGTGCGTCTCGTGCATGCCAGCCCTGAGCCAGGTGCGTCTCGTGCATGCCAGCCCTGAGCCAGGTGCGTCTCGTGCATGCCAGCCCTGAGCCAGGTGCGACTCGTGCATGCCAGCCCTGAGCCAGGTGCGACTCGTGCATGCCAGCCCTGAGCCAGGTGCGACTCGTGCATGCCAGCCCTGAGCCAGGTGCGACTCGTGCATGCCAGCCCTGAGCCAGGTGCGACTCGTGCATGCCAGCCCTGAGCCAGGTGTGTCTGGTCCATGCCAGCCCTGAGCCAGGTGTGTCTGGTCCATGCCAGCCCTGAGCCAGGTGTGTCTGGTCCATGCCAGCCCTGAGCCAGGTGTGTCCTGGTCCATGCCAGCCCTGAGCCAGGTGTGTCTGGTCCATGCCAGCCCTGAGCCAGGTGTGTCTGGTCCATGCCAGCCCTGAGCCAGGTGTGTCTGGTCCATGCCAGCCCTGAGCCAGGTGTGTCTGGTCCATGCCAGCCCTGAGCCAGGTGTGTCTGGTCCATGCCAGCCCTGAGCCAGGTGTGTCTGGTCCATGCCAGCCCTGAGCCAGGTGTGTCTGGTCCATGCCAGCCCTGAGCCAGGTGTGTCTGGTCCATGCCAGCCCTGAGCCAGGTGTGTCTGGTCCATGCCAGCCCTGAGCCAGGTGTGTCTGGTCCATGCCAGCCCTGAGCCAGGTGTGTCTGGTCCATGCCAGCCCTGAGCCAGGTGTGTCTGGTCCATGCCAGCCCTGAGCCAGGTGTGTCTGGTCCATGCCAGCCCTGAGCCAGGTGTGTCTGGTCCATGCCAGCCCTGAGCCAGGTGTGTCTGGTCCATGCCAGCCCTGAGCCAGGTGTGTCTGGTCCATGCCAGCCCTGAGCCAGGTGTGTCTGGTCCATGCCAGCCCTGAGCCAGGTGTGTCTGGTCCATGCCAGCCCTGAGCCAGGTGTGTCTGGTCCATGCCAGCCCTGAGCCAGGTGTGTCTGGTCCATGCCAGCCCTGAGCCAGGTGTGTCTGGTCCATGCCAGCCCTGAGCCAGGTGTGTCTGGTCCATGCCAGCCCTGAGCCAGGTGTGTCTGGTCCATGCCAGCCCTGAGCCAGGTGTGTCTGGTCCATGCCAGCCCTGAGCCAGGTGTGTCTGGTCCATGCCAGCCCTGAGCCAGGTGTGTCTGGTCCATGCCAGCCCTGAGCCAGGTGTGTCTGGTCCATGCCAGCCCTGAGCCAGGTGTGTCTGGTCCATGCCAGCCCTGAGCCAGGTGTGTCTGGTCCATGCCAGCCCTGAGCCAGGTGTGTCTGGTCCATGCCAGCCCTGAGCCAGGTGTGTCTGGTCCATGCCAGCCCTGAGCCAGGTGTGTCTGGTCCATGCCAGCCCTGAGCCAGGTGTGTCTGGTCCATGCCAGCCCTGAGCCAGGTGTGTCTGGTCCATGCCAGCCCTGAGCCAGGTGTGTCTGGTCCATGCCAGCCCTGAGCCAGGTGTGTCTGGTCCATGCCAGCCCTGAGCCAGGTGTGTCTGGTCCATGCCAGCCCTGAGCCAGGTGTGTCTGGTCCATGCCAGCCCTGAGCCAGGTGTGTCTGGTCCATGCCAGCCCTGAGCCAGGTGTGTCTGGTCATGCCAGCCCTGAGCCAGGTGTGTCTGGTCATGCCAGCCCTGAGCCAGGTGTGTCTGGTCATGCCAGCCCTGAGCCAGGTGTGTCTGGTGCATGCCAGCCCTGAGCCAGGTGTGTCTGGTCATGCCAGCCCTGAGCCAGGTGTGTCTGGTCATGCCAGCCCTGAGCCAGGTGCGTCTGGTCATGCCAGCCCTGTGCCAGGTGTTTGTCCCTCAGTGTATGTACTCTGAATTTATTGTAATCCCTGTTTTAGGGATTTATTTTATTTTTTACTGCTGAAGAAGTGAAAAGCAACCTTAATGACCCTTCATGACGGTGTTTTGTTTTTGACATACGTGACTAAGGATTCGTGACTAAGGATTCGTGACTAAGGATTCGTGACTAAGGATTCACTAAGGAACTAGATCTAAATTTTCGCCCATAAAAATTTATTATTTATTGTTTTAAAGCGTGTCGTGTGCTCAAGGGTCATTAGAGCTTCATGTAATCCCTAAAACGGGGACTAACTTTAACTATCAGCGTACTAATTCTTAGAGACGTACATATGTCGGTGTATACATTCTTCAACTGATGGTTGGGTTCGAATCCTATTGACACACAAGAGCCGATGAGGCCGCTTGTCACCTGTTCCCCACCAATCAAAAATACTTTAATCCCTTACATGGGCGAACTGAGATTAAACTAGGCATATATTATTATAAATATAATCAAGGGGGTGCGCTAAAGTTGTAGGGTTATACAGTTCATGTCGGGGGGAGGGGGATGGAACGTATTCAGGCTCAGTTCAGGGAATTGGAGCAATTCCCTGAATTCCCTAGATCAAGAGCCCCTCACCAGTGTCAAGGAACCTCCCTAGAGGGGTATATATTCTGAGGTATATACTCCCCCACATGTGCACATAATGTTGCTTCCAGTGCACACATCAAGGCAGATTACTAATCAGAATATATGAAATCCTGAAACAACTGTTTCCTGACTGGATGATAGGATTTAAAGCCTATCTCCTGCACGAGGTTCATTAAGGTTCCATGATCACTTTTCCAAAACTTTAACCTCGAAAATAAAGAGAAAATAAACTCTCAGCATATATACACTGAGAGGTTGGTTGGTTAATTGGGTTTAAAGCTTATCTGCTGCACTAGGGGCATTAAGGTTGCATAGTAATCTTAAGGTAAACTCTGGGTATATATACAATAAGTTAGGTTAGGTAGGTTTGTCAGGAAACATGTCTTTCATGAATTGGGTCATAGTCACCAAGCCTCTGACCTGGTGGCAATGCTTTTGCTTCACACGGTGAGGGTCCGGGTTCAATCCCAACAAAGGTTTAAACACTGGACGTGTTTCCTTACACTGGTTGTCTATGTTCACCCGTCAGTAAGATGGGTACCTGGGTGTTAGTGGACTGGTGTGGGTCGCATCCTGGGTTAAAACTGACCTAATTTGCGGGTAATGCTCAGCATAATGAGCAGCTTTCTATATAGTAGTATGTCACTGATGTCAGCTATGTTCTGTATACCTTGTACATGTACTCGTATACCTTGTACATGTACTCGTATACCTTGTACATGTACTCATATACCTTGAACATAAGATAAGATAAGAGATAAGATTTCGTTCGGATTTTTAACCCCGGAGGGTTAGCCACCCAGGATAACCCAAGAAAGTCAGTGCGTCATCGAGGACTGTCTAACTTATTTCCATTGGGGTCCTTAATCTTGTCCCCCAGGATGCGACCCACACCAGTCGACTAACACCCAGGTACCTATTTGCTGCTAGGTGAACAGGACAACAGGTGTAAGGAAACGTGTCGAATGTTTCCACCCGCCGGGAATCGAACCCGGGCCCTCCGTGTGTGAAGCGGAAGCTTTAGCCACCAGGCCACTCGTATACCTTGTACATGTACTCGTATACCTTGTACATGTACTCGTATACCTTGTACATGTACTCGTATACCTTGTACATGTACTCGTATACCTTGTACATGTACTTGTAGAAATAAAGATATGAGATGACCCGGAACTGCAGCTATTGGTCATTTGACAAAGACCTTCCGCTGGCTTACCAGTTCACCACTTTAAAAATTATGGTTATGATTATAATAATTTCTATGAAGACACAGAGAGAAATATACCCGGCGTGAAATTTCTTATTTAATCCTGACTTATGTTAAATTAGTTTACATTATAACACAAGTAATGTATAACAAAAACCACTGCATATTTATTGCATCTATTTAAATACGAGAGATGTTTCAATTGACATTTATTAAACTCAAATTATTATTTTGTTATATTTTGTCGTTTTATTAAAGTTTAAGCTAAGAGAAACATTGCAGTTATAATGTTAGAAGTTTGCCTGAGTTACCCATTATACATTTTCTCTTACAACTGATGAACATTTTAAATGGAGTAACTACTTTATTTACCAACATGTTGCAATAAAAGATAGATAAGCAACGTGAGAGAGAGAGAGAGAGAGAAACAGAGAGAGAGAGAGAGAACAGAGAGAGAGAGAACAGAGAGAACAGAGAGAGAGAGAGAGAACAGAGAGAGAGAACAGAGAGAGAGAACAGAGAGAGAACAGAGAGAACAGAGAGAACAGAGAGAGAACAGAGAGAGAGAACAGAGAGAGAGAGAACAGAGAGAGAGAGAACAGAGAGAGAGAGAACAGAGAGAGAGAGAAACAGAGAGAGAGAACAGAGAGAGAGAACAGAGAGAACAGAGAGAGAAACAGAGAGAGAGAGAGAACAGAGAGAGAGAGAACAGAGAGAGAACAGAGAGAACAGAGAGAGAGAACAGAGAGAGAGAACAGAGAGAGAGAACAGAGAGAGAGAACAGAGAGAACAGAGAGAGAGAGAACAGAGAGAGAGAACAGAGAGAGAGAACAGAGAGAGAGAACAGAGAGAGAACAGAGAGAGAGAACAGAGAGAGAACAGAGAGAGAGAGAACAGAGAGAGAGAACAGAGAGAGAACAGAGAGAGAGAACAGAGAGAGAGAACAGAGAGAGAACAGAGAGAGAGAACAGAGAGAGAGAGAACAGAGAGAGAACAGAGAGAGAGAGAACGGAGAGAACAGGTACACATAAATAATTACACAAATTAACATACATAGTGTGGAAAATTTTGGATTTTCCTAAATTCAGCATGAATAAATTTGAATAATACAATAATTTTGTAATAAAATATGATTCTGATTTGACCCTTTCGAGAAATTTTGAGTGAGGGGAAGGGGGGTAGAACATCTGAGTGACGCCGGAAAGGAGAGACGCCATTTGTAGTTTGTGGGCACTGATAAAAAAATCACAATACCGTGACTGGAATATACAAATAACCCGCTATGTAGACGACATCTTTGCTCTTTGGCCTCATAATTAGTCACTTTCAACCATTTCTTGATGTTCTTAACAATCTTGCCCCTTCCATTAAGTTTAAAGCTGAATGGGAATTTAATTCCTTGCTTCCTTTCCTTGACGTTCATGTCCACCGCTCAGATACAGGTTTTGCTTTATCCGTGTACCGCAAACCTATGTACAGTGTCATGTACATTCACTACTTTTCTCATCATGCAACAATAACTACTACAGCAGAAAAAGTGTCCCAAACACATACACATACAAACAGATACAATACAAATAGACAGATCTCCACTTTAAGGAAGCTATTAGTGGAATATACAGCAAAACAACCAATATCACATCCAATCCTGTGTACTCTGCAACCAAACAAACAAACTGGCTACTGCATGAAATACATTCAACTTCTGTGGGAAATGGACCCACACACCTTGTGCAGGTATTTCAGGAATCATCTGCAAGAGATATTGAACCAGCAAAGTGTTTTTGGGTATGCCCGAATGAAACCGAACTGTGGAATAAAATCACATTGATATTAAAAGATAACATCAAAACGGCCTTCAAAAAAAAAAAAAAACAGCACTCTACAACAGTTGGGAAGATAAAAATTCTGGGCCAGGTGGTGCTAACGGCCCTGGTACAAATGCTGTCCTGGTAGACAGTAACGAAGATAGAGAAATAAATGATGGTGGCCTGGAGGTGGACAGGAGCTCTAGTGGAAGTAAGTTTATCCAGGTATACACATATACAATTACATAATCATACATAGCAGCATATGTGTAGAGAACCTGGGATAACCCAAAAAAGTCAGTGACTTTTTTCCATTGGGATCCTTTACTGGAGAAACAGGTGTAGACAAGGACAAGCAAAAACCAATGTTACAGACTAGCAATACCACAGGAGATAGTAAACAAGGGGATCCCCAGAGAAATAGTGAAGATAAATTACCGGAAATAACTGATGAAGGCTCCATTGTTAACGCTAGTGCTGACGATAGAAATGAGACAGGAAAACACGTACCAGTAGGGAATACTGTGGAAATTTATTTGGTCCCTAAAGTTCCACAGGACAGATACGACGTACGAAGGAGTCCCAGCATAGCCGTAATGGGGTGGCTGAGCTGGGTGGCCCTTAAACCCTCCCAAACAAACAGCATTCTCTCTAGTTGGCGGGGATTGTTGGTAAGCTTATTCAATTTATAGATTTACCCTTCAGGGAAGGAGTAGGTAGTTTTACTGGTAGTACACTAATATTAGGATCATGGAGGCAACTGTAGATAATAATAATGTAGACCTAAGACCTTAACATAGGTACTAATAGGCCAATAATGTAGGCAAACGCTAGGATAAGTTAGCTAGAGAGAACTGGCAGCCCTAGTTTGAATGAAGAGACGAGGGTCTGGAAGAGAGACCAGCTCGTTCTTCTTAAGACAGACACCAACTGGACAAGACGTGCCGTGATCAGCAGACGGCGCCCCCCACGTGTCTTCACATTAGAGACCTGGGGAAATCTGGTAGAGGCACCTCGATGTACCGTAGATGACCTCCGTCAGGCCCATACAGTAAGACAAGACCTCCACTTTATCTCGTAGATTTCTGGCCAGTGTCGGGGGAGATTGTGAGTGAGTTTGATCTGTGGGCCTGTGTTGTAGCTGGCAGAGCATGCCCAGTAAGTACCAGTGTCTCAAGGTAGTCTGGAAGATAGTGTCCGTGTCTGCATAGTTATATTAGGGGATACATACCCTCTTGGATATAAGAATTTCTGAGGTGCAGGCAGGACACTAATAACGATTGAATATTGCAGGAATTAAGGCTCCCGGTTGCACGTGGTTTCTGAGGGGAAGTCCAAAGGGGCTAAGGCTAAGCTTAGGGAAGTTGAAGATCAGGATATATGCTGCAACACCAAGTAAGTTAGTCCTCTATAGGTGCATGCGAGCGAGTTTCTTGCAACATCAATCATTTTTTAAAATCTGTACTATAAGCCACTTGTGAGGCTGAGGTACCCACCTCAGAGCTCGGTGTCAACAGAGTTTGCCAGGGTAGGCGACTCACTTGGAGGCAGTCCACACAAATTTTCACAAAAGTGGTCCTTCGAAAACCGTGAAGTGGAATAGCTAGGTTAAGCTATCATAGCTAGGCCACAGTTAGGAACCAGTTTAACAGAGTTAGGTCAAGTTAGCACTCCTAGGCCCAGAGTTACACAGAGGCTAGGCCAAGCTGACTATACACAGAAGTTGTTATTTGCAGTAATTTACAGGCAGGCCAGGTAGGCTAGAGAAGCTTGTGAATTTAATTATTTACAGTGATTACAAGTAATCCAGAGTAGGAGACTTGTGTTAATTACTTACAGTGGATTTGCAAGGTAGCCAAAGTTAGGCTAGGCTTGTGCAATATTTACAACAGCTATAGTAGCTAGGACAGATTTAAATTAGTTATTATTTACAGTGAGTTATAAAGCCAAGTTTAAGCTATAGCACACTAGCTAGGTTAGGATTTACCTTATCCAACCATCCACGCTAGACAGAGTAAACTGGGCAGTTAGGCCAAGCTATTTACATACATTATTCATTTACTGTTTCACAAGTTGATTTGTTGAATTTATGTTAACCAAGTGATTTTAATTTGTATACTGCACTTTTTATTGTGTAATTTTCATTGTCTTTGATTCATGTTAATGTGGGATTTGTGAATTGTACTTATTTGCTGGCATTGTACAGGAAAGTGCTAGGTTAAGCTTTCACATCGATACACATTCTGATAGGGATTTGAGAGCTAACAGTGTACATTTTAAGTCAGAGTAGAGTCAATATAATAAAGGGAGTTGTTAAGCTTGTTTAGAGGCCTTGAGTCTCGTTCATTCTTACCTAATACCATTCGTGCTGTGGGGTGGGCTAATTGAAGTACAGATTAGTACCGTGATCTTAACTAAACCGCAACTATGGTAGGTGAAGATGTAGTACCAGCTGTCCCAGCTCTAAGTCAATTAAAGCTGTCTATGGGAGCCTATAAGGGGCGCCTGAGCAAAGCATGTGAGGAGTGTCATACGGTCAGGCAAGATCAGGACGTAGACTGGGAGGAACTAGAGAGTTGCCTGAAACCTTTGGAGCAAAGACTGGAGGCCTTTGAGAGATCATTTATCCTTTATGAGACAGAGGCCTATACTACAGGTGAGTCTGAATATACAGTCGAAGTAGCACAGACGGACTATGACGAACGAAGGGCAAAGTGTAAAGCAGAGATGAGACTCTGCAGGCAGTTAATAAAGACTTTGAAGGCCGGTACAGCAGGGGGAGCAAATGTTTCAAGGAACACGAACAACAGCACGCCTGTTAATGTGTTGCCCAGATTGCCCCAGTTGAATTTACCAACGTTCGACGGAGCCTTAACAGAGAACATTGCTTTCTGGGATCAGTTTAAAGCCCAGAAAGATGACAGAGACGATTTGTCAGATGCCGTCAAATTGCAATATTTACGTTCACAGCTCAAGGGTAAAGCCTTGGACTTGGTCCGGCATTACCAGACCACCGACACCAATTACCAACATGCCAAAGACCAAGTAAAGGACACGTTTGGCAACACTGAGGAGATAAAGGTAGCTATACTTTATCGGTTGTTGGATCTAGAAGCTTGTCGCCATGACCGTCAGAGCCTAGAGAAGTTCTGAATCGAAGTTATGAGTTTGATGAATAGTCTTAAAGATTTACATGATTGGGGCAAGTCGGAATGGTTCATCAATCAGGTGATTCAGAGGAAACTGGCTGGCACTACAGTGCATGAGTTGCACTTAAAAAATCTTATGAATAGGTTCACGATAAAACAAATTGTTGAGGGGTTGGGAGATCTCGTTTCTCATTTGAGTATAGGTGTGAGAGAAGAGTCACCACCATCGCCACATAAAAACCCAGACAGTCACTCAAAGATCCCGAGAGATCAGTCTAAAGCTCGTACGACTAACGTTGGAGTGTACTATGGTAAAGAGGTGTCTAAGGTGAGAACCTCTAAGCAGAACCTTAGAGGCACTCATGCCAGAATATGCGTGTTCTGCGAAGGCGAACACTCTAGCACGAGTTGCCCGGAGTATATAACACTGAGCAGTAGGCAACAGAGACTAAGGGAGTTGAGACTCTGCTTCAATTGTGGGGAACACTTTGCAAGAGACTGGCACCCAGCTCAGTGAGTGTCGAGTCTGTTGCAAAGGTAAGCACCATACTGCACTATGTCCCAATAATTTAAGGGTAGTAGGGATATCTCTTAGGAATAGATAGAAAGTGAGTCCGAGCCTGAAATGGTAGCCAGCGTGATTAGTGGGAGTGAAGTCTCTAATCCGAGTGAGAATCACGGAGGTGCTGCCCTACCTACAGTCATAGCAAAGGTTGTGAATGGGCACAGGTCCGAAACAACCCGATTATTCTTTGACCCAGGAGCACAAGTATCCTTGATAACAAAGAAGTTGGTGGCTAAATTAAGTTGAAGGCCACAAGGAAAGTTAGTATGATGTTGGGAGGGGCTATAAGTCAGGTCCCACCCAAATCTTATGATGTGGTGGATGTCACAGTCAAATTAGGTGGACATCGCAGAGACATTACAGCCTTGGTGGTAGAGACGCTACCCACAGCAATTACAGCGAGAGGTCTTGCTGCAGCAGCTAAGCGATTGAAAGACCTTGACGTGAAGCTGGCAGACCAGGGAATTACCACTGACAGTCAGAAATGTAGGTATCCTGGTGGGAGCCAATCATATAGATGACTTCCTGTCTACACGACGGACGTTTAAGGAAGGAATTGGTTTATACAGATCCCCAGTAGGATACATCATAGGCGGCAGGATTCCACCTGAATTCCCTGCCACGCCAGATAGAGGAGAAGCTGTCCCCATGATAGCTGGGGGAGTAGTGATAATGAATACCAGTATACACGATGAACCGCCAGGGAAGCTGAACCAGGTAGGTAGTGACGAACACTTGGCCACCTTGGGAAAACACTTACAGGGTACGTAAAGAGGGAGATAGATTGCCTTTAAATCCAGGGAACCTCGTAACAGTGGGAGGAAAGGCTACCAAGGCATGTGGGCCACTGGGTGGGAAAGTACGGAGCCGCTCAGTGAAGGCCAGACATATGAAAGACGTTATAGTTAAAGCAAAGGGTGCTAAGACCACCGGAACCAACAAGTTTACACTCCCAGAGGTCCACACAGGGGAAACTGGATGGTTGAAGTTAGACCAGAGTCTGCCTGACAAGAGTGGCCGGACGGCACTCGTGTCCAGGGTCCGCTGTGGGGGCTCGCGGAAGGTGAACTTGATTTAGACTTAGCGCCTACCTTCGCCGGCGGGAGGATGTGGAAATTTATTTGGTCCCTAAAGTTCCACAGGACAGATACAATGTATGAAGGGGTCCCAGCATAGCCGTAATGGGGCGGCTGAGCTGGGTGGCCCTTAAACCCTCCCAAACAAACAGCATTCTCTCCAGTTGGTGGGGATTGTTGGAAGCTTATTTAAATTATAGATTTACCCTTCAGGGAAGGAGTAGGTAGTTTTACTGGTAGTACACTAATATTAGGATCATGGAGGCAACTGTAGATAATAATGTAGACCTAAGACCTTAACATAGGTAGTAATAGGCCGATAATGTAGGCAAACACTAGGATAAGTTAGCTAGAGAGAACTGGCAGCCCTAGTTTGAATGAAGAAACCAGGGTCTGGAAGAGAGACCAGCTCGTTCTTCTTAAGACAGACACCAACTGGACAAGACGTGCCGTGATCAGCAGACGGCGCCCCCTACGTGTCTTCACATTAGAGACCTGGGGAAATCTGGTAGAGGCACCTCGATGTGCCGTAGATGACCTCAGTCAGGCCCATACAGTAAGACAAGACCTCCACTTTATCTCGTAGATTTCTGGCCAGTGCCTGGGGAGATTGTGAGCAAGTTTGATCTGTGGGCCTGTGTTGTAGCTGGCAGAGCATGCCCAGTAAGTACCTGTGTCTGAAGGCAGTCTGGAAGCTAGTGTCCATGTCTGCATAGTTATACTAGGGGATACATACCCTCTTGGATATAGGAATTTCTGAGGTGCAGGCAGGATACTAATAACGATTGAATATTGCAGGAATTAAGGCTCCCGGTTGCACGTGGTTTCTGAGGGGAAGTCCAAAGGGGCTAAGGCTAAGCTTAGAGAAGTTGAAGATCAGGATATATGCTGCAACACCAAGTAAGTTAGTCCTCTATACGTGCATGCAGGCGAGTTTCTTGCAACATCAATCATTTGTGAAAATCTGTACTATAAGCCACTTGTGAGGCTGAGGTACCCACCTCAGAGCTCGGTGTCAACAGAGTTTGCCAGGGTAGGCGACTCACTTGGAGGCAGTCCACACAAATTTTCACAAATACAGTAAAAAAAAGGGCAATATCTGGATAAACAGATGGGATGTGCAACTTTGACCACCCCAAAAAATGTCATGTCCATATGACAACAGGAAAATGCAACCTCCCTTCCTGTAAGCTTTTTCACCCTGAAATGTGTCGCTCTTCAGTTCAGGAAAGACAATACTATAACGTATACTGCCGGGCACACCACCTAAAGGGTACAAGAAGATAAAGAATATCCAGACCATGGGACAACCTGGGTAGCCACAGCCACTCCAGAAAAAGATTTTTTTTTAGCGCCAGGAAGAAAAAAAAAAACTGGCAGGAAATGACAGAAATCATACTCCAACTCCAATATTTTCTGGAGTGGAATCACAGTCAATGGCCTCCACTCCATAACAGATATTAGTGCCAAGAAATAGACCCCCCATACCACCAATCTGACGACATTCATCTTGCAAATATACAGGGTCTAAAGCCAGCAACGAATAACAAAATACCTTTCATCTTTAGACTGCTTGCAGAGTCAAATGCAATGTTCGCGAATTTCACAGAGATCCACATAAAGGATCACTTAGACAATGAAATATGGATCCCAGGTTACAACCTATACAGATATGATAGACTGAACAGGCAAAAGTGGGGGTTGGCCTGTATATCACAGAGTCATTTATATGCTCAGAACTACTAAATGCCCCAAATGATGTTTACCTGGAGTTTACCTGGAGAGAGTTCCGGGGGTCAACGCCCCCGCGGCCCGGTCTGTGACCAGGCCTCCTGGTGGATCAGCGCCTGATCAACCAGGCTGTTGCTGCTGGCTGCACGCAAACCAACGTACGAGCCACAGCCCGGCTGATCAGGAACTGACTTTAGGTGCTTGTCCAGTGCCAGCTTGAAGACTGCCAGGGGTCTGTTGGTAATCCCCCTTATGTGTGCTGGGAGGCAGTTGAACAGTCTCGGGCCCCTGACACTTATTGTATGGTCTCTTAACGTGCTAGTGACACCCCTGCTTTTCATTGGGGGGATGGTGCATCGTCTGCCAAGTCTTTTGCTTTCGTAGTGAGTGATTTTTCGTGTGCAAGTTCGGTACTAGTCCCTCTAGGATTTTCCAATTGTATATAATCATGTATCTCTCCCTCCTGCGTTCCAGGGAATACAGGTTTAGGAACCTCAAGCGCTCCCAGTAATTGAGGTGTTTTATCTCCGTTATGCGCGCCGTGAAAGTTCTCTGTACATTTTCTAGGTCGGCAATTTCACCTGCCTTGAAAGGTGTGTTAGTGTGCAGCAATATTCCAGCCTAGATAGAACAATGACCTGAAGAGTGTCATCATGGGCTTGGCCTCCCTAGTTTTGAAGGTTCTCATTATCCATCCTGTCATTTTTCTAGCAGATGCAATTGATACAATGTTATGGTCCTTGAAGGCAGATCCTCCGACATAATCACTCCCAGGTCTTTGACGTTGGTGTTTCGCTCTATTTTGTGGCCAGAATTTGTTTTGTACTCTGATGAAGATTTAATTTCCTCATGTTTACCATATCCGAGTAATTGAAATTTCTCATCGTTGAACTTCATATTGTTTTCTGCAGCCCACTGAAAGATTTGGTTGATGTCCGCCTGGAGCCTTGCAGTGTCTGCAATGGAAGACACTGTCATGCAGATTCGGGTGTCATCTGCAAAGGAAGACACGGTGCTGTAGTTGAAGTTTTAGCAGCAAAGATCGAATATCAAAACCTGGTCATTTTGGTTGTATACAAGCCTCCGGGTGAAAGTTAAGACACATGTGCAACATCTGGTTATCTTCATTGTAGACGTTTCGCAATCCAGTGGCTTTATCAATACATATTCTAGGACATAATTAGAAGACAGTAGAACTATATATAAAAGATGAGGTAATTGGTCCCTCGGCCTTGGAGATGGTGTGGAGAGCATCGTGGTGGTAGAGATTCTGGTTCAAAGGAAAGGACACTGGCGTTTATATAGGCATCAATGGATAGGGATGTGTAGCAGACCAGGGCATAGTCACTGGTAGGCAGGATTCCGCAGTGGAAGTAGGTCCTACCCAAAGGGATTGTATAGTCCTAGTAACCGTGAAGGTTTTTTAGATGTTCTCTGAACCAAGATTCCATGATGTTGCAACGTCCCAAAAATTCCAGGAACAGCTTTAGAAAATTGACCACTGCCTGGAAAATCTTCCAGCTCCTGCCCCCAACATCTTGCAGAAATAACACCTCATCCTCATATCCGACAAAGACAAGGATGTCAGCCACAGCACCGTATCTTCCTTTGCAGATGACACCCGAATCTGCATGACGGTGTCCTCCATTGCAGATACTGCAAGGCTCCAGGCCTTGCAATATGAAGTTCAATGATGAGAAATTTCAATTACTCAGATATGGTAAACACGAGGAAATTAAATCTTCATCAGAGTACAAAACAAATTCTGGCCACAAAATAGAGCGAAACACCAACGTCAAAGACCTGGGAGTGATCATGTCGGAGGATCTCGCCTTCAAGGACCATAACATTGTATCAATCGCATCTGCTAGAAAAATGACAGGATGGATAATGAGAACCTTCAAAACTAGGGAGGCCAAGCCCATGATGACACTCTTCAGGTCACTTGTTCTATCTAGGCTGGAATATTGCTGCACACTAACAGCACCTTTCAAGGCAGGTGAAATTGCTGACCTAGAAAATGTACAGAGAACCTTCACGGCGTGTATAACGGAGATAAAACACCTCAATTACTGGGAGCGCTTGAGGTTCCTAAACCTGTATTTGCTGGAACGCAGGTGGGAGAGATACATGATTATATACACCTGGAAAATCCTAGAGGGACAAGTACCGAACTTGCACACGAAAATCACTCACTACGAAAGCAAAAGACTTGGCAGACGATGCAACATCTCCCCAATGAAAAGCAGGGGTGTCACTAGCACGTTAAGAGACCATACAATAAGTGTCAGGGGCCCGAGACTGTTCAACTGCCTCCCAGCATACATAAGGGGGATTACCAACAGACCCCTGGCAGTCTTCAAGCTGGCACTGGACAAGCACCTAAAGTCGGTTCCTGACCAGTCGGGCTGTGGCTCGTACGTTGGTTTGCGTGCAGCCAGCAGTAACAGCCTGGTTGATCAGGCTCTGATCCACCAGGAGGCCTGGTCACAGACCGGGCCGCGGGGGCGTTGACCCCTGGAACTCTTCAGGTAAACTCCAGGAGGCAGTTCAGATGAAAACTCGCAAACACAGAGGCTTTTAAATCACTGCACCAAATTCACCTTAAACCAGCAAATAATAGAGCCTACAAAACTGAAGAATACACTGGACCTCATTTTCACCAACAATGATGATCTGCTACGAAATGTCATCATATCAAAAACAATATACTCAGATCACAACATAATCGAGGTCCAGACATGTATGCGGGAGGCCTCAGACCGACAAAATGTGATCAGTCACGAAGGAGCCTTCACCAAATTCAACTTCAATAGCAAAAACATAAGGTGGGACCAAGTAAACCTACTCCTAAATGATATAAACTGGGAGGATAGCCTAATGAACACGGATCCTAATCTGTGTCTAGAACAAATTAACACTGTGGCACTTGAGGAATGCTCAAGGCATATTCCCTTAGGGAAAACTAGGAGAAGATGCAAGCCAGAAAGAGAGAGGCACTCCCTATACAGACGAAGGCAAAGAATAACAGAGCGGCTACAAGAGGCCATTATATCCGAATTACATTTGAAGACACTGGTCAGAGAAATAGCAAACATCGAACTAAAGCTAAAGGAATTTTACAGGAGTCAAGAAACACGGGAAGAACTAAAAGCCATAAATGAAATTGAAAGAAACCCAAAGTATTTCTTTTCTTATGCCAAATCAAAGTCTAGAACAACATCTAGTATTGGGCCCCTACTTAAACAAGATGGGGTCCTACACAGATGACAGCAAGGAAATGAGTGAGCTACTCAAGTCTCAATATGACTCAGTGTTTAGCAAGCCATTAACCAGACAGAGTCGAAGACCTACATGAATTTTTTGTGAGACAGAATCTGGAAGACACACACCTATCTGATATTATCCCGACACAAAATAACTTCGAAAAGGCGATATATGACATGTCCATGCACTCTGCTCCAGGCCCAGACTCATGGAACTCAGTGTTCATCAAGAACTGCAAGAAGCCCCTATCACGAGCTTTTAACATCCTATGGAGAGGGAGCATGGACATGGGGGTCGTCCCACAGTTACTAAAAACAACAGACATAGCATCACTCCACAAAGGGGGCAGAAGAGCATAAACAAAGAACTACAGACCGATAGCACTAACGTCCCATATCATAAAAATCTTTGAAAGGGTTCTAAGAAGAAAGATCACCACCCATCTAGATACCCATCAGTTACATAACCTAGGGCAGCATGGGTTTAGAACAGGTCGCTCTTGTCTATCCCAACTACTAGACCACTATGACAAGGTCCTGGATGCTCTAGAAGACAAAAAGAATGCAGATGTAATATACACTGACTTCGCAAAAGCCTTTGACAAGTGTGATCATGGTGTAATAATGCACAAAATGTGTGATAAAGGAATAACACGAAAAGTTGGTAGATGGATCTACGATTTCCTAACAAATAGAACACAAAGAATAGTAGTCAACAGAGTAAAGTTTGAGGCGGCTACTGTGAAAAGTTCTGTTCCACAAGGCACAGTACTCGCTCCCATCTTGTTTCTAATCCTAATATCGGACATAGACAAGGATGTCAGCCACAGCACCGTGTCTTCCTTTGCAGATGACACCCGAATTTGCATGAGTGTCTTCCACTGAAGACACTGCAGGGCTCCAGGCGGACATCAATAAAATTTTTAATTGGACTGCAGAAAACAATATGAAGTTAATGATGAGAATTTTCAATTACTCCGATATGGATAACGTGAGGAAATCAAAATTTCATCAGAGTATAAAATAAATTTCAACCACACAATATAACGAAAAACTACTGTCAAAGACCTGGGAGTGATCATGTCGGAGGATCTCACCTTCAAGGACCATAACATTGTATCAATTGCATCTGCTACAAGAATGACAGGATGGATAATGAGAACCTTCAAAACTAGGGATGCCAAGCCCATGATGACACTCTTCAGGTCGCTTGTTCTATCTAGGCTGGAATATTGCTGCACACTAGCAGCAAGTTTCAAGGCAGGTGAAATTGCTGACCTAGAAAATGTAGAGAGAACCTTCACGGCACACATAACTGCAATAAAGTACCTCAATTACTGGGAACACTTGAAGTTCCTTAACCTGTATTCCCTAGAATGCAGGAGGGAGAGATACATGATTATATACACTTGTAAAATCCTAGAGGGATTAGTACCGAAGTTGCACACAAAAATCACTCCCTATGAAAGCAAAAGATTCGTCAGACGATACATCCCCCCAATGAAAAGCAGGGGTGTCACTAGCACGATAAGAGACAACACAGTTAGTGTCAGGGGCCCAAGACTGCTCATATGCCTCCCAGCATACATAAGGGGGGATTACCAATAGACCCCTGGCTGTCTTCAAGCAGGCACTGGACAAGCACCTAAAGTCAGTACCTGACCGGCTGGGCTGTGAAGGCTTACTGAGCCCTGTAACAACTTCAGACAGTATTACCAAGGCTGGCTCCTCCTCAGGAAAATTAATGAATAGAAAAAGAACAAAAACTGACAAACAAACACCATTATTCAGAAAATATAAAATATAAAACACTTGAATATGAAATATTAATCCTACCTTAAAGAAAATGAAAAATGAAAAATATAAATGATATCTGAATTCAACGCTAATATATATATATATATAAAACTTGGGTGTCTGGTGTTGGTGACAACCCACCGGCTCGTTCTTCACAGATTTTCTAGCAGTCAATAATTCGTCCAGATGACAGGAAAGCAGGTTTTTTCCACTGCAATGATGAGGGGTTATATCCTGCTACTTGCATACACAAACAGGTAAGTGGATCAGAAATTGGGACGCCTCAGAACGTTAGTCCATCTCCTTGAATTTCTACTCGTTGATTAGCAGGTGACCCTCTCTGTCCTTTCAAGCTGTAAAGAGAGACAGATTACCCACTGCTTAAGAAATCACTCTCCATGATAAGTACAATACCTAAAAGATGTGGTGATTATTAAAACATTTTAACCTAAAGACTGAAAGGACTAAGTTAATTATTGGTCAAAAGTGAAGCTTTCAACCAATAAGTCCACTAAAATATGATCAGGTTTGTACTTACAGTAGTGTTGGGAGCTGTGAGTCGAGTGATTTACTGTTTGACCGGAGCCCCACACGTCACCTTCCCGGGGGGGGGAGAAGGGAGGGGAAGGGATAGCGGGAGCTAGACTGACCCTACCTTAACAAGCAACCGGCAATCAAACTATCACTTTCGGGGAGGGGGAAAAAGGGGGGCGGGAATAGTGGGAGCTGGACTTACCCTACCTTAACAAGTAGCCGGCAATGAAACTATTGTTACTATATACTCCCTCGCTACTCCTATCTATTGAACTTTCCCCTCACACGGGCTGTGGTTCGTATGTTGGATTGCGTGCTGCCTGCAATAACATCCTGGTTGATCAGGCCCTGATCCACCATGAGGCATGGTCACAAACCGGGCCACGGGGGCATTGACCCCCGGAACTCTCTCCAGGTATTTAGTCAAGAGAAGTGTTCTTATCTCCCTCTTTATCCGTGCTCTCCGCATTTGTGATCCACAGTTTCTTGAATCAGAAATTTCCACTCTTCATAATTCACTTTCCAGTCTTGGTTACCCTTCCCATTTCATAGACTGCCTTCTCATGTGCTAAACGGACTTTCTTCTCTCCCAAACTTTCTACTCCTGTGAATTCTCCTGTCCTCTGCCTTCCCTACATTTCCAGTCTTTCTAATATCAACAACTCTCTCCATTCCTTAGACAACTTACTTTTCACCAGACTAACACTCTTTACACCAATCTGATTCATACCTCTCCTCCCTCTACAGATGCTCCTGGTGTTTACTCTATTTCTTGTTCCTCCTGTCCTCTGCAGAACTCTGGAGAAACTGGCCAATCTCTTTCTGACTGACTTAGGGAGCACAAAAGTAGTGTTAGGTTTTCCGACACCAACAATGCTTTTTCCTGTCATGTCAGAGATCACAGTCATCCTAACGACTGGTCTTCTGCTAAAACTCTCTACCCTACTTTTAACTTTCACAGTCGCCATCTGGTTGAATCCTCCCTTATACACATCTTTCCCTGTATGAATCTTAGTCTTGGCTTTGTCTCTGTAAATGCCTTCCTTTCCCATTATATTGTAAAATGCTCCAAACTTCAGAACACCCGTGACTTTAACCTGATTTTTTTCCCCTTCTCCTTGTTCCTCTTTCTCCATGGGTTTTCTTTCCTCTGCCATGGGTATTTGGCCCTTTACTATTATTTTCCCCCATCTGTGTTCTTGTTTCTACACTTTGTGGGCCCCTGGCTCCCTTGTGGGCCCCTAGCTCCCTTGTGGGCCCCTCACTCCCTTGCAGTGCTCCTCTTTCTTAGTCTTTGACTGACTCCACTACTACCTCTACCACTACCTCTCTTGTCCCGTCCCTGTCTGCTGGCCTGTATATATTCCCTCCTCTCATTTTTGTTAGTGTGACTTTGTAAATAGTCCAAATTGGACTGAAACATCGTCGTAAGCTCCTCTTCTATGTGCAGGTTATTAGTGGGCACTGGTTGTCGTGGAAAATTGAGCTAATAATCCGGTGTCTTTGTAGCAAAACTGGGGGTTTTCGGCCTGAATTTATAGTAGGAACCCATTTAAAGTCCTTCGCGAGGAATTGGGACAAAAAATTTGCGGGACCTGAGAATTATCGTGAATGGGGAAGATAAGGGATACGACCATCAGCACAGGAAGTTCCCCATTAGCGTTTTCATTAAGATCTCAAACGGGGCCCAGTGAGGGTCTAGGGTGGGGATGTTTTTGCGGGACCCTCTAGAAATTAAATGGTAAATGAAAATTTCAAATTTTTGTTTTTGTGTATCCCAACCAAATCACAACAGTCCACAATTTTAAAATTTACAAGAGTAGCGGGTTTTAATTTTTGAAAATTTTTAAATTTTAATGTCGGCAAACTTTTTGTGAAGGGTGGGGAGGGGGCACGAGGAATTTACAGTTTTGGGCCCCTG
This sequence comes from Cherax quadricarinatus, assembly GCF_026875155.1. NCBI lineage: Eukaryota > Metazoa > Arthropoda > Malacostraca > Decapoda > Parastacidae > Cherax > Cherax quadricarinatus. The sequence goes on from NC_069440.1 coordinate 34,576,360, forward strand.
CGGACTTTAACCCCCTTTATCTTGCCTAAATTTTTGCTGTAAAAATTCAACAGAGAAACAAAAGGGGTTTTTTTCCATTCTGACCTAAATTTTAAAATTTTTAAAAATTAAAAAGCTAAGTAACTCAGTAGTGTGTGACTGGGGCCGGACATCCAGTGAACCAATATCATTATAAACTGTGTAAAAATCATTACAAAAAAAGGAGATATACTAGGAATAAGTTAAACCGAGTTTTTTTTCCATTAATATTAAAGAGAGGATGAGCTTAAAAATTTAATAGATACATGAATGTTACTACAAAAGGAATCACCCCACTTTCGAGCTTCTTTCATTAGGTTCTTTAATTCCTTCCTGACCGGTTTATTTAGGACATGTGCAGGCAGTTGCCTCCAGGAGACAGAAATTTTTTTACCAAAAGAAATAACACTAACATTTTTTACACCTACAAGGACGGTGAAAAGAGAAAAACCCATATGTGACCTTTAAGGGATGTTGCACAACGATGTCTGGTTTTATGTTTTTGGGTAAAAAACATTTTTTTTTTGCAACAATCCCCCTTTACTCCACTACCCTTTATCAGTACCCCCTTTGGTTTTTATCTACTTGTTTACTGAAATGAACCTTGCCATTACTGTGATTATGAATATTTCAAAAAAATAGACCTTTATTTTATTCATGTCAATTCTAGGATAATCTTACTAAAAAATGTCAGAGATTAGGTTTCAAAAGCAAACAAGACTAAGATGGCAGTTACTCCCTCTCTGAATCCTATTAATGACAGGGGAGACGATGAATAAAAAATAAAAGTTATAACAAAAAAGCGCAAGATACGAACTGAAAAGGTAGTGTATGTATCTATTAAGAAATAACTACTTATAACCCAAGACCCGTTTTGTATGACAAACGGGAGACGTTGATTCAGGTGTTGCTGCCAAAGACCAAACCCACCGCTAGCAGGGGTTTGGGTCTTGGAAACTAGTTACCGCCCCCCCCCCATACCTGGGCCCTACCGGAGGATACTCCGGGGATCAACGCCCCCGCAGCTGGGTCAAACGCCCAACCTCCGGGGGATCCTGCTGATAAACAAGGCGTCACTGCTGGCCACACTAGTCCAGCATACGAACCACAGCCCGGCGCCCGGGCCCCCTTAAAGGGCAGCCAGAGTATATGGGTAATTCCCTTATGCGGGGGAGGCGTTAAACATCTTATTTGAACATTTCATGGAGCCTAAAAAAATAAAGGTCATCAACTTCCCAAAGCACCGTGAGTCGGGGGTTTCATGACCCAATAAAAAAAACAATGCTGAAGTGAAACTTTTTTCCTTTTTCACGAGGATGCTAAATTACCACAGTTCCTTAGAATTATAAATGGAAAAAAAAAAAAACCTGCCCCTATTCATTGCCTGGATCGGATTTTTGGCATTCCCCACTTAAAAAAAGTACAAATATTACCAACACAAACATTAAACATTCTTTATAAAAAGTAAAATACCACAGGAATGCAGTAGAGCACTTACAAAAAATTAAGACTAGCTCTACTTTCCCAATGCTATGAAAGAGGATGAATGCAAATGCAATTTTTTCGAGCATCACAAACTGCAAAACCCAAAACCAGCAAGTTTTAGAGGAAAGGGGATCATCTTGTCACACCTCAAAACGTGTGCGACACATGCGTCATAAGGGGGGGTACAAAAAAAAAGGGATTACAGGAATAAAAAAGGGAAACAATCAAATAAATTTTAACTTTCAGACAGCTAGAACAGGAACAAAACCCAGCCTGTCCGGCCCCTTTATTTTTCTTATTTTTTTATATATATTTTTATTTAAAAAACGCAATACATAAAACAGATTACATACTAACAAAAAACCACGGAAATAGTGGTATACACAGAAACGCATCCTCCCCAAAACATGAAATTACATAAACATTACAATACAGCCAAAAAACCATTACCACTCTACGAAACCTTTCCCGACCCCAAAAAAAAGGAAGATACATCACATTAAGAAGTATAATATTAAAAACAATTAAAAAAAAAAACCAAAACACAAATCAGATTGGGGTAAAAAAAATATACATAAGTTTTTTTTTTTCGTTTTTCGGGAAACCAGAAAAAAAAAACATTGTAATACACAAACACAAAAAAACAAACAAAACCGTGGTTTAAACATAACACCAACCCAACACAAAAACCCAAAAACACTGAAGACCAAACCTACCAAAATCCAAAATTTTTTTTTTTGACATATGTAAATTGGGAGATCCCTATCATAAAAACAAAAAACAAGAGGGAAAAAAAACAAAAAGATACGCAGGGCCTTTTAAAAAGAGTACATAAAACGACAACACAGCCATGCCTATGATCTACCCGTGAAACCCCTTCCTTTCACGAGGTAAACACAACCATGCTAAAAGCAATTTTGGGACATAAACCTTTTTTATAAAAACCCCCCAAAAAAACCCTATTTCAGTCCAAGCCCCCGAGGGAAAGCAGAAACCCCCCATTTTTCCAACCCCTGAAAAAAACCAACCACCAAAAACCCCCTTGAACACCGTCAAAACACCCCCCCGAAAACCCCGGGGTCAACCCATCTAACATCTAACCCATCAAAACCCCTGCCCCCTCCCACACACACACATCCTCCTTTTGGCCCCACTATGAACTCCCAAGTTCCACGTCCCGACCAGGTATGATGGGGGGGCATACATAGAACCCTCTAAAAAAAACCTGCCAAAGAAAAAAGACCAAAAACCCGGGATCCAGCCATCACGGTCTACCCCCCCCCCAAACCGCATAACCCATTCACCGTAGGGGAGGGTTTCCCCTCAGGGAAGCTGGGCACCATGTCATTCCATAAAAAGTTTATTTTTTAAAAACTGTTCTGTAATGCTGCTGTGAGCACCCTCACCCTACAACCCCACCCAACCCCCCCACATACTCCAAAACAAAAAATCCACCCCCACAAACAACGGCCCCCGACGTCTGCTGTGACCCCCCCCACAAAAGTCAAACCCTTAGAAACGATTGCTATCCCCCCCACCCGATGGAAAACCCTCAACCACTCCCTTACAAAAATTTCCCGTTTCACAAAAAAACCTCATGGAATGTCGTCTCCTCTTTGCACAGTGCCGACAATTCCCTTACTAAAATAACCATCCACACAACATAGACCTGGACACCAGAATTCCCATAAAACCTGTAGAGGTTCCCTTTTCCCAAGGGGGGCAGCCGAAATTCTAAAATCATCCAAATACCCTGCCAATCATAAAATTGGGTAATGCTTACCCCTGCACCAACACCCACAGCTTCCCACCTTCCCAAACAGCTCACCTATACCTACCTCGATCCTGTACGCCCAAAAAAACTGCACCATATCCTCACACAACAACCCTTCCCATCCCACCATTTCCATACATCAACCATGACCTCCCCTACCCTTTTACCCCTTTCCCCACCCGCTCTGAGGAGTTTACCCGGGGTTTACCTGGAAGAGTTTCGGGGGTCAACGCCCCCGCGGCCCGTTTACCAGGCCCGGTGGATCAGCGCCTGACAAACCCGCTGTTGCTGCGGGTGCACGAAAACCCAAAGACGAGCCACACCCGGGTGATCAGGAAATGACTTTTTGGTGCTTGTCCAGGCCCGCTGAAACTGCCAGGGTCTGTTGGGGTTTCCCCCTTATTTTGGGGCTGGGGAGGCAGTTGAACGTCTCGGGCCCCTGACCTTTTTGTTTCACGTAGACGCCTTTACTCGAGACCCAACGGGAGAGCCTGATCCACCCTGCCGAACGTTCACATCACGACCTCACCCTTAACCATGGCCTCAAATCCCATATTTAAAAACCTCCTCGCAGTTCCTTAAATTTCAACTAACCTCAAGGAACACCTCCACCACTCCCCACACCTTACAAAAAAAGAGGGGTTTTACCACCACCACTCCGTTGCAAAATAACCCCCTGGCCCACAAACCCCTTATCTACCCAATGCCCAGCTACCCCGCCCCCAAATTCACCCCCCCTTGCTACCAGGACATCCGCCAAGTATAAGACTCCACAAATCCTAAGACTCTCCACAACAGACCCCCATATGCCTCGCCCCCCCCCCCCTCACCCAGGGTTCAACCTCTACAACCTGCTCACTTCATTAAATCCCATGCCCATTGCTGCCCCAAACATTTCGATCACTTTACCCACATTTTTCAAACCTACCTCCCCCCCCACCAAAACCATGGTGTCATCCACATACCCAAATCCCCCACTACTAGCTCCCCCTCCCCCCCTTCCCCAAACCCCTCCCCAATAACCCCGTAAAAAGGGTCCTGCATACATGCAAAGAGAATTTGGGACAACACACATCCCCGTCCCAAACCCCTCTCCTTCGCACCGGGAAACCCGACCTGCCCTTCACCTGTACCCAAAACCCTGACAGATGAAAACAAAAGTAGTGCCCCCTCGCAAACCTCCTCCCCAAAAAACCCCGTTTCCACAAAATAACCCCCCCAACACTCACTTCACACAGCTACCTTCTTTCCATTCTATTCCCAAATAAAACCCCCCCCCGACACTCACTATAAAATCCTTAATTCTCCCCCTGCCCAACACTTCCCATCCAGGTATACCAAACTCCCCCGAGTAGACCAGCTAAATATCCCCCCTTCGGCCTGTTACCCAATACCACAAAAATTTTTTAATCCAAAAAACAAGGAGACTGCCCAATAGCACCAAAACCTTCACCCCCCCTTTTTAGGCACCAAAACAACAAAACCCCGTACCCCGCATCATTCCAACACACCCCCCTTCATACAGTTTAACAACACCCCCAGACAAATCTTCATGCAATCCCAATGTGCCAGCATAACAGCCTGTTTTATCAGGCCCGATCCTCGGGAGGGCCCGGTCATGGACCGGGCCGCGGGGCGTTGATCCCGGAAAAACCTCCAGGGAAACCCCAGGTAAAAACCC
>NC_069440.1:34581817-34623990 GCF_026875155.1 Cherax quadricarinatus
TATTATCTTTACTTACAAAAATTCATTACAAGGCATACAGACCATACTTGATACAGTGACATTTTATATATAGAAAGCCAACCCCCCAATCCCCTTTTACTGAGGGGTAACATAGAAACGGGTAAAAAGAATCACCCCCCAATGTTTCTTCTGGTGGGAATGAACCCTGCCCCTCGCCGTGTGAAGCGAGAGTTTTTAACCACCCTCTCGGGTATTATATATCTCAAATACGTACCCCACGCTAGAGTTTTTTTTGGGGATCCCCAGATTTGATCAAAATTTTTTGAAGTCGAGTTTTTCTTTTTTGTCCCCCAAGTTCTAGCCAGGTGTTCGGTGCATGCCAGCACTGAGCCAGGTGTGCTGGTGCATGCCACATAGCCAGGGGGTTTCTGGTGCATCCAGCACTGAGCCAGGTGGTCTGGTGCATGCCAGCACTGACCCAGGGGGTCTGGTGCATGCCACACTGACCGGGTTTGGTCTGGTGCATGCAGCACTGACCGGGTGTGTTGGTGCAGCCACACGACCAGGGGTCTGGTGCATGCCAGCACGAGCCGGTGTGTCTGGTGCATCCACACGAGCCGGTGGTTTCTGGTGCATCCAGCATGACCGGTGTGTTGGTGCAGCCAGCACTGAGCCAGGGTGTCGGGTGCATCCCAGCACTGACCAGGTGTGTCGGGTGCTCCCAGCACTGGCCAGGTGTGGTCTGGTCATGCCAGCACTGAGCCGGGTGTGTCTGGTGCATGCCACACTGACCAGGGGGTTTCTGGTGCATGCCAGCACTGGCCAGGTGTGTCTGGGCATGCCGCACTGACCAGGTGTGTCGGTGCATGCCAGCACTGAGCCAGGTGTGTCTGGTGATGCCAGCACTGACCCAGGTGTGTCTGGTCTGCCAGCACGACCAGGTTTTCTGGTGCTTGCCAGCCCGAGTCGGTGTGTCGGGTGCGCCCCCCTATTCAGGTGGTCTTTTTGCAGCCCCCCCTGAGCAGGTTGTCTGTTGCTGCCCGCCCTGGTCAGGTGTGTCTGTTGCATGCCCCCCCCTGGTCAGGTGTTGTTGCATGCCCCCCTGAGTCAGGTTTTTCCTGTTGCATGCCCCCCCTGGTCAGGTGTTCTTTGCATGCCCGCCCGAGTCAGGTGTGTCTGTTGCATGCCCGCCCTGAGTTTTTTGTGTCGTTGCTGCCCGCCCTAGTCAGGGTGTCGGGTGCATGCCCCCCCTAGTCAGGTGTGTCGTGCATGCCACCCCTGATCGGTGTGCTGGGCATGCCGCCCTGGTCAGGTGTGTCGGTGCTTGCCAGCCCTGAGTCAGGTGTGTCTGGTGCTTGCCACCCCGAGTCAGGTGTGTTGGTGCTGCCAGCCCTGAGTCAGGTGGTTTTGGGTGCATGCCCCCCCTGGTAGGTGTGTCGGGTGCATCCAGCCCGAGTCAGGTGTGTCTGGTGCTCCCACCCAGAGTCGGGTGTGTCGGGTGCATACCACCCCGAGTCGGGTGTGTTGGTGCATGCCCGCCGTGATCGGGATTCTGGCGCATCCACCCCGAGTCAGGGTGTCTGGAGCTTGCCACATTGAGCCCCGGGTGTTCTGGTGCTTCCAGCCTGAGTCAGGTGTGTCTGGTGCATGCCAGCCCGAGCCGGTGTGTCTGATGCTCCAGCCCTAGCCAGGTGTGTCTGTTGCTGCCCCCCTGAGCCAGGGTGTCTGGTGCATCCCAGCCCTCGAACCAGGTGGTCGGGTGCATGCCACCCCCGAGCAGGTGGTCTGGTGCATGCCACCCCCGAGTCGGTGTGCTGGTCATCCCCACCCCCCGGCAGGTGTGTTGGGCATGCCCCCCCCCGATCAGGTGTGTCTGGTGCATCCAGCCCCCGATCAGGTGTGTCGGTGATGCCAGCCCCCGAGTCGGGTGTGCGGTGCAGCCAGCCCCATCGGTGTTCTGGTGCATGCCACCCCCCGATCAGGTTGTCGGGGGCACCACCCCCCCGATCAGGTGTGTCTGGTGCATGCCACCCCCCGATAGGTGTTCGGGGTGCATCCAGCCCCCAGTCAGGTGGTCTGGGATGCCAGCCCCCGAGCGGTGCTGGGGCAGCCGCCCCCCCGATCAGGTGTGTCGGGTGCATGCCGCCCCCGGTCAGGTGTTCTGGGCTGCCACCCCCGAGTCGGGTGTGTCGGGTGCATGCCACCCCGGTCGGTGTGTTGGTTGCCCCCCCCCGATCAGGTTTCTGGTGCATCCCAGCCCCCGAGTCAGGCGTGTCTGGGCAGCCACCCCCGAGTCAGGCGGTCTGGTGCATGCCCCCCCCCAGTCAGGTGTGTCGGTCATGCCCCCCCCGAGTCGGGTGTGCGGTGCGTGCCAGCCCCCGAATCATGTTCTGTTGCGTCCAGCATTGACCCCCAGGTGTTCGGGGCTGCCAGCCCCACCCGGTGTTTTCTGGTGATGCCCCCCTCACCAGGTGTGTCGGGTGCATGCCCCCCCTCACCGGGTGTGTCGGTGCATGCCAGCCCTCCCGGGGTGTTCTGGTGCATGCCCCCTCAGCCAGGTGGGGTCGGGTGCATCCAGCCCCGCAGGTGTGTCTGGTGCATCCCAGCCCTCAGCCGGGTGGTCGGGGGGCATGCCAGCCGTCAGCCAGGTGTTTTGGGTGCATGCCAGCCGTCAGCCAGGTTGTCGGGTCATCCACCCTCAGCCATGTGTCGGTGCTGCCACCCTCGCCGGTGTGTCGGGTCAGCCGCCCTCAGCCAGGTGTGCGGTGCATGCCAGCCCCACCCAAGGTGTGTTGGTGCATGCCACCCCTGCCAGGTGTGTTGGTGCATGCCAGCCCTCACCAGGTGTTTTGGGTGCAGCCACCCTAGCCGGGTGTGTCGGGTGCATCCACCCCTGAGCCGGGTGTCTGGTGCTCCCAGCCCTCAGCCAGGTGTGTTGGTGCATCCAGCCCTCAGCCAGGGTGTCTGGTGATGAACCCTCACCCGGGTGTTTTGGTGCTGCCAGCCCCAGCCGGTGTGTTGGTCATGCCAGCCCCACCGGGGTGTTTCTGGTGCATCCCCCCTCAGCCAGGTGTTTTGGGTGATGCCAGCCCTCACCCAGGTGTGTCGGGCATCCCAGCCCTCACCGGGGTGTGTCTGGTGCATCCCAGCCCTCCCCGGGTGTGTCTGGTCATGCCACCCTCAGCCGGGGTCTGGTGATGCCAGCCCCAGCCAGGGTGTCTGGGCATGCCAGCCCCACCCGGGTGTGTTGTGCAGCCAGCCCCAGCCAGGTGTTTGGGGTGCATGCCACCCATGAGTCCGTGTGTTGGTGCATCCACCCTGATCACGTGGTCTGGTGCATGCCACCCGAGTCGGGGTGTTGGTGCATCCAGCCCTGAGTCAGGTGTGTCTGGTGCATCCCACCCCTATCAGGTTGGTCTGGTGCATCCCAGCCCTGAGTCGGGTGTGTCGGGTTGCATGCCACCCCTGAGTCAGGTGTGTCGGGTGCATCCAGCCCTGAGTCAGGTGTGTCTGGTGCATGCCGCCCTGGTGGGTGTTCGGGTGCATCCCAGCCCGAGTCAGGTGTGTCTGTGCATGCCAGCCCTGGCAGGCGTGTCTGGTCATGCCAGCCCGAGTCGCGGTTGGTGCATCCCAGCCCTGAGTCAGGCGTGTCTGGTGCTGCCAGCCCGGGTCAGGCGGCGGTGCATCCCAGCCCTGATCGGGCTGCCCTGGTGCATGCCACCCTACTCAGGTTGTCTGGGCATGCCAGCCCTGACCAGGGTGTCTGGTGCATCCCCGCCCTGATCAGGTTGTTGGTGCATCACCCCTGACTCGGTGTGCTGGTCATGCCGCCCTGACTCAGGTGTGTCTGGTGATCCCACCCCTGAGTCGGGGGTTTCTGGTGCTCCGCCCTAGTCGGTGTGTTGGTGCATCCCAGCCCTGAGTCGGTGTGTCTGGTCATGCCACCCGGCCGGGGGTGTTTGGTGCATGCGCCCTGAGCCAGGTTTGTCTGGTGCATGCCACCCCTGACCAGGTTTCTGGTGCATCCCGCCCGGCCAGGTTTGTCGGGGTGCTGCCAGCCCTGGCAGGTGTTCTGGTGCATGCCAGCCCTGACCCAAGTGTTCTGATGCATCCAGCCCAGGCAAGGATGCCTGGTGAATGCCACCCCGCACCGGGTGTATCTGGGGCATGCACCCCTAGCCAAGTGTTCTGATCATGCCGCCCGGAGCAAGGTGTGTTGGGTGCATGCCACCCCTGATCGGGTGTTTTGGTGCATACCAGCCCTAAAAACCCAGGGGTCTGGTGCATGCCAGCCCTCAGCCATTTGTGCTGGGCATCCCCAGCCCTGCCCCAGGGTGTGTTGTCATGCCAGCCCTCAGCCAGGTGTATTGATCCTCCCAAAGCCCGAATCAGGCGTGTCTGATCCTTCCACCCTGAATCGGTGTGTCGGGTGAAATGCCAGCCCTGATTCAGGTTTGTCTGTGCTTGCCAGCCCTGACCAGGTGTTCTGGTGAAAGCCACCCGGAGCCAGGTGGTTGGTGTGCCACCCGGACCCAGGTGTGTCGGTGCAGCCACCCGGAGCCGGTGTGTCGGGTGCATGCCACCCCGGGGACCAGGGTGTCTGGTGCATGCCACCCGGAGCCAGGTGTGCTTGGGCATGCCAGCCCGGAGCCATGTGTCTGGTGCATCCCCGCCCGGAGCCGGTGTTCTGGTGCATGCCAGCCCGGACCCCAGGTGGCCCTGGGTGCAGCCAGCCCGGAGCCAGGGTGTGTTGGTCATGCCACCCGGGAGCCGGGTGTGTCGGGTGCAGCCACCCCGGGAGCCGGGGTGGTCGGTCATGCCACCCGGACCCAGGTGTGTCTGGTGCATGCCAGCCCGGGAGCCAGGTGTTTGGGCATCCCACCCCGGCCGGGTGTTTTGGTGCATCCAGCCCGGACCAGGGTGTCGGGTGCATGCCACCCGGACCAGGTGGTCTGGTGCTGCCAGCCCGGGAGCCAGGTGGTCGGGTCATGCCCCCGGAGCCAGTGGTCTGGTGCATGCCCCCGGACCAGGTGTGTCTGGTGCATCCAGCCCGGAGCCGGTGTGTCGGGTGCATGCCACCCGGACCAGGGGTTTTCGGTCATCCACCCGGAGCCAGTGTTTTGGTGCATGCCCCCCGGCCCCAGGTGGTCGGGTGCATGCCAGCCCGGACCAGGTTTTCTGGTGATGCCAGCCCGGAGCCAGGTGGTCTGGTGTGCCACCCCCGGGCCAGGTGGTCGGGTGCCCCAGCCCTGACCAGGCGTGTCGGGTGCATACCACCCTGAGCCAGGCTTTGTTTGGTGCTGCCAGCCCCAGCCAGCGTGTCTGGTGCTCCCAAACCCCCTCAGCCGGGTGTGTTGGGTGCATCCCACCCTCAGCCGGGTTGTCGGTGCATCCACCCCCTCCCCCAGGTGTGTCTGGTGCTGCCACCCTCATCCGGGTGTGTCTTTTTTGCAGCCAGCCCTCAACCCAAATGTGTCGGTGCTTCCCCAGTTTTTCCCCGGTGTGGTGACCCCATCCAGCCTGTTTCGGCGTGTCTGATCCGTGCCAGCCCTGAGCCAGGTGTGTGGTGCATCCCACCCAGAGCCAGGTGTTTTCTGGTGCATGCCTCCTTGATCCGGGTGGCTGTTGCATCCCCACCTGACAGTTGTCGGGGCATGCCACCCCGGCGGGTGTGTTTTGGTGCATGCAGCCCGACAGGTGTGTCGGGTCGGGGCAGCCCTGAGCCGGGTGTGTTGATCCGTGCCACCCGGCCAGGTGTGTGTGATCCGTGCCAGCCCGAATCAGGGTTCGGTGCAGCCACCCTGAGTCAGGTGTGTCTGGTGCAGCCACCCCTGGTCGTGTTCTGGTCATGCAATCGAGCCAGGTGGTTTTCGGGTGCATCCCAGCCCTGAGCCAGGTGTGTGTGTTGCATGCCACTCTAGCAGGTGTGTCTGGTGCGTGCCACCCCTGAGCCAGGGTGTCGTGCATGCCACCCCTGATCGGGTGTGTCTGGTGCATGCCCCCCTGAGTCGGTGTGTCTGGGCATGCAAGTACTGGCCAGGTTTTCTGGTCTCCCCCCCGAGCCGGTGTGTCTGGTGATCCCACCCCGACCCAGGGTGTTCGGGTGCATGCCGCCTTGGCCAGGGGTGGGGTGTTCATGCCACCTGAGCAGGTGTTTGGTGCAGCCACCCTGAATCTGTTGTGGTGCTTGCCACCCGGGCCAGGTAGTCTGGACAAGTCAGCCTTTGGCCAGGTGTTTGTCCCTCAGTGTATGTACTCTGAAGTTCAGTTCCATAGTCAGGAACGGGAAAAACTGAATTTTCTCCCGGCTGGGGACTGACAACCTCAAATTCACAACTTTAAGGGTGATGGGCTGGTTACATCGTCTTCACATCTCTACTGTGCCTGCCTACTTTCGTACTCGACTGAAAAAGCCTATGTGAGGCGAAACGTTCGGAAAAAAGTTCTTAACTGTTGCCTATGTGCTTACCTACCACAAACCAAATTCCCTAGATCAAGAGCCCCTCACCAGTGTCAAGGAATCCCCAGAGGGGGTTTTATTTTTGAGTTTACTCCCCCACAGTGCACATAATTTGCTTCCAGTGCCACATCAAGGGGTTACTAATCGAATATATGAAATCCAAAAAGACTGTTTCCTAGGATGTAGGATTTAAAGCCTATCTCCGCACGGGTTCATCAAAGGTTTCCCTGCACTTTTCCCAAAACTTTACCCCGAAAATAAAGAGAAAAAAAAACTCTCAGCATTATACACTGAAGGTGGTTGGTTAAAATTTGGGTTTAAAGCTTTTTCTGCTGCCAGGGGGATTTGGTTTCATAGTAATCTTAAGGTAAACTCTGGGTAAAACAATGATAATTTTGGGTTTGGTAGGTTGTCGGAAAAATGCTCTTTTTATGAATTGGGGCATAGTCACCAAACCTCGACCCGTGGGAATGCTTTTGCTTCACACGGTGAGGGGCCCGGGGTTTAATCCCAAAAAAGGTTTAAACACGGGCTGTTTCCCTTACACGGTTTTCTATGTTCAAAACCAAAAAATGGGTACCTGGGGGTTTGGGACTGGTGTGGGGGCCCACCCGGGGTTTAAAAATGACCTAATTTTGGGGAATGCTCGGGTTAAATAACAGCTTTCAATAGAGTATGTCACTGATTAGCTATGTTCTGTATACCTTGTACATTACCGTATACCTGTACATGTACTCGTATACCCTTTTACAGTACTCGATACCCTTTTACATGTACTTGTAGAAAAAAAGAAGAGAGACCCCAACGCGGGTATTGGTCATTTGGCAAGACCTTTCCCCTGGGTTTTTCAGTTTCCCCCACTTCAAAAATTTTTGGTTTGATTAAATAATTTCTATAAGACACAGAAAATAACCCGGCGTAAATTTTTTTTTAATCCTGACTATATTAAAAATTAGTTTACATTATAAACAAGAATGTATACAAAAACCACTGCATATTTTTGCAAATTTTTTTTTGTCATATTTTGTCGTTTTTATTAAAGTTTAAGAAGAGAAACATTTCAGTTATAATGAGAAGTTTGCCTAGTTACCCATTATACATTTCTCTTACAACTGAAACATTTTAAATGGAGTAATACTTATTTACCAAAAAGTTTTAAAAAAAAATAGATAAGCAAAGTGAGAGAAGAGAGAGAGAGAGGAGAGAGAGAAGAAACGAAGAGAACAGGGACACATAAATAATTACAAAATTAAAATTTTTAGTGGGGAAAATTTTTGGGTTTTCCTAAATTCACATGAATAAATTTTAATAAAACAATAATTTTGTAATAAAAAATTCTATTTTTATCCTTTCGAGAAATTTTTAGGGAGGGGAAGGGGGGGTAGAACATCGATGACGCCGGAAAAGGAGAGGCCATTTTTAGTTTTGGGGACGATAAAAAAAACACAAACCGTGATGGAAATACAAATAACCGCTATTAACGACATCTTTGCTCTTTTGGCCCCAAATTAGTCACTTTCCCCCAAACCCTTTCTTGATGTTCTTTAAAAATCTTGCCCTTCCCTTTAAGTTTAAAGCTGAATGGGAACTAATTTCCCGCTTTCCTTTTCCCTTTTGGGTTTATGTCCACCCCTCAGATACAGGTTTTGCTTTATCCGTGTACCCCAAACCTATGTACAGTGTCATGTACATTCACTACTTTTCTCATCATGCAACAATAACTACTACAGCAGAAAAAGTGTCCCAAACACATACACATACAAACAGATACAATACAAATAGACAGATCTCCACTTTAAGGAAGCTATTAGTGGAATATACAGCAAAACAACCAATATCACATGCAATCCTGTGTACTCTGCAACCAAACAAACAAACTGGCTACTGCATGAAATACATTCAACTTCTGTGGGAAATGGACCCACACACCTTGTGCAGGTATTTCAGGAATCATCTGCAAGAGATATTGAACCAGCAAAGTGTTTTTGGGTATGCCCGAATGAAACCGAACTGTGGAATAAAATCACATTGATATTAAAAGATAACATCAAAACGGCCTTCATAAAAAAAAAAACAGCACTCTACAACAGTTGGGAAGATAAAAATTCTGGGCCAGGTGGTGCTATCGGCCCTGGTACAAATGCTGTCCTGGTAGACAGTAACGAAGATAGAGAAATAAATGATGGTGGCCTGGAGGTGGACAGGAGCTCTAGTGGAAGTAAGTTTATCCAGGTATACACATATACAATTACATAATCATACATAGCAGCATGTGTAAAGAACCTGGGATAACCCAAAAAAGTCAGTGACTTTTTTCCATTGGGATCCTTTACTGGAGAAACAGGTGTAGACAAGGACAAGCAAAAACCAATGTTGCAGACTAGCAATACCACAGGAGATAGTAAACAAGGGGATGCCCAGAGAAATAGTGAAGATAAATTACCGGAAATAACTGATGAAGGCTCCATTGTTAACACTAGTGCTGAAGATAGAAACGAGACAGGAAAACACGTACCAGTAGGGAATACTGTGGAAATTTATTTGGTCCCTAAAGTTCCACAGGACAGATACGACGTACGAAGGGGTCCCAGCATAGCCGTAATGGGGCGGCTGAGCTGGGTGGCCCTTAAACCCTCCCAAACAAACAGCATTCTCTCTAGTTGGCGGGGATTGTTGGTAAGCTTATTTAATTTATAGATTTACCCTTCAGGGAAGGAGTAGGTAGTTTTACTGGTAGTACACTAATATTAGGATCATGGAGGCAACTGTAGATAATAATAATAATGTAGACCTAAGACCTTAACATAGGTAGTAATAGGCCGATAATGTAGGCAAACACTAGGATAAGTTAGCTAGAGAGAACTGGCAGCCCTAGTTTGAATGAAGAGACGAGGGTCTGGAAGAGAGACCAGCTCGTTCTTCTTAAGACAGACACCAACTGGACAAGACGTGCCGTGATCAGCAGACGGCGCCCCCCACGTGTCTTCACATTAGAGACCTGGGGAAATCTGGTAGAGGCACCTCGATGTACCGTAGATGACCTCCGTCAGGCCCATACAGTAAGACAAGACCTCCACTTTATCTCGTAGATTTCTGGCCAGTGTCGGGGGAGATTGTGAGTGAGTTTGATCTGTGGGCCTGTGTTGTAGCTGGCAGAGCATGCCCAGTAAGTACCAGTGTCTCAAGGCAGTCTGGAAGATAGTGTCCGTGTCTGCATAGTTATACTAGGGGATACATACCCTCTTGGATATAAGAATTTCTGAATATTGCAGGAATTAAGGCTCCCAGTTGCACGTGGTTTCTGAGGGGAAGTCCAAAGGGGCTAAGGCTAAGCTTAGGGAAGTTGAAGATCAGGATATATGCTGCAACACCAAGTTAGTTAGTCCTCTATAGGTGCATGCGGGCGAGTTTCTTGCAACATCAATCATTTTTGAAAATCTGTACTATAAGCCACTTGTGAGGCTGAGGTACCCACCTCAGAGTTGGGTGTCAACAGAGTTTGCCAGGGTTGGCGACTCACTTGGAGGCAGTCCACACAAATTTTCACAAAAGTGGTCCTTCGAAAACCGTGATGTGGAATAGCTAGGTTAAGCTATCATAGCTAGGCCAAAGTTAGGAACCAGTTTAACAGAGTTAGGTCAAGTTAGCACTCCTAGGCCCAGAGTTACACAGAGGCTAGGCCAAGCTGACTATACACAGAAGTTGTTATTTGCAGTAATTTACAGGCAGGCCAGGTAGGCTAGAGAAGCCTGTGAATTTAATTATTTACAGTGATTACAAGTAATCCAGAGTAGGAGACTTGTGTTGATTGCTTACAGTGGATTTGCAAGGTAGCCACAGTTAGGCTAGGCTTGTGCAATATTTACAACAGTTATAGTAGCTAGGACAGATTTAACCTAGTTATTATTTACAGTGAGTTATAAAGCCAGGTTTAAGCTATAGCACACTAGCTAGGTTAGGATTTACCTTATCCAACCATCCATGCTAGACAGAGTAAACTGGACAGTTAGGCCAAGCTATTTACATACATTATTCATTTACTGTTTCACAAGTTGATTTGTTGAATTTATTTGTGTTAACCAAGTGATTTTAATTTGTATACTGCACTTTTTATTGTGTGATTTTCATTGTCTTTGATTCATGTTAATGTGGGATTTGTGAATTGTACCTGAGACTAGGTTAAGTCCGTATTATTTGCTGGCATTGTACAGGAAAGTGCTAGGTTAAGCTTTCACATCGATACACATTTTGATTGGGATTTGAGAGCTAACAGTGTACATTTAAGTCAGAGTAGAGTCAATATAACAAAGGGAGTTGTTAAGCTTGTTGAGAAGCCTTGAGTCTCGTTCATTCTCACCTAATACCATTCGTGCTGTGGGGTGGGCTAATTGAAGTACAAATTAGTACCGTGATCTTAACTAAACCGCAACTATGGTAGGTGAAGATGTAGTACTAGCTGTCCCAGCTCTAAGTCAATTAAAGCAGTCTATGGGAGCCTATAAGGGGCGCCTGAGCAAAGCATGTGAGGAGTGTCATACGGTCAGGCAAGATCAGGACGTAGACTGGGAGGAACTAGAGAGTTGCCTGAAACCTTTGGAGCAAAGACTGGAGGCCTTTGAGAGATCATTTATCCTTTATGAGACAGAGGCCTATACTACAGGCGAGTCTGAATATACAGTCGAAGTAGCACAGACGGACTATGACGAACGAAGGGCAGAGTGTAAAGCAGAGATGAGACTCTGCAGGCAGTTAATAAAGACTTTGAAGGCCGGTACAGCAGGGGGAGCAAATGTTTCAAGGAACACGAACAACAGCACGCCTGTTAATGTGTTGCCCAGATTGCCCCAGTTGAATTTACCAACGTTCGACGGAGCCTTAACAGAGAACATTGTTTTCTGGGATCAGTTTAAAGCCCAGATAGATGACAGAGACGATTTGTCAGATGCCGTCAAACTGCAATATTTACATTCACAGCCTTGGAGTTGGTCCGGCATTACCAGACCACCGACACCAATTACCAACATGCCAAAGACCAATTAAAGGACACGTTTGGCAACACTGAGGAGATAAAGGTAGCTATACTTTATCGGATGTTGGATCTAGAAGCTTGTCGCCATGACCGTCAGAGCCTAGAGAAGTTCCGAATCGAAGTTATGAGTTGGACGAATAGTCTTAAAGATTTACATGATTAGGGCAAGTCGGAATGGTTCATCAGTCAGGTGATTCAGAGGAAACTGGCTGGCACTACAGTGCATGAGTTGCACTTAAAAAATCTTACGAATAGGTTCACGATAAAACAAATTGTTGAGGGGTTAGGAGATCTCGTTTCTCATTTGAGTATAGGTGTGAGAGAAGAGTCACCACCATCGCCACATAAAAACCCAGACAGTCACTCAAAGATCTCGAGAGATCAGTCTAAAGCTCGTACGACTAACGGTGGAGTGTACTATGGTAAAGAGGTGTCTAAGGTGAGAACCTCTAAGCAGAACCTTAGAGGCACTCATGCCAGAATATGCTTGTTCTGCGAAGGCGAACACTCTAGCACGAGTTGCCCGGAGTATATAACACTGAGCAGTAGGCAACAGAGACTAAGGGAGTTGAGACTCTGCTTCAAGTGTTGTGGGGAACACTTTGCAAGAGACTGTGGCACCCAGCTCAGTGAGTGTCGAGTCTGTTGCAAAGGTAAGCACCATACTGCACTATGCCCCAATAATTTAACCCTTTGAGGGTCGACAGGCCCTCTCCGAAACTCGTTCTCAGGGTCGGCCAAATTTCAAAAAAAAAAAAAATTATTTTTTCTTATGAAAAAATAGTTTTTTTTTCTAAACATTATAGGCTAAACAAAAAAATTTTAATGTCAATACTTACCGAGATATGGAGGCGTGAAATTTGCCAAAATTGAACAACATATGGTAACATCGCCGACTGCCATCACCCGGTATTTTTCTATTTACTTTTTTATGTACTATTTTCAATTATTTTTCATTTTTCTTTTATTGAGTAACTTTTATGGCCTCTGAGGCCAACATGATCAGTATTTTGTAAGTTATTCTTTTTTCAATACTACACAATAAGGGCGTAAACACTGTTGTCATTATTTTGTTTACAGAAATATTTACACAAACAAATGATATGAAATGTTGTTTATTACTATTTTCTATATTTTATATACACATATACAGTCACAGGGAATGTTTCTAGAAGTTCTGAAGCCTGTGGAACTCTTTGAAACATGGTGTCATGCACAGTGGTGTTTTTCACTCCTCACACATAAAACGAGTGTCTCTGCGTTGTTGTGTGCGTTTTTTTGTATGTGCACAGACGTAACACCTCTTCTGAGCCTTTTTCTTCAAAGCAGTAGCAGGCAGTTTTACCAGGAAGTGATCATCATGCTTCAGACGAGCAGGTAGTTGTTGATAATTTGGTGGGCGGTCAATTGCAGGTGCTGTTCCTTGGTACTTGAATACTATTTGTCTGATGACAGACAAACAGAATTCGCCATACTGTGGTTTGTTTCTGGTGCTCATCTTATACATATAAGCATTGAGCAGGGAAAAATGTCCAGAAGATGGAAAAACAGTTTGATGTACCACTTATAACTCTTGCGAACACAATCAGCAAACCCAATCTGCATGTCACATTTGTCCACTGAACGCATGTTGAAGGTGTAATCAATCACAGCTGCAGGTTTTAGAATGGGTTCATTTCTCTCTCTATGCTGCCTGCCACTGTCTGCCATTTCATTAGGTGAATTGATGACAACAGTGTGACATCTCGTTTGTCATGCCACCGAAATGCCATGATGTCATTGGCAGCAAACGCCTGCACCTCACCTCTACGAGTGCCAGCGTCAAACCTGGGCATATGTTTTCCGATTTGCACGCACTGTGCCACACACATCTGTCATGTTCACTCGCAAAAAATCACTGAGTGAGGGGCTTGTGTACCAGTTATCTGTATATAATATATGCCCCTTACCAAGGTATGGTTCTATCATTGTTCGAACCACATCACCTGAGATGCCCAATAACTTCCTGGTATTTGCAATGTATAACTTCCAGTGTACACAATAATATCCAATACCAGACCACTGTAACAATCACAAAGCACAAACAACTTTATACCAAAGCATTTCCTCTTGCTTGGTATGTACTGCTTGAAAGAGAGTCTTCCTTTGAACAGAATCAAAGACTCGTCAATTACAAGCTTCCTGAAGGGATAAAAATGCATACTGAATTTCTGTTTCAGATACACAAACACATTCCTAATCTTATAAAAAACCTGTTCAGTTCTGTCAGGCCTGGTTTTTTTCTGAGAAGTGAAGCATATGTAACATTAGCACAAATCGATTCACTGGCATTTTATCACTGAAACCTGGTGTTGCAATCAGGGGTCTGTGACCAGTATGATTTCACTTTGTGCTTATACACATGTGGCATAAACATTATTGTGGCAAAGAAAAGATACATCTCAGCCACATTTTGCCTCCTTCCACTGGTGTAGATGTGATTTTGGTGAAAGTAATGTGTTTGCCATGGTGTACTCGTAGTATGTGTTGCTTTCCATGACAATACTTTTCATCAGTGGTTCGTCAAAGAATAACTCGAAACATTCCAGTTCAGTGGCATTGTTCCCAAGTGCACAAGATGGCCGTATTCCACTTTGGCTGTCATCAAACTGGTGGGGATTTGGAACAAAATTGACAGCTTCCTGCCAATCCCAGGTGCGGTCTGCTGGTGGGTACTGGACAATGACAGGTGGTTGTGGAGGTTGTGGTTGTGGAGGCTGGTGTGGTGGGTGAGTGGGGGATGGTGGCCTTTGTTCTAGATCAGCTGAGGCAGCGGCGTGGGTGGCAGCATGGCCCACTGCTGGTGCCTCACCGCCGGCACCACTACCACCACGCACATTTCCCATCCCAATTGCAACAGTATCTTCGTCATTTTCACTGTCTGTTCCTGTTGTACAGCCACGGGATGTACTCCGAGATACACTCCTTCCCCTTGGTATAACATATGGCACACTACCAGAGCGCATATATCGTCGTATATACTGACGCTTCACTGGGGAATATTGCACTTCACTATCACTACTGGAACTAGTTTGAAGAGCTTGTAGTTCATATTCACTATCACTATCATCACCCATGCTCTCATCTGAGTCTGGGATTTGGGAAAATAGAAGTTTCCTCTTGGGTTCTGGAACAACTGAACGTGAACAAGAGGGCCCAGCACCAGAGGTGGAAGGCTGAGGGTCGTCTGGGTTTTCCTCACTATTACCGATATTATGGTCATTAGTTTCGGTCAAAACCTCACTAAAACCACGAACTCATCTTCACTGGCACTTCCATCACTATTAGAACTGTCACTGGGGAACAAAAAGTGTCCCAATTCGCCGAGGAGTGAGGACCTTCTTACGCGAGCATGGTGGACATTGTTTACTAAGAGGCATTCCCACAATGCACCACTGGGTCCCAGATTTTTTTTCTACCGCGCACACACCGACCACGCAGACCCATTCTCTCACAACCTAGGCCTACCAGCCTTTTCGCGCGAGATTTGAGGCCGCTAGAATTTATGCGTACTAGTACATCAAAAACCCCTACGCGTAAGACGTACTAGTACGACCAAAACCTTCAAAGGGTTAAGGGAACCCCAGTCTAGTAGGGATATCTCTCAGGTAGAGATACAAAGTGAGTCCGAGCCTGAAATGGTAGCCAGCGTGATTAGAGGGAGTGAAGTCTCTAATCCGAGTGAGAATCACGGAAGTGCTGCCCTACCTACAGTCATAGCAAAGGTTGTGAATGGGCACAGGTCCGAAACAACCCGATTATTCTTTGACCCAGGAGCACAAGTATCCTTGATAACAAAGAAGTTGGTGGCTAAATTAAAGTTGAAGGCCACAAGGAAAGTTAGTATGATGTTGGGAGGGGCTATAAGTCAGGTCCCACCCAAATCTTATGATATGGTGGATGTCACAGTCAAATTAGGTGGACATCGCAGAGACATTACAGCCTTGGTGGTAGAGACGCTACCCACAGCAATTACAGCGAGAGGTCTTGCTGCAGCAGCTAAGTGATTGAAAGACCTTGACGTGAAGCTGGCAGACCAGGGAATTACCACTGACAGTCAGAAATGTAGGTATCCTGGTGGGAGCCAATCATATAGATGACTTCCTGTCTACACGACGGATGTTTAAGGAATTGGTTTATACAGATCCCCAGTAGGATACATCATAGGCGGCAGGATTCCACCTGAATTCCCTGCCACGCCAGATAGGGGAGAAGTTGTCCCCATGATAGCTGGGGGAGTAGTGATAATGAATACCAGTATACATGATGAACCGCCAGGGAAGCTGAACCAGGTAGGTAGTGACGAACACTCGGCCACCTTGGGAAAACACTTTTACAGGGTACGTAAAGAGGGAGATAGATTGCCTTTAAATCCAGGGAACCTCGTAACAGTGGGAGGAAAGGCTACCAAGGCATGTGGGCCACTGGGTGGGAAAGTACGGAGCTGCTCAGTCAAGGCCAGACATACGAAAGACGTTAAAGTTAAAGCAAAGGGTGCAAAGACCACCGGAACCAACAAGTTTACACCCCCAGAGGTCCACACAGGGGAAACTGGACGGTTGAAGTTAGACCAGAGTCTGCCTGACAAGAGTGGCCGGACGGCACTCGTGTCCAGGGTCCGCTGTGGGGGCTCGCAGAAAGTGAACTTGATTTAGACTTAGCGCCTACCTTCCGCCGCGGGAGGATGTGGAAATTTATTTGGTCCCCTAAAGTTCCACAGGACAGATACAATGAACGAAGGTCCCAGCATAGCCTAATGGGGCGCCATTGAAGCAGGGTGGCCCTTAAACCCTCCCAAACAAACAGCATTCTCCTCTAGTTTGGCGGGATTGTTGGTAACTTATTTATTTTATAGATTAATTTACCCTTCAGGGAAGAGTAGGGGTAGTTTTTACAGGTAGTACACTAATATTAGGATCAGGAGGCAACTGTAAGATAATAATAATCAGACCTAAGACCATAACATAGGTAGTAATATGCCGATAAAAAGTAGGCAAACACTAGGATAAGTTAGCTAGAGAGAACGGCAGCCCTAGTTTGAATGAAAGACGATGTCTGGAATAGAGACCAGCTTCGTTCCTTAAGACAGACACCACTGACAAGAACGTGCCATGACCAGCAGACGCGCCCCCCACGTTTCCTTCACATTTAGAGACCAGGGGAAATCTGGTAGAGGCACCTCGATGTGCCCGTAGATACCTCTGTCAGCCCATACAGTAATACAATACCTCCACTTTATCTCGTAGAATTCTGGGCCAGTGTCTGTGGAGATGGTGAGCCAAGATTGATCTTGTGGGCCTGAGTTGTAGCTGGCAGAGCATGCCCCGTGCAGCTGAGTGTCTCAGGCTGTCTGAAGCTTAGTGTCCTTTCAAATAGTGTATATCTAGGGATACATACCCTCTTGTGATATAGAATTCTGAGGTGCAGGGCAGGAATACTAATAAAATGATTGAATATTCAGGAATTAAGGCTCCGGTTGCACATGGTTTCTGAGGGGAAGTCAAAGGGCCTAAGGCTAAGCCTAGGGAATTGAAGATCAGATAAATGCTGCAAACAGCCAGTAAGTTAGTCCTCCTATAGGTGCATGCAGGCGAGGTTTGTCGGGGGGGGGGGGGGGTACTATCAATCATTTGAGTGAAATCGTACTAAAGCCACTTGTGAGGCTGAGGTACCCACTCAGAGCCTCGGTGTCAACAGAGTTTGCCAGGTAGGCGACTCACTTGAGGCAGTCCGACACAAATTTTCACACTACATTAAAAAAAAAAGGGCAATATCTGGATAAACAGATGGGATGTCAACTTTGACCACCCCCAAAAAATTTCATGTCCATATGACAACAGGTAAATGCAACCTCCCTTCCTGTAAGCTTTTTCACCCTGAAATGTGTCGCTCTTCAGTTCAGGAAAGACAATACTAAACGTATACTGCCGGGCACACACCTAAAGGGTTACAAGAAGATAAAGAATATCCAGACCAGGGGACAACCTGGGTAGCCACAGCCACTCCAGAAAAAGAGATGTTTTTTTTTAGCGCCAGGAAGAAAAAAAAAAAAACTGGCAGGAAATGACAGAAATCATACACCAACTCCAATATTTTCTGGAGTGGAATCACAGTCAATGGCCTCCACTCCATAACAGATATTAGTGCCAGGAAATAGACCCCCCATACCACCACCACCACCAATCTGACGACATTCATCTTGCAAATATACAGGGTCTAAAGCCAGCAACGAATAACAAAATACCTTTCATCTTTGGACTGCTTGCAGAGTCAAATGCAATGTTTGCGAATTTCACAGAGATCCACATAAAGGATCACTTGGACAATGAAATATGGATCCCAGGTTACAACCTATACAGATATGATAGACTGAACAGGCAAAAGTGGGGGTTGGCCTGTATATCACAGAGTCACTTACATGCTCAGAACTACTAAATGCCCCAAATGATGTAGTTGAAGTTTTAGCAGCAAAGATCGAATATCAAAACCTGGTCATTTTGGTTGTATACAAGCCTCCGGGTGAAAGTTAAGACATGTGCAACATCTGATTATCTTTATTGTAGACGTTTCGCAATCCAGTGGCTTTATCAATACATATTCTAGGACATAATTAGAAGACAGTAGAACTATATATAAAAGATGAGGTAATCAGTCCCTCGGCCTTGGAGTTGGTGTGGAGAGCATCGTGGTGGTAAAGATTCTGGTTCAAAGGAAAGGACACTGGCGTTTATATAGGCGTCAATGGATAGGGATGTGTAGCAGACCAGGGCATAGTCACTGGTAGGCAGGATTCCGCAGTGGAAGTAGGTCCTACCCAAAGGGATTGGATAGTCGTAGTAACCGTGAAGGTCTTTTAGATGTTCTCTGAACCAAGATTCCATGATGTTGCAACGTCCCAAAAATTCCAGGAACAGCTTTATAAAATTGACCACTGTCTGGAAAATCTTCCAGCTCCTGCCCCCAACATCCTGCAGAAATAACACCTCATCCTCATATCCGACATAGACAAGGATGTCAGCCACAGCACCGTATCTTCCTTTGCAGATGACACCCGAATCTGCATGACGGTGTCCTCCATTGCAGACACTGCAAGGCTCCAGGCGGACATCAACCAAATCTTTCAGTGGGCTGCAGAAAACAATATGAAGTTCAACGATGAGAAATTTCAATTACTCAGAAATGGTAACCGAGGAAAAATTAAATCTTCATCAGGTACAAAAAAAATTCTGGCCACAAAATAGAGCGAAACACCCAAAGTCAAAGACCTGGGAAATGATCATGTCGGAGGATCTCACCTTCGAGGACCAAACAATGTATCAATCACATCTGCTAGAAAAATGACAGGATGGAAATGAGAACCTTCAAAACTAGGAGGCCAAAACCCATGATGACACTCTTCAGGTCACTTGTTCTAATCTAGGCTGGAATATTGCTGCACACTAAAAGCACCTTTCAAGGCAGGTGAAATTGCGACCTGAAAAAGTACAGAGAACCTTCACGGCGCGTATAACGGAGATAAAAAAACCTCAATTACTGGGGCGCTTGAGGTTCCCTTTAACCTGTATTCCCTGGAAGCAGGTGGGAGAGATACATGATTATATAAAACCTGGAAAAACCTAGAGGGATAGTACCGAAATTGCACACGAAAATCACTCACTACGAAAGCAAAAGATTGGCAACGATTTCAACTCCCCCAATGAAAAGCAGGGGTGCCACTAGCACGTTAAGAGACCATACAATAAGTGTCAGGGGCCCCGAGACTGTTCAACTGCCTCCCAGCATACATTTAAAGGGGGGTTTTCCAACAGACCCCTGGCAGTCTTCAAGCTGGCACTGGACAAGCACCTAAAGTCGGTTCCTGACCAGTCGGCTGTGGCTTGTACGTTGGTTTTTCGTGCAACCAGCAGTAACAGCCTGGTTGATCAGGCTCTGATCCACCAGGAGGCCTGGTCACAGGCCGGCCGCGGGGGCGTTGACCCTGGAACTCTCTCCAGGTAAACTCCAGGGGGCAGTTAGAGAAAAATCGCAAACACAGAGGCTTTAAATCACTGCACCAAATTCACCTTAAACCAGCAAATAATGAGCCTACAAAACTGAAGAATACATGGACCTCATCTTCCTAACAATGATGATTTGTACGAAATTGTCATCATATCAAAAACAATATACTCAAGATCAAACATAATCGGGTCCAGACATGTATGCGGGAGGCCTCAGACCGACAAAATGTGATCAGTCACGAAGGACCTTCACCAAATTCAACTTCAATAGCAAAAACATAAGGTGGGACCAAGTAAACCTAGTCCTAAAAGAAAATAAACTGGGAGGTAGCCCAATGAACACGGATCCTAATCTGTGTCTAGAACAAATTTTAAAACTGTGGCACTTGAGGAATGCTCAAGGCTATTCCCTTAGGGAAAACTAGGAGAAGATGCAAGCCAGAAAGAGAAAAGCACTCCCTATACAGACGAAGGCAAAGAATAACAGAGTGGCTACAAGAGGCCATTATATCTGCAATACATTTGAAGACACTGGTCAGAGAAATAGCAAACATCGAACTAAAGCTAAAGGAATTTTACAGGAGTCAAGAAACACGGGAAAAACTAAAAGCCATAAATGAAATTGAAAGAAACCCAAAGTATTTCTTTTCTTATGCCAAATCAAAGTCTAGAACAACATCTAGTATTGGGCCCCTACTTAAACAAGATGGGTCCTACACAGATGACAGCAAGGAAATGAGTGAGCTACTCAAGTCTCAATATGACTCGGTGTTTAGCAAGCCATTAACCAGAGTCGAAGACCTACATGAATTTTTTGTGAGACAGAATCTGGAAGACACATACCTATCTGATATTATCCTGACAAAAAATAACTTCGAAAAGGCGATATATGACATGTCCATGCACTCTGCTCCAGGCCCAGACTCATGGAACTCAGTGTTCATCAAGAACTGCAAGAAGCCCCTATCACGAGCTTTTAACATCCTATGGAGAGGGAGCATGGACACGGGGGTCGTCCCACAGTTACTAAAAACAAGACATAGCATCACTCCACAAAGGGGGCAGTAAAGCATAAACAAAGAACTACAGACCGATAGCACTAACGTCCCATATCATAAAAATCTTTGAAAGGGTTCTAAGAAGCAAGATCACCACCCATCTAGATACCCATCAGTTACATAACCTAGGGCAGCATGGGTTTAGAACAGGTCGCTCTTGTCTATCCCAACTACTAGACCACTATGACAAGGTCCTGGATGCTCTAGAAGACAAAAAGAATGCAGATGTAATATACACAGACTTCGCAAAAGCCTTTGACAAGTGTGATCATGGTGTAATAACGCACAAAATGTGTGATAAAGGAATAACATGAAAAGTTGGTAGATGGATCTACGATTTCCTAACAAATAGAACACAAAGAATAGTAGTCAAACAGATAAAGTCTGAGGCGGTCTGTGAAAAGCTTGTTCCAAAAGGCACAGTACCGCTCCCATTTGTTTTTCTAATCCTAAAAATTGGACCCTAGACAAGGGTTTCAGCCCAAAAGCACCGTGTTTCCCTTTTGCGATGGGCACCCGAATTTGCAAAGCAGTGTCTTCCAAATGAAGACTTTCAGGGTCCAGGCGGACATCAATCAAAAATTTTTTCTTTGGGCTGCAAAAACAATATGAAGTTAATTTATGAGAATTTTCAATTACTCCGATAAAAGGATAACGCAGGAAAATCAAAAATTTTATCGGAGTTTTAAAAAAAAATTTTTAACCCCACAATAAAAACGAAAAAAAAAAAATTCAAAAACCTGGGGGGGGGATCCTGTCGGAGGTTTTCGCCTTCAAAAAGGGCCAAAAAACAATTGTATCAATTTGCATCTGGGTAAAAAAAAAGGAAAAAGGTGGATAATGAGAACCTTTAAAACTAGGGATGGGCCAAACCATGATGACACTCCTTTAGGTCGCTTGTTTATCTAGGCGGAATTTGCCCGACAAACTAGCAGAAAATTTCAGGCCGGTGGGAAAAATTTCTGACCCAGAAAATGTACAGAGAACCCTTTATGGCACACATAAAATGCAAAAAAGTACCTCAATTACTGGGAAAAACTTGAAGTTCCTCAACTTGTATTCCCCCAGAATGCGGGGGAGAGTACATTTATTAAATACCCCTTGTAAAAATCCTAAGGGACCAAATAAACCCAAAATTGCACACAAAAATCAATTTCCCCCTGAAAGCAAAAAATTTTTCAGAGTAAAATCCCCCCCCTGAAAAGCAGGGGTTTTCACTAGCACGATAAGAGACAACAATTTAGTGTCAGGGCCCAAGGGCTGCTTTAAAGCCTTTCCCCGCATAAAATAAAGGGGGGAATTTACCAATAGCCCCTGGCTGTCTTCAGCAGGCCCCTGGACAAAACAACCCCAAAAGTCAGTTTCCTGACCCGGGTGGGGTGTGGAAGGCTTTTCTCAGCCCTGTAACAAATTCAGACAGTATTACCAAGGGTGGCTCCTTTCCCCAGGGAAAAATTTAAAGAATAGAAAAAAAAAAAAAAACTGACAAACCCAAAAACCCTTATTCAGAAAATTTTAAAACACTTTAAAAATGAAATATTAATCCTACCTTTAAAAAAAATGAAAAATGGGAAAAATATACATGATATCTGAATTTAACGCTAAATATAACAGTGGGCCCCCCCAAAAAATTACCCGGGCCCGAAAGTCGACCATTCGGAAATTTAACCCCGGGTTTTTTTCGACAAAAATATTGAATCGGGAAAATTTACCCGGGAAATTCGTTTATCGACCCGTTCGACCCGGCATCCCCGAACCCAAAGCACAGGTAAGCGGGGCCCCGACCCGCCTCCCTTCCCTTTCCCCGCCCCGTGTTGAAATTTTTTAAAACCCGTTAGCCCCCGGGCCTCTCCAAAATTTCTTTCCGTGAAATATTTCATAATATTTTTATTTATTTTAGTGCTTTTCAAGTTTTTTAAGTGCTAAATAAGCACCATTTGGTCCAAAAAGCTCCTTTGTGCCAAACCTTTGGGAAAAAAAGGTGAGGGAAAAAACCATTGAATTTAAGAAAAAAAATCATTTTAAAAAATAGGGTAGTGGCGTACTGGGGGGAACTGGCGAGGATGTATAACAAAAAACATTCAAAAAAACCCTATCCCCTTTCCCTCATAGCCATGAAAAGGAAATCCCAAGGGGCCGTTGGGTTTCAAAGGGGGTAAAAAAAGTGACAAAAATGGGGAACAACCCGTAAAGAAAGAGGGTTTTAAATTTTTTATTGGTGTTGGGTAAATTTGGGAAAAAATTAGCAGGAGGGCAGTCTTATGACCTCGTTTTTTTTGGAAAAGGGTAGGGAGTTGCATGAAGATTTTGGGAAAAAAATTGCCCAAAAAAACCAAAAAAAGGGGAAGTGAGTGATTTTAAGGGAAACAAAGGGGTGGTTTGGAGATTTTAAGAAGCGTTTCTGGCATAAAACAGTGTGGTAAAGGGATGGTTTAGGCGCCAGTTCGGAAACCCCAAGGCGGGTAAAAATAGTGCTGAATTTTTCCCGGGGTACATAGAGGCTGAAGGACTGAAAACCCGAACAAGTGTTCAATTGTGACGAAAAAGGGCCCTTCTGGGAAAAAAAATGCCAAAAAAAGGACCTTCATTACACAAGGGAAAAGTAATGCCAGGGAAAAAAGCCCATGAAAAAACAGGCTGGGCGCTAATGTTCTGTTTCCCAATGCCCATTTGGGGGTTTCAAAGTTTAAGGTTTATTACTAAATGTACCATTTTTGAAAATCCCAGGTGTTAGGGGGAAAAACAAAAGTTATGAAAATAAATTGTGTGTGTTTTGGAAATTTTAATAATAAGGCCTGGGGCACGAGGGGAAATTTTTGTAAAAGTGGTTCAACGAAGTGTTTGGCCCCTATGGAAGAATTTTTACCTCCTGGAGGGAAAAAATTGGATCCCCAAGTGCCTGCTAGTTAAAAGGGCAAAAGCACCCCGCTCAAACCACCAAAATTGGGTGGGCCAAAATTCCCCGAAGGAAATTTTGGGGTTTATCTCAGTAAAGGGTTCTTGCCCCCAATACCACTCCTCTCCCCAAAACCCCTGGGCCGCAGGTCATTGCAAAATTTTAAAAAAAAATGTACACCAAAGCAATGTTTGGGAAAAGGTTTTTTTCAATGGAAACCCCAGACCAACCACTTGACCCCAAAGAGATTTTTGGAAAAACAATTTCCCGTAAATTTTTCCCTTGTTAACCTTATAGGTAAGGCTTTGGAAGGGGTGTCCCACCAGGACTTTGAACCTAGGGTTGGAGAAAAATTTTGGCCAATTGTGTCGACCCAAAAGGGATTTTGGGGAAAGGGTTTTTGGGGGGGGGCCCTGATGACCTATGTCAGGGTTTTAACTCTATTGTGGGGACTGGGGAGTTCCATGGGGTTTTGGGTGTGAGTTTTGGGGGATGTGGAAGAGTTGGTGGAGACCCCAACGAAGAAACTAAAACCAAATGAGGGGAACTGCCCAAAAGGCCCCTTACAGGGAAAAGGGAAAAGATCGCAGCTCAGAATCTTTCTGCAAAAAAGGGGGGAGGAAGAGAGATGGAAAAGGGGCCCTTTTTCAGAAATTAAGGAATTTTTACTATTGGGGGGAAAATGGAAAAAATTTTTTGGGGAAACAACCCCAGAGAAAGGGTTTTTGCCCAAACCCTATCGGCAAAATTGTAACAGTGACAATCTTGGCCCATTTTTTGGGAAGTTTTAAAGAGACGCCAAAAAAAGAGCTCTCTGCCCCCCAATTTTTTTTGCGAGACAGGACTCCAGTGGGCTCTCAAGCCGTCCAAAAGGGGATTAAGAAACAGAGAAAAGAAGCAACCCCCGAAAAGCAAATGGTACCTGAGGTTTGTTTGAGGGGATTCCCATTCCAAACTATAAACAATCCACTCTCTCCTCCTCCTCCAGTCTCCCATACACTAAGAAGAATCTCCAATAAGGTAAGTGTTATGCTGTTAATGTTTCATTCATCATTTCCCATTGTATTGTTTATGTACTACATGAATATTTCATGTAAAAAAATTTTTTGTTTTAATACTTTGGGTGTCGGGAAACGGATTAATTGAATTTACATTATTTTTTAAATGGGAAAATTGGGGGAAAAATTTCAAGAATTATGGGGATTAAAGTAAAAGGTTGGATGCGGAAGTGGGTCATAATAAGCGTGTATGCCCCGGGAGAAGAGAGGAATGCAGAGGAGAGAGAGAGATTTTGGGGAGATGTTAAGTGAATGTATTAGGAGCCTTTAAACCCAAGTGAGAGAGTAATTGGGGGTAGGGGACTTGAATGCAAAAAGTAGAGAAACTTTTAGGGGGGGGTTTGTGGTAGGTAAGTTTGGGGTGCCAGGTGTAAATGATAATGGGAGCCCTTTGATTGAACTTTGTATAAAAGGGGTTAGTTATAGGTAATACATATTTTAAGAAAAAGAGGATAATTAAGTATAAAACGATATGATGTAGGGGGGAAATGACAGTGGGTTTGTTGGATTATGTATTGGTAGATAAAAACTGTTGAGTAGACTTCGGGATGTACATGTTTATAGAGGGGCCACAGATATATCAGATCACTTTCTATTGTAGCTACACTGAGAGTAAAAGGTAGAGGGGATACAAGGAGAATAGAAGCATCAGGAAGAGAGAGGTGAAGGTTTATAAAACTAAAAGAGGAGGCAGTTAGGGTAAGATATAAACAGCTATTGGAGGATAGATGGGCTAATGAGAGCATAGGCAATGGGGTCGAAGAGGTATGGGGTAGGTTTAAAAATGTAGTGTTTAGAGTGTTCAGCAGAAGTTTGTGGTTACAGGAAAGTGGGTGCAGGAGGGAAGAGGAGCGATTGGTGGAATGATGATGTAAAGAGAGTAGTAAGGGAGAAAAAGTTAGCATATGAGAAGTTTTTACAAAAATAGAAGTGATGCAAGGAGGGAAGAGTATATGGAGAAAAAGAGAGAAGTTAAGAGGGGTGGTGAAGCAATGTAAAAAGAGAGCAAATGAGAGAGTGGGGGAGATGTATCAACAAAATTTTTTTGAAAATAAGAAAAAGTTTTGGAGTGAGATTAACAAGTTAAGAAAGCCTAGAGAACAAATGGATTTGTCAGTTAAAAAAAAAGGAGAGGAGTGTATTAAATGGAGAGGTAGAGGTATTGGGAAGATGGAAGGAATATTTTGAGGAATTGTTAAATGTTGATGAAGATAGGGGAAAACTGTGATTTTGTGTATAGGGCAAGGAGAAAACATCTTTTAGGAGTGAGGAAGAGCCAGTTGTGAGGGGGGGGGGAAGTTCGTGAGGCAGTAGGTAAAATGAAAGGGGGTAAGGCAGCCGGGATTGATGGGATAAAGATAGAAAATGTTAAAGCAGGTGGGGATATAGTTTTGGAGTGGTTGGTGCAATTATTTAATAAATGTATGGAAGAGGGTAAGGTACCTGGGGATTGGCAGAGAGCATGCATAGTTCCTTTTTTATAAAGGAAAAGGGGGAAATAAAAGAGAGTGCAAAAATTATGGGGGATAAGTCTGTTGAGTGTACCTGGTAAAGTGTATGGTTAGAGTTATAATTGAAAGAATAAGAGTAAGACGGAGAATAGGATAGCAGATGAACAAGGAGGCTTTAGAAAGGGTTTAAGGGGGTGTGGACAGGTGTTTTACAGTGAAACATATAAGTGAACAGTATTTAGATAAAGGGTAAAGAGGTCTTTGTGGCATTTATGGATTTGGAAAAGGCGTATGACAGGGTGGATAGGGGGCAATGTTGGCAGATGTTGCAAGTGTATGGTGTAGGAGGTAGGTTACTGAAAAACAGTGAAGAGTTTTACGAGGATAGTGAGGCTCAAGTTGAGTATGTAGGAAAGAGGGAAAATTTTTTCCCAGTAAAGTAGGCTTAGACAAGGATGTGTGATGTCCACCGTGGTTGTTTAATATATTTATAGAAGGGGGTTGTAAGAGAAGTAAATGCGAGGGTCTTGGCAAGAGGCGTGGGGTTAAAAGATAAAGAATCAACACAAAGTGGAGTTGTCACAGCTGCTCTTTGCCGATGACACTGTGCTCTTGGGAGATTCTGAAGAGAAGTTGCAGAGATTGGTGGATGAATTGGTAGGGTGTGCAAAGAAGAAAATTAAAGGTGAATACAGGAAAGAGTAAGGTTATGAGGATAACAAAAAGATTTGGTGATTTAAAAATTGAATATCAGATTGGAGGGAGAGAGTATGGAGGAGGTGAACGTATTCAGATATTTGGGAGTGGACGTGTCAGCGGATGGGTCTATGAAAGATGAGGTGAATCATAGAATTGATGAGGGAAAAAGAGTTTAGTGGTGCACTTAGGAGTCTGTGGAGACAAAGAACTTTGTCCTTGGAGGCAAAAAGGGATGTATGAGAGTATAGTTTTACCAACGCTCTTATATGGGTGTGAAGCGTGGGTGATGAATGTTGCAGCGAGGAGAAGGCTGGAGGCAGTGGAGATGTCATGTCTGAGGGCAATGTGTGGTGTGAATATAATGCAGAGAATTCGTAGTTTGGAAGTTAGGAGGAGGTGCGGGATTACCAAAACTGTTGTCCAGAGGGCTGAGGGAAGGGTTGTTGAGGTGGTTCGGACATGTAGAGAGAATGGAGCGAAACAGAATGACTTCAAGAGTGTATCAGTCTGTAGTGGAAGGAAGGCGGGGTAGGGGTCGGCCTAGGAAGGGTTGGAGGGAGGGGGTAAAGGAGGTTTTGTGTGCGAGGGGCTTGGACTTCCAGCAGGCATGCGTGAGCGTGTTTGATAGGAGTGAATGGAGACAAATGGTTTTTAATACTTGACGTGCTGTTGGAGTGTGAGCAAAGTAACATTTATGAAGGGATTCAGGGAAACCGGCAGGCCGGACTTGAGTCCTGGAGATGGGAAGTACAGTGCCTGCACTCTGAAGGAGGGTGTGTAATGTTGCAGTTTAAAAACTGTAGTGTAAAGCACCCTTCTGGCAAGACAGTGATGGAGTGAATGATGGTGAAAGTTTTTCTTTTTCGGGCCACCCTGCCTTGGTGGGAATCGGCCGGTGTGATAAAAAATTGATTCGTAAATCGACCATTTCGATAATTGACCGGCTTCCAGGAACGGATTACCGTCGATAATCGAGGGACCACTGTATATATAAAACTTGGGTGTCTGGTGTTGGTAACACTGCGTGTTGTTGAAATCGTAGCTGTTGCCGATGATGTGGGGGGGGGGGGGGTCGCAGGTGTTGACAACCCACCAGCTCGTTCTTCACAGATTTTCTAGCAGTCAATAATCCGTCCAGATGACAGGAAAGCAGGTTTTTTCCACTGCAATGATGAGGGGTTATATCCTGCTACTTGCATACACAAACAGGTAAGTGGATCAGAAATTGGGACGCCTCAGAACGTTAGTCCGTGTCCTTCAATTCTACTCGTTGATTAGCAGGTGACCCTCTCTGTCCTTTCAAGCTGTAAAGAGAGACAGATTACCCACTGCTTAAGAAATCACTCTCCATGATAAGTACAATACCTAAAAGATGTGGTGATTATTAAAACATTTTAACCTATCAAGACTGAAAGGACTAAGTTAATTATTGGTCAAAAGTGAAGCTTTCAACCAATAAGTCCACTAAAATATGATCAGGCGTGTACTTACAGCAGTGTTGGGAGCTGTGAGTCGAGTGATTTACTGTTTGACAGGAGCCTCACATGTCACCTTTCCGTGGGGGGGGGGGGGGAGAAGGGAGGGGAAAGGATAGCGGGAGCTAGACTGACCCTACCTTAACAAGCAACCGGCAATCAATCACTTTCTGGGAGGGGGAAAAAGGGGGGGGGAATAGTGGGAGCTGGACTTACCCTACCTTAACAAGTAGCCAGCAATGAAACTATTGTTAATATATACTCCCTCGCTACTCCTATCTATTGAACTTTCCCCTCACACGGGCTGTGGTTCGTATGTTGGATTGCGTGCTGCCTGCAATAACATCCTGGTTGATCAGGCCCTGATCCACCATGAGGCCTGGTCACAAACCGGGCCGCGGGGGCATTGACCCCCGGAACTCTCTCCAGGTATTTAGTCAAGAAAAGTGTTCTTATCTCCCTCTTTCTCCGTGCTCTCCGCATTTGTGATCCACAGTTCCTTGAATCAGAAATTTCCACTCTTCATAATTCACTTTCCCGTCTTGGCTGCCCTTCCCATTTCATAGACTCTGCCTTCTCATGTGCTAAACGGACTTTCTCCTCTCCCAAACTTTCTACTCCTGTGAACTCTCCTGTCCTCTGCCTTCCCTACATTTCCAGTCTTTCTAATATCAACAACACTCTGCTCCTTAGACAACTTACTTTTCGCCAGACTAACACTCTTTACACCAATCTGATTCATACCTCTCCTCCCTCTACAGATGCTCCTGGTGTTTACTCTATTTCTTGTTCCTCCTGTCCTCTGCAGAACTTTGGAGAATCTGGCCAATCTCTTTCTGACTGACTTAGGGAGCACAAAAGTAGTGTTAGGTTTGCCGACACCAACAATGCTTTTTCCTGTCATGTCAGAGATCACAGTCATCCTAACGACTGGTCTTCTGCTAAAACTCTCTACCCTACTTTTTACTTTCACAGTCGTCATCTGGTTGAATCCTCCCTTATACACATCTTTCCCTGTATGAATTTTAGTCTTGGCTTTGGCTCTTCCCATTATATTGTAAAATGCTCCAAACTTCAGAACACCCGTGACTTTAACCTGATTTTTTTCCCCTTCTTGTTCCTCTTTCTCCATGGGTTTTCTTTCCTCTGCCATGGGTATTTGGCCCTTTACTATTATTTTTCCCCGTCTGTGTTCTTGTTTCTACACTTTGTGGGCCCCTGGCTCCCTTGTGGGCCCCTAGCTCCTTTGTGGGCCCCTAGCTCCCTTGTGGGCCCCTCGCTCCCTTGCAGTGCTCCTCTTTCTTAGTCTTTGACTGACTCCACTACTACCTCTACCTCTTGTCCCGTCCCTGTCTGCTGGCCTATATATATTCCCTCCTCTCATTTTTGTTAGTGTGACTTTGTAAATAGTCCAATTGGACTGAAACATCGTCGTAAGCTCCTCTTCTATGTGCAGATTAGTGGGCACTGGTTGTCGTGGAAAATTCAGCTAATAATCCGGTGTCTTTGTAGCAAAACTGGGGGTTTTCGGCCTGAATTTATAGTAGGAACCCATGTTAATGTCCTTCGCTGAGGAATTGGGACAAAAAATTTGCGGGACCTCGAGAATTATGTGTGAATGGCGGAAGATAAGGGATACGACCATCATGCACAGGGAAGTGTACCATTAGCCTTTCATTAAGATCTCTAACTGGATGAAAGTTAAGACACATGTGCAACATCTGGATATCTTTATTGTAGACGTTTTGCCATCCAGTGGCTTTATCAATACAGATTCTAGGACATAATAGGAAGACAGTAGAACTATATACAAAA
The DNA here is from genome assembly GCF_026875155.1 of Cherax quadricarinatus. Lineage (NCBI taxonomy): Eukaryota > Metazoa > Arthropoda > Malacostraca > Decapoda > Parastacidae > Cherax > Cherax quadricarinatus. Next base: position 34,611,759 of record NC_069440.1, read on the forward strand.
GATGAGGTAATCAGTCCCTCGGCCTTGGAGTTAGTGTTCACAGCATCGTGGTGGAGGAGAATCTGGAGCAAAGACAAGAAGACTGGCGGTTATATAGGCGTCAGTGGATAGGGACGGGCAGCAGACGAGGGCAAAGTCACTGGTAGGCGGGATTCCCCAGTGGAAGTAGGTCCTTCCCAAAGAGATGGATTAGTTGCAGCAGCCGTGAAGAAGGTCTTGTAGATGTCCTCTGAACCAAGATTCCATGATGTTGCAGTGTCTGACAAGTTGTGCAAGAAAGGTATAAAATACCGCCAGTCTTCTTGTCTTTGCTCCAGATTCTCCTCCACCACGATGCTGTGAACACTAACTCCAAGGCCGAGGGACTGATTACCTCATCTTTTGTATATAGTTCTACTGTCTTCCTATTATGTCCTAGAATCTGTATTGATAAAGCCACTGGATGGCGAAACGTCTACAATAAAGATATCCAGATGTTGCACATGTGTCTTAACTTTCATTTTGTCGGTATTTTATACCTTTCTTGCACATCTCTAACTGGCCAGTGTAGGGTCTAGGTGTCAGGCAGGTGTTGTGCTGTGATCCATCTAGAGTAATTAAATGGTAAATGATAATGCAAATTTGTTTTGTGTATCCAGCAAGCCTAATCACATACAGTCCACAACTTTAATTTACAAGAGTAGCTGGTTTTCATGTTGTAATTATTAATTTAATGTCAGGTCTAACTTTTTGTGAGAGTGGTAGGGAGTAGGCATCGAGAGAATTACAGTCTTGCGACCTGCTGTGACTTAAGTCCCACTTATCTTGCCTAAATTTTTGCCTTTAATAATTCATACAGAGTAACATATGTTTTCCATTCTGAGCTTAATATATTAAACTTTAAAAATTAAAAAGCTAAGTAACTCAGTAATGTGTGACTCGGGCCGAGACTATCCCAGTGAACCAATCATTATTATCAACTGTGTCAAAATCAGTTACAATAAAAGGAGATATACTAGGAATAAGTTAAACCGAGTTATTTCCATTAATATTAAAGAGAGGATGAGCTTACAAATTAATAGATCCATGAATGTTAGCTACACAAGGAATCACTCACTTTCTGTAGCTTCATTCATTAGGTATCTATTCTCTTCCTGAGCCGGCTTATGTTAGGACATGTGCAGGCAGTCTGCTCCAGAGAGACAGTATTGTTACCAGAAATAACACTAGACATGTTTACACTATACTAAGGTACGGGTGAAGAAGAGTAAATACACCATATGTGACCTGTGTAAGGGATGTTGCACAACTGATGTCTGGTTATGTTAATGGTGATAAATATCAGTTTGTTTGCAACAAATCCACCTTAGCTCCACTACCCTTTATCAGTACCTACCTTGGTTTATCTACGTTGTTTACTACAAATGAACTCTTGCCATATATTGATTATGAATATTTCAAGAAAATAGACCTTTACTTTATTCATGTCAATGCTAGGATAATCTTACTCAAAATGTCAGAGATTAGGATTCTAGCAAACAAGACTAAGATGGCAGTTACATCCCTCTCTGAATCCTAGTTAGATGACATGGTGAGAGACGATGAAGTCAAAATAGAAAGTTATAACAAAAAAACGCATAGATACGAACTGACAAGGTAGTGGGGTATGTATCTATGTAAGAAATAACTAGCCTATAACCCAAGACCCGATTTGTATGACTGATTCGAGGTGTTGCTGCCAAAGACCAAACTCATCCTGCTAGCATGGGTTTGGTCTTGGGAACTAGTTACCGCCCTCCCACCCATACCTGGAGTCTACCTGGAGGATACTCCGGGGATCAACGCCCCCGCAGCTCGGTCCACGACCAAGCCTCCCGGTGGATCACTGCCTGATCAACAAGGCTGTCACTGCTGGCCACACGTAGTCCAGCATACGAACCACAGCCCGGCTGATCCGGCTCCCTCTTGAAGGCAGCCAGAGGTATATCGGTAATTCTCCTTATGCTTGGTGGGAGGCTGTTGAACAGTCTTATTTGAACATTTCATGGAGCCTAATTAATAAAGGTCAGTCAACTTCCCATAGAGCACCGTGAGTCGAGGTTCAGTGACCCACTAAACAAAAGCAATGCTGAGAGTGAAGACTTGTTTTCCATTTCATCTGAGGTTATGCTAACATTACCACTAGTTCCTTAGAATTATAAATGGAAACAAAAAAACCTGCCCACTTATTCATTGCCTGGATCGGATTTTTGGCATTCCTCACTTATAAAAAAGTACAAAGTATTACCAACACAAACATTCAACATTCTTTATAAAAAGTAAAATACCACATGGAATGCAGTAGAGCACTTACAAAAAATTACAGACTAGCTCTACATCCCAAATGTCTATGAAAGAGTGATGAGATGCCAAATGCAATTATTTCAGAGCATCACAAACTGCACAACCAAACCAGCATAGTTTTAGAGGTAAGGGATCATGCTTGTCACACCTGCTAAACGTGTGTGACACATGCGATCATAAGTGTCTGCACACAAAATAAGGATTACAGGAATAACAAAGGAAGACAATCAAATAAATTTTTAACTTTCAGACAGCTAGAACACGGAACAAAACCCAGCACTGTCCTGGCGCCTTTAATGTTTCTTATTTTTTTATATATATATTTTATTTAAAAACTGCATATACATAAAACATGCATTACATACTAACAAAAAACCACAGTGAAATAGTGGTATACACAGAAACAGCATTCCTCGCCAAACATGAAATTAACATAAACATTACAATACAGCACAATAAAACCATTACATCGACTCTACGTAAACCTTCCCGACTCCCAAAAAACAGGAAGATACATCACATTATAGAAGTACTAAGTATTAATAACAATATATAAAAAATAAAACCCAATACACAACTCAGATTGGGATACATAATATACATATAGTTTTGTTTGCGTTTTACGGAAGCGCAGAAACAAAAAACATTGTAATACACATCACAAGTAGAACAAACAAAACCGTGGTTTAAACATAAGCACCAACACCTAACACATACACAACAACACTGAAGACCAAACCTACCAAATCCAAACAGTTTTTTTCTTGACATATGTAAATTGGGAGATCATATACATAAAATCAAAATACAAAGAGGAAAAAAGACAAAAAGATACGCAGTCCTTTGATGACAAGATGTACATAAAAGTCGACAACACAGCCATTGCCTATGATCTACCAGTGAATCCCAGTTCACTTTCACTGAGGGTAAACACAACCATGCTCATGCAATTGGCACATAAACCTTTATTATAAAAACCCCAAGAAAAACCCTATTACAGTCCTAAGCCCCAGAGGCATGCAGAAAGCCCCCATTTTCCAGACCCCTGAAAAGAACCGTCCACCAAAAATCCCCTTAGAACACTCGTCAAAACATCCCCAACGAAACCCAGGAGTCAGACCCATCTAACATGCTAGACCCATGCAAAACCCCTGCCCCCTCCCACACACACACATCCTCCTTTTGGCCCCTACTATGACACTCCCAAGTTCCACGTCCAGACACAGGTATGATGGGGGGGGCATACATAAGAACTCCTCTAAAACAAACCTGCCAAAGAAAAAAGACCAAAACCAGGGAGTCCAGCCATCATCGGTCTACCCCACCCCCAACCGCAGTAACCCATTCACCGTCAGGTGAGGTTACCCCTCAGGGAAGCTGGTCATCCATGTCATTCCATATAAAAGTTATTTCTAAAAACTGTTCTGTAGATGCGTGCTGTGAGCACCCTCACCCTACAAACCCCACCAACCTCCCACATACTCCAAAACAAAAAATCCACCACCACATACATGACGGCCCTCCTGACGTCTGCTGTGACCCCTCCCACATCAAAAGTCAAAGCCCTTAGAAACGATATGCTATGCCTCCCCCACCAGATGGAAGACCCTTGCTAACCACTCCCTTACAATTCCTGTTTCACAAAACTAACCTGCATGGAATGTCGTCTCCTCTTTCGCACAGTGCCGACAAGTTCCCTCACTAACATAACTCATCCTACACAACATAGACCTGGACACCAGAATTCCCATAAAACCTGTAGAGCAGTTCCCTTACCCAAGGGGTCAGCCGAAGCTTCTGAAAATCATCCAAATACCCTGCCAATCATACATTGGGTAAGTGCTTACACCCTGCACCAACATCCCACAGCTTCCCACCTTCTCCAAACAGCTCACCTATACCTACCTCGCATCCTGTACTGTCAACAGAAACTGCACCATATCCTCACACAACAACTCCTTCCCATCCCACCATTTCCATACATCAACCATAACCTCCCCTACCCTTTTACCCCTTTCCCTACCCGCTCTGAGGAACCTATGTTTCACATAGACTGCCTTTACTCGAGACTCCAACGGGATGAGGCCTGATCCACCCTGCCGAACGTTCATCATCACGACCTCACTCCTTAACCATGGCCTCTCATAACCCCATATTGTAAGACTCTCCTCTGCAGTTCCTTAAATATCAACTAACCTCAGAGGAAACACCTCCACCACTCCCCACACCTTACAAAAAACGAGGGTGTTCACCACCACCACTCTCTGTTGCAAAGTAACCTCCCTGGCCCACAAACCCCTTAGTCTACCCAATGCCCGAGCTACCACTGCCTCCAAATTCACCCTCTGTGCTACCAGGACATCCGCCAAGTATATGACTCCACAAATCCTAAGACTCTCCACATATGCCTCGCCTAAGCCCCCCTCACCCAGGATTCAACCTCTAGCAACCTTGACTTCACTCCATAAACTCGCATGCCCATTGCTGCCCCAAACATTTCGATCACTCTACCCACATTTTGCAAACCTACCTCCCCACCCACCAAAACCATGGTGTCATCCACATAGCCCACAATCCCCACACTACTAGCTCTCCCCTCACCCTTCTCCCAAACCCCTCCCTCAATAAGCCTGTAAAAAGGATCCTGCATACATGCAAAGAGAATTTGGGACAACACACATCCCTGTCTCAAACCCCTCTCCATTCGCACTGGCAAACCCGACCTGCCATTCACCTGTACCCAAACCATGACAGATGAATACAATGTAGTGACCCATCGCACAACCTCCTCCCCAAAACCCTGTTTCCACAAAATAACCCTCAACACATCACTGTTCACACAGTTATACGCTTCTTTCCAATCTATTCCCAAGATACACCCCCCCTGACAGCTCACTATAAAATCCTTAATTCTCCCAAGCCCAACACGCATGCTCTGTCCAGGTATACCAAACTTTCCCCGATGTATGACCAGCTAAATTATCCTCTTCGGCCTGTTACCCAATACTCTCACAAAAATTTTGTAATCCACACACAAGGGAGATTGCCCAATATGCACTCAACATCCTTCACCCCCCCTTCTTAGGCACCAAAACAACAACCCCCGTACCCTGCATCATTCCCAACACACCCCTCCTTCATACAGTTTAACAACACCATCAGACAAGTCTTCATGCAATCCCAATGTGCCAAATAAAAAAACATTAGGTATCCTATCAATCCTCGGAGCTTTTCCTCTACTCATTCCGGTCACAGCCTCCTCCACCTCATTCTCACTAATCCTTCCCCCTATCTCCACTCGCTCATCCTCACCTAAAGCATTCTTATGTTATGCTCATTCATTATCTCATCATCACAAAATCCCCCCTCCCTGGCTCCGCCCACCCCCTACCGCATTTTCTCCTCAAACCAATGGTCCACATAGTTACTCATACTTTCCATCGTGCATAGTATCTGCTCCCTCTGATATCCCCCCTCACATTCACACACACCTCAAAATTCATCATCGTGGTTGCCTGTTGCCTTTCCCTATACCTGTGCAAAACAACCTGAGGGTCTGTCACCCCAAAGCATCTCCTCCAAACCCGCCCTAAAACATATGGCATCAAAACGCTCATTCTGTATGTCAGTCAACCTACCCTGCAGGTCCACAATTTCTCCATACCAACTACCCCTCCCCCTCATAACAAGCATTCAGCAGCCCCTCTAGATATTTTTGCAACCTGAACCTCCACCCCACCTCCTCTCAACCCTTAGTCCTATAATACGCCTGAATCCTCAGCTTGGCTCTCGACTCCCACCAATCCAACATGCTCACCCCTTGATCCCTAGCCCCCTAGAAAGGTTCCCACCAATCCCTGAAAGACGTTCCCTCCCCCTCCGCAGTAAGGAGCCACACATTCAGTTTCCAATATCCCAAGTATCTCCGTACCATACCAAACCATGCAAGTTCCGCCATAACCGCCTGGTGATTCAAAAACCCAACATCAATAGTCTGTACTCATTTGACTAAGTCCCTGAGTTACATATATTCGATCCAATCTCACTGCATAGCCTCTACTCACAAAAGTGTGTTCTACCCTCCCCCTCCCAAAAGAGACCCTCGCATCCTGCAGCACATCCCATAACACCCCAAGCACACAACTCGCCCCTCGTGGCTCCACATCCTTATGCCTGATAACAGTTCCAATTTCCTCCCAGGATGGCAACCATGGGCAAACCCTGCAAAAAAATATAAAACATCCCTCACAAAATCCACCTTTACCTGACTAAGCTCTTCTGCCAGCATATACACACCCAAAAAGCAAACCCAGACCTTCCCTCAGACCCCCTCCACCCTCACCACTCACCCTCCCTCCCCCCTCTTCCCATTCAAGGACTCAAAAGGGGATGGACTCCCATACAGCCACCACCACCCCACCCTTTAGCCTCACTGAACTACCCACAAACAGCCTATATCCCCACAACCACAACTAGCATCCATACTTAAGATTGTGCTCCTGAATGAAACACACATCCACAACAAAATGCCTTAGAACACTCTCCACCAATGCATATTTTACTTCAGCCCTGAAGCCATTGACGTTAATTGTTAGACACTTGAATTCTTCAAAAAAGGGGACTTTCCCCTATGCCTCTGGGTCTTACCTGTTACACTTTGGACAGTACCTGACTTCTCTCATGCACTCTTCCCCTCCTGTCCCCCGTCCCTCACCTGAGCGCTCCTCGACCCCATCCTACCCACATCTTACCAGGTCTCTGTGCTGGAGTGAGCACCTCATCATCGGACAACCCCCAGCCCATTTCCAAGACACTCCCTAGCTCCATCTCCACACTCCCACCAGTCTCATGGACCTCAGCCTCCACCTTCTGGACTTGCAGAACAGTCCCCAAGTCCAGCTGCCCTGGAACCTGTGCCAGGTTCCCATCAGCAAGCTGGGAAACCTCCCCTACAGTAGACCAATCCTCCGCCAGCTCATCCAGAAAATTTTTGAGCATTTCCTTCAGGGGGAGTGCCAAGGCCTCCTGGAGGACACCAGGCACCACCTGCTCCACGACCTCTGTCACAGGTCCAAGCCTTCCCCGCGAGGGAGCACCCAACGTCTCAGACATCACACAACGTTCGTCACCTGCGGCCTCGTCTGCCCAAGTCAAACGTACTGCCCCTGCCACAGGCACAGAGGATGATATCTCCACGGGTATCAACACCAGCGACCTCACCACTTCCATCGGTCCTAGGGCAGCCACCTTGCCACACCCCATCAACATGTGATCAAAACTACCACACAAGCAACATGTCGCCATTTTTCTGCATACGTGACATACACTTGTGTCCTGAACTCCTCAAGGATGACAAAAGAGGGAATGGCCTTCCTCAACGTCGTTTTCAAAGTAAAGGATCCTTTAGGCAATCCAGCGTAGAGCCCATCCTTCCACCTTCCCAATGTCGCCGTATGCACCTCACCGTAAAACTAACACCTCACTAATGTCCACGGCGTCCACCTCAAAGGGACATTACAGATTCGTACCCAAGTGTAGGCTCGGGAAGCATCCCTCAGTCATATCTCCATCCTCGAAGTCACAGGAAGGCACTTCTCCTGGTATAAGGACACCGTCCATTCGTAGGCAGCCACCAAACAAAACTATGAAGATTCTCGATGTTCCATTCAATGTTATTCCATGCAGTTCATCATTGCCAATACCATAAGTATCTCTGATGATTGCTGGCAGCATTGCGGAAGCCGTGTCAGGTAAATCACACTCGAAGATGTCAACACACCATATTGTTGCAAAGTCTACCACCGGTAGCCATCATGGAGAAAACAGGAAGCTGCACAGGAAGGTCAACTCAAACAGGAGCGTCTGCGCAGCACAACCTCTCGGCCCAAGAGCAAAGAGGTCAATGACTTTCTTATCATCATAGTACACAGAGTAAAACATATGCCACAGTCTTGTGTCATCATCTGTGGATGACACCAAAATAAGCATGGTAATCACTTCATTAGATTTTTTAGATTAGATTTTGCCACAGAAGTGGCTAGTTTATTGTGCACCCCATATCCATCCTGTGGATGGTAGCACAAGAGCACATGGATATACAAAAGATCTAGTAACTAGGCCCCAGAAGAGTTAACAGGTGTACATTTAGATTTACATCTACATATCTACAGTTCACTTATCTGTTACAAGCCAATTTAGGAATAGTAGAAGCCAAAAAATTGCAGGAAAATATAAGCAGGGTTTTGCAGTGGGCAGTGGAGAACATTACGTTTACTGGCGATAAGTTCTAGCTAATTAGACATGGAAAGAATGATGAACTCAAAAGCGACACTGTATACAAAATGAAAGAAGATAATCAAATAGAACGAAAGGGGCACTTTATAGATCTTTATGTAATTATGTCGGTTGACCTTTTAAATACAATAAGGCCAATGTCATGACAGCCATGAAAATGATGGGCCGAAGGGAACTCTCGAAGGAAATAGTGTCAGTGGTGACACTATTCAAATTGCTTGTGCTCTCTCGTTTACTGTTCAGTGTTAACAGCCCCGTTCAGGGCAGGAGAGATATCAGAGCTGAAACAGGTTAAGAGGCCATTTATAACCCACAGAGCCAATAAAGCCTTTAAATTACTGGAGACTGTTGAATACAATAACAGCACACGATATAGGTGGAGAAATTGTCTCCTGGATCGAGGAACAGCCGACCAAAAGGCATCAGAGTTGGCACATATGAGGATAAATCAGAATGGACACCCATTATCGTTGGTGTTCCACAGGGGTCAGTACTGGGCCTCTTGTTGCTCACTATGTACATAAATGATGTAGGTGGGAGAATAAATAGCAACATTAGCAAGTTTGCTGATAATCAGTTATTAGACTGACTTACAGAGGAGGATGACAAAGATGATCCCATGTATCAGAAATCTTCCCTATGAGGATAGACTGATGACCCTGAACTGCACTCTCTCGAAAGGCGTAGAATTAGGGGGGATGTGATCTAGGTGTATAAATAGAAAACAGGAATAAACAAAGGGGATGTAAATAGCGTGCTGAAAAATTTCACCCAAGACTGGACTCGCAGCAATGGTTTCAAGTTGGAAAAAATCAGATTCAGGAAGGATATAGGAAAGCACTGGTTTGGTAATAGAGTTGTGGATGAGTGAAACAAACTTCCGAGTACACATATTCAGGCTAAAACGCTGTGTAGTTTTAAAAATAGGTTACATAAATACATGAGTGGGTGTGGGTGGGTGTGAGTTGGACCTGACTAGCTTGTGCTGCTGGGTCTGGTGCCGTGCTCCTACCTTGAGTGGAGGTGACCAGACTGGGAGGGTCATTGGGCTAATCCGGGGGGGGGGACATGGGCCTGTTCCGCATGGGTCAGTAGGCCTGTTGTAGTGTTCCTTCTTTATGTTCTTATGTAGACAACTTTTCAAGAGTCTTGTCCAGAATTTAGTAAATTATGAGAGAATAATACTGGGAGTCTTCAATATCTGTTATCAATAGCAAAATAACGGGCTATGTATCAGATATAAACAAATTTGTGGAGAAAATTATCCAGTAAAGGGGATATCTCTCAGCCCTCTGAAGGACTTAGCCCTCTCACAAAGGGCTAGTGGACTCTTCCTTCTTCCCACAACAGTTCTATTAGGAACACATGTATGTACCAGGCATCATCAGGGACACCTCCTTGTTAGAATTTCTGACCAACTACACAACGAGGTTAAACTTGAATTATTAATTTTTCCCCATAGCAGGAAAATTAAGGGAAACCTGCGCCCCACTTGGTCTATAAGTCAAGGACATTATGAGTTCTAGCCTACAGCTTAATAACAAGAAACCTGCGCTCTTGTGTTAAACATTGTTGCACAGACTAGCAACGAGTGTATATAAAGGTGAGTTCAGCATTTCCTTTGTGCTAAGGAGGAACTCGAGAACGGGCCCGCAGGACGGGGACAGATTGACTTCTGGACTCAGGGAGTACGTGCGTCACACAATTTCCCATTGAGAACAAAGACAACAGTGAATTTGTGTGGTAGACTGAAATACTATCAATCTCCACTATGAAATTTAATTAGTGTAAAACCAAAGAAAACGAGTGTATTGATCCTCGGTAATTCTGATAAAGTGTTAAAGTTTGTGTTGCGGTATGAACTCAGGCGTAATGAACAAAGGGATAAAATATCTCCCTACCGTGAATAACGAATAGTGTCAAAGTGACTGATGTGCACGAGGACAATATAACTATGCATCTGTAGCAGCCTACTCAAGACATCATTCCTGGCCTCCATGGCGCTGTCAATGCCATACGCTCACGTTACACAAGCAAGGTAGGGTTTATTTTCACTTTTATCACCAAAGATGAACAGCAGTCCATAGGTAGACAAGGTGATTAGGGCTGTCCTATTCGAGGTCGTAATTTGCGAGCTTTACGCCCGAACTCAGGCGAGTAGCTTACCACAATCCAGTAAATTGTTGTACTGGAAAATATACATAAGTTACGTTCTTAACCTTAACTATACTCGTCATTCTACAGCTCAGAGGTGAAGATTGAAACACATATGCAACATATGGGAATCTTTATTAAGGAAACGTTTTGCCACAGTGGCTTCATTAGTCATTGTGGCGAAACGTTTCCTTAATAAAGATTCCCATACGCTGCATGTCTCAATCTTCAACTTGTCGGTTTTCAAAACCATTTATCACACAGCTCAGAGGTGGAGCTACCACGACTCAAGCGAAGGAGACTTCTTGACCTCGGCTGCAAGAAGTCTAAGTCATCACTAAAGCTAAGTATATTTCAGTTTATGTCGGAATATAGACTTGGCTAGTAAATTTTCCCACAAAATTATATGATAAAATAGTTGCACTAAATTAATTAATGCATCAACAGGGTCAAACAGTTCTCAGCCACCATACTCGACCACATACTTGGTAACATTAGTCAGTCAGGCGCCATTACCACAGGTCTTGAAGATTGAGACACTTATGCAGCATATGGGAATCTTTATTCAGGAAACGTTTCGCCACACAGTGGCTCCATCAGTCCAATACAAAGAGGAAGGCGTAAGGCGAAACGTTTCCTGAATAAAGATTCCCATATGCTGCGTAAGTGTCTCAATCTTCAACTTGTCGGTTTTTCAAACCATTCATCACCACAGGTCTTAGTGATGAGTTCATCACCTCGGGAAATCAGAAACCAAGCTCTTTGTCACGAAAAGTAAACTGAAAAGGGTAAATACTTTTAATGTTCAGTGTAATAAGGATCCCATCACTATTATCTTCACTGAAATATCTAGGAATCTCCTTTAACCCAAGCATGTTAGGAGAATTTAGAGTGAATATTGTAATAAAAGCGAATGTCAGAGTAAAGTTCCTCTACAGACAGACACAGTGTTTACCTACCGAGGCTCGTACGACGCTACAATGTCATGTAGATTATTCTTGTTCTTCTGCCTTAACAAAACAAATGACAGATTAAAAATTACCCAGGACAAATTTTCGAGATTCATCCTGGATCTGGGTCCTAGAGATCATGTAAGCCAGGATAAATAATTGGATATGCTGAATGCTGAAGAGAGAGTATAACAACTGAAATTAAATCATGTTAATAAAATTGCTCACAAGAAGTGTCCAGAATATCTTGCTGCCAAGTTTGTCAAGGTTGGGGAACCACAGCAGGTGTGGTACTAGGGAAAGCGGACACAACTTTGACGTAGGTGGTCAGGCCTCAAACACCTTTTATTATACAACAATAACTGAGTGGCTCGGATGACCCGCACATATCAAAGTCTGTCCTGGCATGAACCTACAGAAAGGCAGGAAAGTATTTTCGTGTATAGTTAACATTGGTATACTTATTAATTACTCAGTTTATTTTATTTCTGTGTATTTTTTTACTGTAACTG
>NC_069440.1:34624490-34643153 GCF_026875155.1 Cherax quadricarinatus
GCCGGGGCCTCAGTCTCAGGTTTTTGGTTCTTGACGGCGACAGTAAGGAGTGGTTTGACTCGGAAGAATCTACCTTTGGTGTGAAAACACAAGGTGTGCACTTCATGGAGGGTGAATCCCAAAACCTGGAGTTTGGGAGGTGCAGAGAGCGCAATATAATTTCTAGGAAACAGCTAGAGAGAAGTGATATGGATGGAGCTCTGGCTTGTGTACAGACTCTGGGCTAGAGACTTGGGGAGAGCCCTTGCCTGTCTGCAGAGGGCTCTGAAGAGAGCTCTGTGAGAGGGCTGCTGGAGAGTCTCTGGGGAGACTGTTGTAAATCTGGGCAGAGTACTGGCTTGGAGCCGTGCTCGTGCTGTGCTGTGTTGGTCTTGGGACCTGTGGCTAGAGTCTGACTTGGTTCCTGTGGTAACGTATCTTACTGAAGTTACTGAACTTATATTGTAAGTTATATTCAGTTTTGTCAATTAATTGTATTCCTTGTCTCACTGCTTGTGTACAATCCCCATTTATCTAAGTCCAATCCTGTTGTTCTGTTCCCAGCTATATTACTGTACAACTTAAAAATAAAGCTGTGTTTGAGTGGAATAATAATATTCAGTCTCGTTATTTCTTATTCTTATTTTATTTATATAAGGTGGAGTGAGTGAAGAGTGGGCGAAGTATAGAGTAGTAAGAGAAGATGGTGTGGTCACCAGTGACCTCACATTACCTCCACTAATCTGTCATATTACCTACCTACCTCCTTTCCTCTCACTCCATTTACTCTCTGGTCTGGTGCGGGAGTTAGCTGATCTTGACACAAACCCCAGTCAACAAGTGCACACTAAATACAACTGGTGTACTTACATGCCAGGTGCTAGCTGTGGGTACACTTGAAGATACTTGTTTTAGAAGTCAGGGGCCACGATCTCGTCTGTAGTGAGCTTAGGGAGGTAATATATCCAGATCGCGGCGGTAACGGGTAATCCGCGGTATCCACAAGGGAAACTGCCCCGTCTGTTCACAGGTGTTAGCGTGACTGGCCCTAAGATGCGGCTCAGCTTTCCCTAGGCGCTTCTTGGCGGGAAAGAGGCTGCCTATGGCTTATTTAAATTAATGTGTATAGTGTAATTACTACTTTAAGCTAGACGACTTAGTCTAAATAAATGTAGTATTATGTAGTAATGGTAGTGTGTAAGTAGCCAAAAGAGTTACTAGCTAAGTCTAAGAATTAAGTCTATGTACAGGAGCTGGCACCTCACAAGCGTCGTACCCCCCCCCACCCCCACCATTCATACAGTCCACCAACTGGGAGGGGGTATAACTGCTCTGGGGAATCACCAAATTCCCCCACAGCACCTCAGACACCAGGCACTACCACAGACAATACTACCTATCGCTATCCCACCAAAATTATCCCATGGAACTAGAAAAATATTTAGACTCCATGATGTGGCATCAGAGACTCTTATAGTGGTAATCAGCAACACTGGTGGAGAGAACTGTACAGTTGCCATAACTTTAAATCTAATGTTCACACATTACACAATACAAAGCCTCTATAAGAGACATCGCCCATTAAAAACCAAACAGGTGACAGGATAGATTCAATAGCCCTCGGCTAACCGGTGACATCCTCAGGTTCATTGACAAAAATCATAGCTATGGGAAGCAGTACAAGTTAGGATTAATACCTGGGAACTAGCTAACAGATATACTGTTACAGCCGCTAAGCTCGTAAAACTCAAAGCACATATGTTACGCCAGCGGATTCAGTCTCATTAAAGAGGATTAAAGAGGATATGAAATATATCAGGAAACATTTTCTCAGATATTGGACAGAAGTAATTTAACTTAATGGACCTCCCCTACAAGACTCAGTAAATGGTTCTGGTCATACCGAAACATTGTCATAAGTAGCATTCTCCTATACACAGGTTATTTGTGTGTTGTTCCAGCCGGAGTATTGTGATTTTCATTCTTCTATTTATTTAAATGACTTCTGTACAAACTTAGCCAGTAAAAATTCTTCAAATTATTTGAATGACTTCTGGAACAAACCTAGTCAGTAAAATCCCAAACTCTTCTGACCAAGTTAGGGATCACCTCACTGAAAACCATCCATGTTCACTGTGTCTGTTCCCAACTATGTCAACAGAGGTTACCTCTAATTATGGCACTTAAAAAAAAAACCTGAAACACAATACATATACGTCCAATAATACGCCAGAAACATTCTTATGTCTTATAACCAATTATTGAAGCTTTGTTTAATAAACTGAAGCCAAAACTTTTCCTAACATACTTAAATTAGCTTTTGGTCACTTGACCGAGGCCTTCCGCTGGCATCGATCAGATACAAAAGCAGCAACCCAACATAAGTCAGTGATTACTGACCAATATCAAATTAGTGACAACTATCTAAAATATTTGAAGAAACACAATATATTATATAATTGGTGGAAGTTTGTCTTCAGGACGGGACGAAGTACCGGTGATGCGGTAATATAACTCACCTCAATTTATTCATCCCCTGAAAATAAAGAATAATTAATGGGCCTCTTTATTGACCTAAAAACATTACCTGGAGTCTACCTACCTGGAGGTTATTCCGGGATCAACGCCCCCGCGACCCGGTTCACGACCAGGCCTCCCGGTGGATCAGGGCCTGATTAACCAGGCTGTTACTGCTGGCCGCATGCAGTCCAACATACGAACCACAGCCCGGCTTATCCAGCACTGACTTTAGGTATATGTCCAGCTTTCTCTTGAAGGCAGCCAGGGGTTTATTGCTAATTCCCCTAATGCTTGATGGGAGGCTGTTGAACAGTCTTGGGCCCCGGACACTTATGTGTTTTCTCTTAATGTACCAAAGGCGCCCCTACTTTTAATTAGGGGTATTTTGCATCGCCTGCCCAGTCTTTTACTTTCGTAGGGAGTGATTTCTGTGTGCAGATTTGGGACCATTCCTTCCAAGATTTTCCAAGTGTAGATGATATATCTCTCTCTCCTGCGTTCCAACGAGTACAAGTCAAGTGCTTCTTGAGCCTAAAACCTTGAGTAAGAGACATTATCATAATGACTGTTAACACTCGCTCTTCAACAAACAGATTAATTAACATGGGGGTTTGAATAAATGGTTTTGAAAACTGGCAAGCTGATAACTGAGACACACTTGTGCAACATTGGGTATTTTAACTCTGGAAACTTTTCCAGAATAAAAATACGCAAATGTTGCACAAGTTGCTTATTTATCAACAAGAGTTCAACAAGGTAGTGTCCTGGATCCTTCACTATTCCACATCTACACATCACTGACTTTCCTAATGCTTCAAAGGGAGTTTTTTTTTTATTTTATTTAGAAATATGGCATTACTTGAAATAAGTATATAAAAACACATGACAGCCTATAGTATTAATACTACTGTACCGTCGTCAAGCAGAACGCCAAACTCACAACTATATATGGATAATCCCCTCTCCCTTTGTTCCCCTTTCCCATGAGCTGTCTCAAATCTTACATACATTTCATCAAACCTGTTGGATTCACCCAACAGAATTACATATATATAAACAAATCTGATATCCTGTACATCCCGATAAGGTGTACGTACATAAAGGCCGCAGACAGCCTCTTCCATCCCACAGTGATAGCCTACCTCCGACTACAAGAAATTATAGCACCGACATAAGTATTTCCTATATTTACGTCTAGGGATCCTATAAAAATTCCCCCTCCCCGCCCAGTGGTTATCCTCCCCTCCCCCTGCTATTCACAAACTAACAGACATATACCATTATAATAATGGCTGTTTGCCCAAAATCCTGAGCACATAAACATGTACGGACCAACAAAGGCTCACTAACACCACTACAGGTTATGTACCTATAAATAAAAAAAAAAAAAAATACAGTGCAAAGCACAAAATAAATATTAAACAATTACATTTAATCAACAGGATATAACATGAAAATATGTATTTCCAAGACCTCTACAAGCAATAATACATTGCAAGCACATATAACAGATATTGATTAAATACGTTTAACAAACATGCTAAGACATGCAGCTATATAGTGACAGTACCTCCTCAAGCAATAACGCCACACACCTTAATTGCAAAATTATATCAGAACATCTCACCGAACACTGTTGAAGCTCTCAGGCCAAACAGGCCACAACGTGCAGTTATCTAGTGACTTTTTTTTTTATATTTTTATTTAAAACATAGGACAAATACAATAATGTATAAGAGTATAAAATTAAAAACCATACTAGATATTACAAAACCTCTAGTACACAATCCTGGTACATTTAAAGAACACCATAGATCATGGCCATATTACAACCATATACATAACCCACAACCATATACATAACCCACAACCATATACATAACCCACAACCATATACATAACCCACAACCATATACATAACCTAAAACCATATACATAACCCACAACCATATACATAACCCACAACCATATACATAACCCACAACCATATACATAATCCACAACCATATACATAACCCCCCAACCATATACATAACCTACAAACCCTCCTTTTACAATAATCATTATTCCCTGGAGACACAGCTGACACTTCTCCCCCCCCCCCCCCCCCCCGTATGTACAGTCACCGTTCTAAATAACATTACATTAATTTATCCTAATGAAGGTCATAACACTGACCTCATCAAAACCTTAATGAGTATTTAACTAAGAGTTGGTAGTGCATCAACAAGACAAAACATAAATTTACAGACTAAAACAGATATGAAACATTACATTCCTATACACATACACTGTAATAAGTAGAAGAATATACACCACCAATATAAAAATCAAATATTAATGTTAACCATGAATTATAAACTTTGAAAACATTGCATATGGTGAAGTTCACACTCAAAATGCAAGATAATACACCACATGCTACATTAGCGGTACAATACTAGGCTATGTAAATAATTAAAAGAACCCAAGACTAGAACATGAATAAGTATTATCCAATGGTTCATCATGATTTTAGTAACTTAACAAAACCAAACTTCTTATAACACCTAACAGGGCCCAACATGCAAACTTATCAACACGTAACCTACATTCCACAAGACTATACTTTCGCTGTGCCTTCTAGCACGTGCCTAACTAGTATTACTTACAAATATAGGTACAAAAATTTTTATCTAGAGACTTTTATTTTTATTTAAAACATAGAACAAAATACAATAATGTATAAAAAGTATAAAATTAAACCATACTAGACATTGCAAAACCTCTAGCACACAATCCAAGTACAGAAAATAAACACCATATATAATGACCATATTACAACCATATACATAACCCACAACCATATACATAACCTACAAACCCTCCTTTTACAATAATCATTATTACCAGTGCAGAAACACAGCTGACACTTCTCCCCCCTTAACATATGTACAGTCCCCGTTCTAAATAACATACATTAATTATCCTAATTAATGGCCATACTCTGACCTCATCAAAACCTTAATGAGTATTCACTAACAGTTGGTAGTGTATGAACAACAAGACACAAAACATAAATTTACAACTAAAACAGATATGAAACATTACATTCCTATACACATACATCGTAAAGAGTAAAAGTAATATACACCACAATATAATATCAATTATTAATTTAACAATCATGAAATATAAATTTTTCAAAACAACCTTGCATAACGGGAAGTTCACACTCAAAATGCAAGATAATACACCACATGCAACATAGCGGTACAATACTAGGCTATGTACACATTTTAAAGAACCCAAGATTACAACATGAAAAAGTAATATCCAAATGGTCCTATTATGATTTAGAAAATTACCAACACTAAACTCCCTTTTAACACTATCACGCCACATATAAACTTAACAAACCGTGTCACACATTCCACAAGACTTCATTTTATGAGTAATTCAAGATCTCAGTGCCACACAACGCCACAACCATACACACACAGACGTACGGAACCATTCATAATACATACACGCACTCCCTAAAACCCGCGCTCTACCCTGAAGTCTCTAACATACCGTTTGGTGCTATCACGGGGGGAGGTCAAGCCCCCCCGTTTTCCTTACCCCACCCGCAGTTGCAGCAACATTTGAACAGTAAGACATCGATACTTTGCCCGGAAAACTATTATCCCAACTTCTACCATATATGAGTTTATTTCTGCAAACGTTCTGTAGATACCTGCCGCAATTGCCCTGATCCTACCTGATCCCCGGTTTCCCGCATACCCCACGGATATAGAGGAAATCAGCCACCACGTACATTATTGCTCTTCGTACCCTCACTTGATACTCCGCTAACTTCCAAAGTTAAGGCCCCTAAGGTTGAAATACTTCCCCCCCCTAAGAAAATCTAAAACCCGCCCCAACCACGAACGAACTTTGTCCAAGGTATCACAAAAGTAGACAGCATGAAAAGCTGTTTCTTCAGACCGCAACGCAAGCAATCCCCTCCCTTACCAAACCCCCTATTTAAGACCGATTTTGATGCTAAAATCCCCATGACAAAAACTGTACACCAATTCACGAACCCTTGGTGCCAACTTAAGTTTACAAAATCCTTCCCATATTTCCCCCCAATTATACAGCGGAAAAACAGACAATCCCTGTACAATTTCCCTACGACAACATATGCTGACCATTTGCCCCACCTGGATCTGTTGCGCATTTCTCAACTTTAACAACAAACGCAGCATGTCCTCACACTCTATTAATCCCCTGCCGCTCCACCATTTACGCATTTCGATCATTACCCGACCCACCCAGATGCCCTTCTCACCGCCCGCCCTAATTGTTTGCAATCCTAATGGCGCTAAAGCTAACCTATGACACTGAGCTTGACTCTATCATCATTACTGATTCTATGTCATCATTGAAGGCTCTTGGCTCATATAATGACTCCAACAACATGCTCATTGGGGAAGCCAGGTATAGATACTCAAAAATTAGGGACAAAGGAATTAATGTACAATTGCTATGGATCCCATCACACATTGGATTACTCCTTCATGATAAAGTTGATATGTTAGCCAAGAAGATATCCAGAAGGAGAACGTAGAATATAACTTTGGATAACTGTGATCTAGCATTAGGAATAATTATTAGGAAAAGTAAATAATGAAATGATTGATTATAGGAATGCAGTTAGAAGCACTGAGTAGATCTATAACCACTATGATAACATGAACATAGATAAGTATGTTTATGGAGCAACTTGCAATGTGAACAGACTGACTGATGTTAGTAGTGGCCAGGCTTAGGCTTGGATACAAGTACTTCTGGCAGTTTGGGACACACAGATATGATCAAACTAAATGTAAATATGTTCAGGCAATGGTCACTCTCTTGAACACTATGTGCTTAATTGTCCACTTATTGAGGAATACAGAGACAGACAGTATAATAACCTATGTGACATGTCAAGATATCTTATTAATGAAAATAAGATACCAGATATACTAAGCAAATTTCCTAAATTTGCTTGTAACAGATAAGTGAACTATAGATATGTAGATATAAATCCATATGTATTCCTGTTAACCCTTTGGGGCCTAGTTCCTAGGCCTTTTGTGTATCCACATGCTCTCGCGCTACCGTCCACAGGATGGATATGGGGTGCACAATAAACTAGCCACTTCGGTGGAAAAATCTAAAAATCCTAAGGAACCGCTGCTTTACATAGAGGGCCTTCACCCGTGGCCCCAAAGCCAAGAGACCTAAACCCCCACGACGAACATGGGTCATGACAACCTCCCGACTTAACCAAGCCCTCCCGAAACCCCAAACATAACGTAAGACCCTTCTCTGCAGTTCCTGAATATCCGTATCTCTTAAAGGGTACACCGCGGCCACACTATAAACAAGTGTATTAACCACTACTGTCCTCTGTTGCAACGAGACATCCCCAGCTCCTAACCCCCGAAGTCGATCTAAAGCCTTGTTAACCACCAATTCAGAGTTTACCCTTCGGCTCTCCCTCTCATCTGCCATGTACACGATGCCACATATTCTAAGTTGCACCACGACTGACCACCCATACCTTTTGCCCAACCTCCCCCCCACCCATGTACCCACCTCCAATAATTTCGATTTTGCCTTGTTAACGCACATTCCTGACTCTGCCCCAAAAAACTCAACAATCCATCCCACGATCTGCAAATCCTCCTCCCCTTTTAACAGAATTGTGGTATCATCTACGTACCCGACCACACGCGCTGCATGGTCACTGCTCAGCGTTCCACGCCTCAAACCACCATCCACCAGCTCATAAAATGGGTTTTGCATACAAGCAAAAAGCAGCTGGGAGAGGGGGCACCCTTGCCTCAAACCCCTTTCCATATGGACCGGCTGAACCAATTTACCGTTTACCTGTACGCGTACCATAGCCGTGGCATACAAGGTATCCACCCATCTTGCAATTCCCTCTCCAAAACCCTGCTTCAATAAAATAAGCCTCAATAAATCCCTATCAACACAGTCATAAGCATTTTGCCAGTCAAGCCGACGAGGACACCCCCCCCCTTGACATTCCTCCAAAAACCCCGAATACGTACATGTCCGTCCTCATGCTCCTACCTGGTATGCCTACTGTCCCTCGTGAATAACCGACCCCATAACCTTCCTCATTCTGTTTCCTAAAACTTTTGCAAAGATTTTATAGTCAGAGCACATAAGAGATATTGCTCTATATGCACTCAGACCCCTCCCCCCCTCCCTTTTTGGGCACCAACACAAACTACCCCGTACTTGGTGACATACCTAACCTCCCCTCCATGAGCATGCAATTTAATACATCAACCAAACAATGCTTAATACTTCCCCAATGCGCCCTATAAAAATCATTCGAAATGCCATCTATACCTGGTGCCTTTCCTTTACTCATACTAAAAATCGCCTCCTCTACCTCCTCCACTCGAATTCTACCTTCTAGTACCGTTCTATCCCTGTCACTTATAACTTTTCTAAAAATCCCCCTCACCAGGCCGCCCTCATGGACCCCCCCTACTCCCCTCCGTACTTTTCCCCAAACCATAGATCAGCATAAAAACTCATCTGTCCGTGGTGAGGAGCACTTGACCCGGCAGGTAACCACCCAAACCCGTGCATACTTCCAATGCAAGAGGGACGTCGCCTGTTGCCTGACCCTAAATTTGCTCAAGACACAACCCGAAGGTTTTGTAAACCCCAGAGCACTTCTTCCATACCTGCTCTGACTCTAACCGCATTGAAACGTTCATTGTGAATTTCTGCAAGTCGACTATGAAGTTGTTCAATGTCGTCATACCTACTACTCCCGCCCCCCACATAGTAATCATTTAGCTGCCCCTCCAGATAGTTTTGCAGCCCATACCTCCACCTCGCCTCCTCTTTTCCCCGCTTCTTATAATAACTCGCTATTCCAGGTTTGGCACGCGTTTCCCACCATTCCAACAAACATTCACCTGCCCGTCGCGTTTCCCAAATATTCTTCCACCAGTCCTGAAAAGCTGACCCATCCCCCTCCCCCTCCAATAGCCGCACGTTCAGTTTCCAATAACCTGGATAAACCTTGATCATTCCATCCCAGTTCAAGTCTGCTAGCACTGCACGGTGATCTGAAATCCCCACATCAAAGGTCTGTACGTGCCCAACTCTAATTCCTTGTGTTACATAAAGTCTATCCAGGCGTGCCGCATAGCCCCTGCAAACGAACGTATGCTCCATCCCCCACCCACCCCGCCCCACCACATCGTAAACCCCTGCATCCCCCAGCAGATTCCGTAAGACAGGTAAAACGCACCCCGCCCCCCTCGGCTCAACATCACTATGGCGGATAACGCAATTCCAATCCCCACCCATGACGGTAATGAACGGCAAACCCCGAGCGTAAAACGTTAAATCCTCCCTCACAAAATCTATTTTAACTTTAGTGTTGCTTTCTGCAGGCATGTAAACGCCAATAAAACAAACCCTCACCTCACCCCAGTACCCATCTACCCTCACCACCCTCCCACCTCCCCCCTCCTCCCATCTTAAGACACGCCAAGGGCTGGACTCCTTCACCGCTATAGCTACCCCACCCTTTAATTTTAAAGAACTGCTAACATACATTCTGTAGCCTTTTAACCGTAAGTCTCGCCCAAACTTATAATTGTGTTCTTGTATGAAACATACGTCCACAGCGTACCTGCGCAAGAACCACTCCATCCACACACACTTAAACTCTGCCCGCAGGCCATTTACATTGATGGTAACACACTTGAATTCACAAAAGGAGGTTTTCCTCTATGTTTGTGGGTCTTTCCCGTTCCCACACGTACATTACACTGACCTTCTTTGACCTTTGACTTCCCAAGGCCCCCCTCACCCCCCCGTGTCCTACCCATATGCTGGGCGCTTGCCATAACCCCGCTGCAAGAGGCCTCAGCCACTTTCGACCACAATTTCTTCCCTGGCCGCTGTCCCGGTGTCAGGACCTCGTCCATATCCGACACTCCTGCCGTCCGTTTGCGGGAACCACCTTCCACACACATCTCCTCACCAGCCGAAGCCTCCTGGTGGACTTCCACCACCACCTCATGCAACCGTGTCATTGTAGTCACGTCCAGGTCTCCCATATTTGGCGAATCATCCTTCACCACTTCTTGACACTCCAGTGAAACGTCTGGGCTATGCTCTGCCCCATCCAGGAGATCGTTTAGCACGTTCTCCAGCAAACTTTCCTGTGACAACTCCACAGGCTCCGTAGGCCCCACAGGTGGCGTGGTCACGTTTGTAGTGTCCACCGACAGGGTGGCAAACCCCCATAGACCCCCATCTCCTCTTGTTGTACTTCCTCACTCCAAAGCGTAGGTCGTTGTTCAGGCGATGGACCAGTCTCCAGATCAAAGGCCTCGGTTCTTAGGACCGCAGGAGAAGGTTCCCAGATACGTACAACCAGGCATCTGGAGCACTGAGCAGCCATATGGTCATACGAGTTGCATAACCTGCATGTCTTACGTTGGCCTGCATAGTGAACAAAAACTTGGGTCCTGTAGTGTTCTAGATAAACGTAAGATGGAATCGGCTGTTTTAATGTCATCTTTAGGGTGCAGGAGCCTTCCGGGAGCCCCTCGCTCCCTCCATACTCCCTTGGTCGCTGCATGTACCGTGCCGTATTTACCAAAAACTTTCCGAATAACATACTCCTCTGCCTCGAAAGGCACGTTCCTTACTTTGACCCAGGTGACGTATGTGGAGACGTCATGCAGGCATACCTTTACGGCTGAATTCACCGCCATTTTCCTCTCTTGAAAATCTTCCACAATCTTGGAGTAAAAGCCGGCATTTGCGAATTTTACAAAAAACCTCGACATCCCATTGAGAGCCACACCATATAATTCCTCAGTGGGGATGCCATAGACGTCACGAATAATGGTAGGCAAAAAGACATGCATTGTTGCACCACTGAGAGAGCCACGAATAAATTCCACACAGACCGTGTTTACTCTTCTACCCTGACGATCCGCCATCTTGTGTACTGTAGTACACGGTTCGCCACCAGGTGTAAGCAAGAGCAGGCTCAGAAAGCGTCCTCTCAGCCCGCAGGTTGAGAGACGAATGATCTAGTGACTGTGCCACTTCAAACAATAATGCCACACACATTAAATACAAAAATATATCACATTATCTCTGAACACTGTTCAAAACCTCAGGCCTCACACCATTCAGTGCAAAGCACCCAGAACAAATGTTGATGCAAGTACATGTAACAAACAGGATAAAACATCCAGATTACAGTGACAGAACCTCTTCAAGCAATAATGCCACACACATTAAATACAAAATTATATCAAAGCATAGCCGGACAATAAACGGTAATGCTATATGAGAAGCTTATCACACATATTTATATACTACACTCAAAGCCCACTTCCCCCAAAACCCTTCTAATTCATAATCCCACACACATAGTCAAAACTCTGCGACACACCCCAACACGCAATCCTCCTCCGGGGGAGGCCAGCCCGTTCATACCCCTGACAATCTATAAAACCCATAAATCTTTCAATTGGAAATCTCTATAGCCCTCCGGAAAATCACTCTCCCACCTCTTCCCATATATTTCCCCGTTGCGATACTTTGTCCTATAAAAAGTTGCAACTAGGGCCATCTTACGTCATTGCCCATGATATAAAGGCGAAATCTACTACTAAGTAAGCCACTGCCCTTTGAACTTTCACCCCTACCCCACCTACATCTAAATTGAGCACTCGCAAAACTGACAACCCTACCCCCCCACATATGGAATCACTTTCCCCAACCATTCCCTCACAACCCCTAGGAATTCGCAAAAGTAGACTACAGGAAAAGCCAACTCATCTACCCCACAATCTTGACACTCCCCACCCTCCCTTATCCGTCTATGACGTAAAACTACCCCTGATGGCAAGATTCCGTGGAGAAACCTATACATTACCTCCTTCACACGCAGCCAGATACGCAACCCTTTTAACCGGCCCCAAATGTCTTCCCAAGCATACATTGGGTATGCCCCTTCCACAGCCACAGCCACCCTAGGCCATAGCTTCCTCTCTAAAGACCCTGCCTGCATGTTCTTCGGATCTCTGACGAGCATTAATACAAGCAACAACTCCTCACAATCTCGCAAATCCCATCCCCTCCACTATCTTCAAATATCTTCCTGCACAATCCTCAACTCTCCACCCCCCCCCCCACGCACCCGTAGGAACCCATGCTTTACATATACGTTCTTCAACCTTCGTTCCAAGTGAATTAGCCCCAGCCCTCCCATGGCCACCGGAAGTGTTACCACCCCATTTCTTAACCAATCGCATCCCAAACCCCAAATAAAATGGAAAACCGTATCCAACAATTTCCGGACATCCCCATACACCAAAGGGTACAATGCTGCCACATGCTATATTTTACTAAACAGAAGCACATTGACCACAATGACCCTCTGGTGTAGCGTAAGATGTGTCGGCCACAACCCAGTCAATCTTGCCAGCACTCTATCTACTACACCCTTTGAATTAACCTCCCTCGCCATCCGTGCATCGCCCATATACACCACACCGCAAATCTTCAGCTGATCCACAACGCACCACCTCACCCCCTTACCCCTCACCCTAACCCTCCCGGTTATTCCATGCCCCTAATCTTATGAGCTTTGATTTATCCACATTCACTGCCATACCTGTTGCAGCCCCAAAAACATCCACAACCCTCCCAGACCCTCCAATCCCTCCCTCCCACTCACTAGGACTGTCATGTCATCAACATAACCTATGATACCAGGTCTCCTACCATTTAGATCATCCCTTACCCCCTCCTGTACCCATCATTCCACTGCCCTGTAAGAAGGGTTCTGTAAACATGCAAATAGTATTTGTGATAGTGGGCAGCCCTGTTTCAGTCCTCTGCCCATTAGTACATGCGATCCCACCCTCCCATTAATCTGCACACACATTCTGGCTCCCTGATATAAAGTACGTGTCCATCTCACTATTTCCTCCCCAACCCCTGCCACCTCATGATTCTCCACAAAGCATTCCTCTCGACACTATCATACACCGCCCTCCAATTCAGCACTAATATCCCTCCTTTCCCCTCACATGGACACTCAATAAACCTTCTAATAACCCCATGCCCCTCATACATTGATCTCCCTGGTATCCCATATTGGCCTCCTACTATAACCTTTCCAATGACCCTCTTAATATGGTTTCCCAAAATTTTCGCAAAGAGTTTGTAGTCTGCACACATGAGGGATATCATTCGATAATCCCTCACCGTGTACTATTACCCATTGGTACCAAAACTACAATTACTGTCGCTTGCAACTCCCCCAATTCACCCCGCTCTTTCATGATATTAAACAGTTTCACCAAAAAGTCCTTCAATACACCCCAATGCTGTATATAAAAGTCGGCAGGCAGCCCATCTATCCCCGGCACCTTACCCCGACTCATACCAATTAATGCCTCAACGATAGTCCCCTGTAACTGTTCCCTATCATCCTTGTCAAGCACACACTGCACCCAATCTCCCGTCTCCCTTAACGCCCCCTCACTGACACCCGCACTTTTCATATATGCACTAAGCCAAGCATCAAAAAATACCCCCATCCCCTCCATTGTAACCAGCTCTTGCCCCTCCCTATACCCCTCTATGTCCTCATGGACCCGCAATCCTACCATTTCCATAGCAACGCGCAGACGTGCCTGCCCTCGCAGGACACACACCAACGGCCTATCGCCCCATATCACCTCCTCTAACCCCCCTAAAACCCTTACCGCATCAAACCGTTCATTTTGCAATTCCTTGAGTCTATCCTTCAGTCCCTCTATGTCTGCCATTGAGGCTCCCCCCCCCTCCCTCTCTCATAATACTCCCTTAACTGCCCCTCAAGATACCTAATAAGCCCATAAGCCAGCTGGTTCTCATGCCTTCCCTGACGAACATAGAATTCTCGAATCCTCGTCTTTGCCGTTGTATCCCACCAACTCAACACATCCCACTTCAGGCGTGCCCAGTCCCACAAACTTTCCCACAAAAGTGCAAGTAAGACCCTCCCTCGACATCTTGAAGTAACCGAACATTCAATTTCCAATAGCTCTTATACCTGTTTGGCCATCCCTCCCATCCCAATTCCACCAAAACACCTATGTGATCTGAAAAAAAAAAACATATCCAAGACACTTACTCTCCGAACCACTGCTTTTATCGTTACATATAGTCTGTCCAGCCTCGCTGCATGCCCCTGCCTCACAAAGGTGTGCTCCACCTCCCACGCTTCACAGGGAGTTAAATAATTTCTGATTGCTGATGACTCAATTTTTCCCACTTCAAATGTCGATCCAGCACTAAACAACAGTGTAACAACTGCTTGCATCACAACTAAGAACTCGCACTAAACAACAGTGTAACAACTGCTTGCATCACAACTAACAACTCGCACTAAACAACAGTGTAACAACTGCTTGCATCACAACTAAGAACTCGCACTAAACAACAGTGTAACAACTGCTTACATCACAACTAACAACTCACACTAAATCTTGACAAAACCATTTATATAATGATTCGGGGCAAAATAAAACATGTTCTTTTGAACAAAAACAATAACAATACATCAGTCGAAAAGCAGGATGAGGGTAAATTTTTCGGGATACACATAGATACCTAACTATATTTTAACACACATCCAGAACATTTCTAGAAATATATCTAAGTCTTTACTGAGGAAATGTTCAGCCAGCCAGTGAGTCCGTCAGTCCATTACAAAGAAGAAGGGTGGAGGATGAGAAGGAATTTGGTGTAATCAGTCCCTCAGCCTGGAGTCAATTTTGAAAAAAGTATTGGTTTATATACTGCAGTCAGGTGAGTTGAAGCAGCAGGAGGCGGAGTCACAGTGGTTGTATCTACTAATGTAAGAAGATCAAATTAGACAAGCATTGTGGAATACCTTGTATGAAGATCCCAAGATGTTGCAGTGTTTGAGAGATGTCAATACCGACAAATTGAAGAATGAAATATTTCTGCAACATTTGAGAATCTTTAAATTAAAGGAGTGTTTCCCCCCTAGGGGGCATTTCGCCCAAATACAAAACGAATGACGGAGGATAAGGAAAAAGAGGAAATTTCACCCCCAAAGCCAAAAAATCAAGTTTTACAGTCCCCACCAATCTAAAAAAAATGTCGGGGCATATGCGGAAAAAAATGATTTTAAAAAACTACATTTCTTTTTGAGCTGAAAAAGGGGTATTTTTGTTTATTATACAAAAGCTTTAAAAAAATCTAAAAAAAGCTAGTTAAAAAAATTTACTAATTTATTAATAAGTTTGAGCTTGAAATTTTCATTTAAAAAAATTTAAATTGCAAATATACTAAAATTGATAAAAATTTTAAAAATGGTTATTGACGTTTCCCAACAAAAAAATTTCCGGCAATTTAGAGTGTAAAATCTGTTCCCTTTCCCATGATCCCCCGGGTTATCACGCACAGAAAATACTAAATTTTTGTTATGAGAGAAAAAATATTTAAAAGCTGAGACTAATTTCTTATGAATTTGGGCCCTTTATTTAGTTTTTATTTCTATTAAGTTTTGTGTGGGGGAGGAAATTAAAGCAGTGCCCTAGAAAACTGAAGCTGTTTTTGTAGAAGCAGCCCCAACTACAGTAACACTTTATTTGCAAGAAAAAGCAGAAAATACCCAGCAACAGTAGCAGAAATTTTACGCGTACAGCAGCGCACCCAACGCAGCAGCACCCAGCAGCAGCAGCAAAATCTTGATAAAAGGTGGCTTTTAACAGTCTTAGTGGTTTTTTTAAATTAAATTATTGTCACAGGTGGGTCTAGAAAATTTCCCCTTCTTGATAAATCCAAACCACAAAGCCCCCAAACACCCCCCGGTCAGCCCAAAAACCCCCAGCCCAGCCCATCCCCACCAAGTCGGGCCCTCATCCCCCCCCAGTCACCCCTCACACCCCCCAGTCCCCCTCTTACCCCCCCAGTCAGAAGTCTTCACCACCCGGGTCAGCCCTATAAACCCCCAGTCAGCCCCCCCAACCAGTCACCCCTCATCCCCCCCCAGTCGGGCCCTCTTCACCATCTTTTCAGCCTCACCCAACAACCAGTCACCCCTCATCCCCAAACCCAGTAACCCATCATAAAACCCCCCCGGGTCGGGGCCCTCATCACCACCCAGTCAGCCCCCATCCCCACCCAGTCAGCCCTCACACCCCCGCAAAAGTTTTTCCCCAAAACCCAGCCCGGGACCCCCCTTCACCCCCTTTGTCGGGCCCTCTCACCCCCAGTCGGCCCCTTCATCCCCAAATCAGTCAGAAGTCTTAAAAAAACCGGGCAGAAGTATCACCCCGTTTTCAGGCCTATCAGCCCCAGTCACCCCTCATCCCCACCCGGTCAGACCTCTTTCACCACCGTCAAAAACCTCTCCACCACACAGTCAAAATAATCACCACACAGTCAGCATCATCCCCACCAGTCAGACATCCCAACACAGTCAGACTCATCACAACCAGTCAGACATACCCCCCCAGTGACATATCACACTCCAGACTCCCCCCACACAGCAGACATCATCACCAAAGTCAGACATCATCACCCACCATCAGGCATACACCACAAGTCAGACATCATACCCATCAACCATCCCCACACATCAGACATCATCCCCACACAGTCAGACTCATCAACCTCAAAATCACAACACAGAGCCACACCCCACAAGTTAGACTATCACCACACAGTAGACATCATACCCCCGTAGACCACTACCACACGTCAGACATCATCACCACCACAGTCAGAACACCCACAGTAGACCACATCCCCACCAGTCAAATCATATCCACACGTCAGAAATCACCACACAGTAGACATCTCACCACACAGTCGGGACACACACCAACAGTCAACCAACCCCCCAACAGTAAAAACCACACCACACAGTCAGACATCATCACCCACAAGTGACATCACACACGTAACATCATCACCACACAGTAGACCACATACCACACAGTCAGACATCATCACACAAGTCGACTCACCACCACACAGTCAGCCCACATCATTCACACAGAATCATCCCCACAATCAAAATCATCCCCACCAGTCGACATCACCCCCACACAGTCAGACTATCAAAATGGGATATCACCACACAGTCAGCATATCACCACAAGTCAGACATATCACCACCGTAGAATCATCCCCACCCCAGTCAGCCAAAATCCCCAAAAAGTAGACATCATACCCACGTCAGAAAATCATCCCCACACGTCAGAATCACACCCCCAGTCAACATCATCCCCACACAGTCAGACTTCATCCCCAACAGAGACTCATCACACACATAGAATCATCACACACAGTCAGACAACCACACGTCAGCTCATCACCAACAGTCAACATCATCACCACACGTCAGACTCTCATCACTCAGTCAGACATCACACCACACAGCAGACTATCCCCACACAGTCAGACTCCCCCACCCCCGTCAGAATCTCACCACACAGTACCATCCCACCAGTCAGACATCATCACCACACATGGGACATCACACCACACGTCAGAATCCCACACGCAGACATCATCCCCAAACAGTCAGGCATATCCCCACATACATCACCCCACCGACTCATCACCAAAACATCACCCCCCAAACAGACATCATCCCCCAAAGAAATCATCACCACATAGTCGAATCACCCCCAGCGATTCCCCCAACAGTCAAAAATCTCACCAACAGTCGACATATACCACACAGTCGGACATCATCACCACACAGTCAGACATCACCCCCACAGCGAACATAAACCCCAGTAGACATCATCACACACAGTAGACTTACCCCAAACACAGTCGGGACTCACCCCCAAGTCAGAATATCCCAAAACCAGTCAAAACATTATCAAAAAGTCGGACATCATCACCACCTAAATCTCACAAAGCGACTCATCACCACACAGTCAAAAATCATCACCAAAAGTCAAAAATACCAACAGTCAACTCATCACCAACATCGCATCATCCCCCACAGTCAGACAAAATCCCCCCCCACCCCCACAAGTGGACATCCACCAACAGTCGGACATAAAAAACAGCCCCAACCCATCC
>NC_069440.1:34643653-34675756 GCF_026875155.1 Cherax quadricarinatus
AACCCCTCTTGTACCAGAAAGTTTTTTGCTCGTCGCTCGTGTTGTTCTGCAGAATCGTACCTGCTACGATTCCCATCGAGATTTGTTTCACTTCACCTCCAGACCGTCAGAGTGCAGTTATATGTAGAGAAACAAGTCTGGGGACGCTTAGACTAACCTCTGCTGTAACTCCAACTGCCGAATGATACTCGCCAAGCCGCAGTTAGCCCTTTCGGCAGGCGCTGTGTCAGCCTCGTGTCACAAGCTTCAGTGAGCAGCCTGCACAAAGATGATGTCACTTTGACTGCTAGCTCGCTCACTGCAGTCTGGTGTATGATTTTTACAACTCCCAGATGTTTCGCCCAGTCGTCTATTGCCACGACTCGCTCCACAACTCGCTCCACGCTCGCCGGCAGTGACAGCCCAGCGACAGTACCAGTCGAGAAGTGTCCTGAGTCGCTTGCCAGAAGTACTGCCCAGTTGCCGAGTTTTTTCGACGCCTCACTCGAGGGCACCAGCATGTCGTGCCCCAGGTTGAGTGAAAACCTGCAGCGACTATTACGATGACTGCTTCACTGTTCCAGAGGAGACCGTACCCTGTTACGTCACAGCTCAGCCGCAGCGATGTCTCCTGTGTTGCAGTACCTGTCCAGACGCAGGAAGGCGTTCAGTGATGCCCATCGACGCTCACTGCCTATGACCACGATGTTTAGCACACCCCACATGTTTTCTTTCTTCCCTCCCTTTAGGAAGTTTTTTTCCATGTCCATATATATATATATGTTTTTATTTTGTGTTCTGTGGACTGTTCCTACGAGAGAGAGACCGAGTTTCTTTTACTACCAGTATTGTCGCGTCAGGACGACGCGCGGTTAGGTTGAGCGAGCGTATGTAGACAGCCTGTACTGTCTGCACAGACAGCCCATGCTGTCTGCCAGCTTAGTTCATATTTCGCGTCATGCTGGTGCTGCCACCTAAAGGCCTTGCCACTTCAGTATGCCCAGGACTTGCCTCGCTCTCACTCACACAGTGGCCTAGCAGCAAGACACAAGGCCTCCCAGCTCTCCTCTCGTGGTATGGCCACTTGGCCCGGGCCCATGGGCACAAAACACACCAAGCCTGTGTACCACCATGACTTAACAATAAAGAAGCCTCCGAAGACGTATCATTAACCACACCGCTTGAAGCACCTACCAAACAAACCCATTATATAAGTGTTGTACAACACAGTGCTTCACTAAGTGTTGTATAACACAGTGCTTCACTAAGTGTTGTATAACACAAGTGTTTCACTAAGTGTTGTATAACACAAGTGCTTCACTAAGTGTTGTATAACACAAGTGCTTCACTAAGTGTTTGTGAAACAGTGCTTCACTAAGTGTTGTTATGACACAGTGCTTCACTAAGTTTTTGTACAACACAGTGCTTCACTAAGTGTTGTATAACACAAGTGCTTCACTAAGTGTTGTATAACACAAGTGCTTCACTAAGTGTTGTATAACACAAGTGCTTCACTAAGTGTTGTGACATAGTGCTTCACTAATTGCATGACACAGTGCTTCACTAAGTGTTGTATAACACAGTGCTTCACTAAGTGTTGTATGACAGAGTGCTTCACTAGTGTTGTATAACACAAGTGCTTCACTAAGTGTTGTATGACACAGTGCTTTCACTAAGTGTTGTATGACACAGTGCTTCACTAAGTGTTGTATAACAAGTGCTTCACTAAGTGTTTTTATAACACAAGTGCTTCACTAAATGTTGTATAACACAAGTGCTTCACTAAGTGTTGAATAACACAAGTGCTTCACTAAGTGTTGTATGACACAGTGCTTCACTAAGTGTTGTATAACACAAGTGCTTCACTAAGTGTTGTATGACACAGTGCTTCACTAAATGTGTATAACACAAGTGTTTCACTAAGTGTTGTATAACAGTGCTTCACTAAGTGTTGTATGACACAGTGCGTCACTAAGTGTTGTATGACACAAGGTGTTCACTAAGTGTTGTATAACACAAGTGCTTCACTAAGTGTTGTATGACACAGTGCTTCACTTAGTGTTGTATGACACAAAGCTTCACTAAGTGTTGTATAACACAAGTGCTTCACTAAGTGTTGTATAACACAAGTGCTTCACTAAGTGTTGTTATAACACAAGTGCTTCACTAAGTGTTGTATGACACAGTGCTTCACTAAGTGTTGTATAACACAAGTGCTTCACTAAGTGTTGTATGACACAGTGCTTCACTAAGTGTTGTATGACACAGTGCTTCACTAAGTGTTGTATAACACAAGTGCTTCACTAAGTGTTGTATGACACAGTGCTTCACTAAGTGTTGTATAACACAAGTGCTTCACTAAGTGTTGTATGAACACAGTGCTTCACTAAATGTTGTATAACACAAGTGTTTTCACTAAGTGTTGTATAACAGTGCTTCACTAAGTGTTGTATGACACAGTGCGTCACTAAGTGTTGTATGACACAAGTGCTTCACTAAGTGTTGTATAACACAAGTGCTTCACTAAGTGTTGTATGACACAGTGCTTCACTAAGTGTTGTATGACACAGTGCTTCACTAAGTGTTGTATGACACAGTGCTTCACTAAGTGTTTGTATAACACAAGTGCTTTCACTAAGTTTTGTATAACACAAGTGCTTCACTAAGTTTTTGTATGACACAGCGCTTCACTAAATGTTGTATAACACAAGTGCTTCACTAAGTGTTGTATGACACAGTGCTTCACTAAGTGCTGTACGACACAGTGCTTCACTAAGTGTTGTATGACACAGTGCTTCACTAAGTATTGTATGACACAGTGCTTCACTAAGTTTTGTATGACACAGTGCTTCACTAAGTTTTGTGTGACACAGTGCTTCACTAAGTTTTGTATGACACAATGCTTCACTAAGTTTTGTATGACACAATGCTTCACAAAGTGCTGTACGACACAGTGCTTCACTAAGTTTTGTGTGACACAATGCTTCACAAAGTGCTGTACGACACAGTGCTTCACTAAGTGCTGTAGGACACAGTGCTTCACTAAGTGCTGTACGAACAGTGCTTCACTAAGTGCTGTACGACACAATGCTTCACTAAGTGCTGTACGACACAGTGCTTCACTAAGTGCTGTACGACACAATGCTTCACTAAGTGCTGTACGACACAGTGCTTCACTAAGTGCTGTACGACACAATGCTTCACTAAGTGCTGTACGACACAGTGCTTCCCTAAGTGCGGGTACGACACAATGCTTCACTAAGTGCTGTACGACACAGTGCTTCACTAAGTGCTGTACGACACAATGCTTCACTAAGTGCTGTACGACACAGTGCTTCACTAAGTGCTGTACGACACAACGCTTCACTAAGTGCTGTACGACACAGTGCTTCACTAAGTGCTGTACGACACAGTGCTTCACTAAGTGCTGTACGACACAGTGCTTCACTAAGTGCTGTATGACAGTGCTTCACTAAGTGCTGTACGACACAGTGCTTCACTAAGTGCTGTACGACACAGTGCTTCACTAGTGCTGTACGACCCAGTGCTTCACTAAGTGTTGTATGATAATTACTTGTTTAGTGTTTCAGTACTAAAATATTTCACAGAAAAAGACGAGACTGTGTTTACCTATCATAATGAATGGTCTGAGTAGAGGAAGGGATTAAGAGTGTCAAGGAGTAGAAAAGGCAGTAAAGAGGAAGATAGGAAGAAAAGGCTGATTTGAATGTGGAATATTGGAAGAGAGGATGGGAGATAAAGGGGGATATGGGGAGAGAAAACAATATATGAAACTGTGGTAATATGAGAGAGAGAGAGAGAGAGAGAGAGAGAGAGAGAGAGAGAGAGAGACGAGAGAGAGAGGAGAGAGAGAGAAGAGAGAGAGCATTAAGATAAATTGAGCTCAAAAAAACCGCATCAGAAAATTCTAACACAACTTCTTAATCGTCCGTCATAATCGTTCCTGTCTTACGAAGTTTTTTCACTAAGGTGTTTGAGGAGGTAGATCATGGTAATGAATATGATATTGTGTATATGGACTTCAGTGAGGCTTTCCATAGAGTTCCACACCAGAGGCTGTTGAGGAAACTTAAGGCACATGGAATAGGAGAAATTTTTCCTGGGTAGAGGCATGGCTGACAAATAGACAGCAGAGAGTTTGCATAAAATGGAGAGAAATCAGAATGGGGGCCAATGAAATAAGTCACTCTGACTTTTTTGGGTTATCCCAGGTTCCCTTCACATATGCTGCTA
Organism: Cherax quadricarinatus; assembly: GCF_026875155.1. Classification (NCBI taxonomy): domain Eukaryota; kingdom Metazoa; phylum Arthropoda; class Malacostraca; order Decapoda; family Parastacidae; genus Cherax; species Cherax quadricarinatus. The sequence goes on from NC_069440.1 coordinate 34,647,887, forward strand.
TGTATGATAATCTATGTAGCTGTATTTGTGTATACCTGAATAAACTTACTAAGTCACAAGCGGTGTTCCACAGAGGTCAGTGTTGGGCCCCTTGTTGTTCATAATTTACATAAACGACATAGATGAGGAATAGATAGCGACATAAGCAAATTTGCTGATGACACCAAATAGGCCGCCCAATTCATTCTAATGAGGACATTAGAGCACTCCAGGATGATTTGAACAGACTGATACAGTGGTCGGAGAAGTGGCAGATGCAGTTTAATATAGACAAATGCAAAGTTCTAAATGTTGGAACAGGAAAATAATCATGCCACATTTAAACTAAATAATGTAGACATTAATATTTCTGATTGCGAAAAGGATTTAGGAGTTCTGGTTAGCAGTAATCTGAAACCAAGACAACAGTGCATAAGAGTTCGCAATAAAGCTAATATAACCCTTGCCTTCATATCAAGAAGTATAAATACTAGAAGTCCTCAGGTTGTTCTTCAACTCTGTATATCCTTGGTTAGGCCTCATTTAGACTATGCTGCTCAGTTCTGGTCACCATATTACAGAATGGATATAAATGCTCTGGAAAACGTATAATAGGAGGATGACAAAGTTGATCCCGTGTATCAGAAATCTTCCCTATGAGGGCAGACTGAGGGCCTTGAATCTGCACTCTCTAGAAAGGCGTAGAATTAGGGGGGATATGATCGAGGTGTATAAATGGAAAACAGGAATTAATAAAGGAGATGTAAATAGCGTGCTTAAAACATCTTGCATAGACAGCACTCGCAGCAATGGTTTTAAATTGGAAAAAATCAGATTCAGGAAGGATCTGGTTTTCTCCAATTTTCCTTAACCCTGACTGGGTTTAAGGCAATGCCTTAAGCCGGTGGGAGATTTGGACCTGCCCCGCATGGGCCAGTAGACCTGCTGCCGTGTTCCTTCTTTCTTATGTTCTAATGTTCTCATTACCCAGCAACACAGCCGTCACTGTTCCCAACATCTGCCATCACTGTTCCAGCACCTTCCATCACTGTTCCAACACCTGCCGTCACTGTTCCAACACCTGCCATCACTGTTCCAACACCTGCCATCACTGTTCCAGCACCTTCCATCACTGTTCCAACACCTGCCATCACTGTTCCAACACCTGCCATCACTGTTCCAACACCTGCCATCACTGTTCCAAAAACCTACCATCACTGTTCCAACACCTGCCCATCACTATTCCAACACCTGCCATCACTGTTCCAACACCTGCCATCACTGTTCCAACACCTGCTATCACTTTTCCAACACCTGTCATCACTGTTCCACACCTGCCATCACTGTTCCAACACCTGCCATCACTGTTCCAACACCTGTCATAACTGTTCCAACACCTGTCATCACTTTTCCCAACACCTGCCATTACTGTTCCAACACCTGTCATCACTTGTTCCAACACCTGCCATCACTGTTCCAACACCTGCCATCACTGTTCCAACACCTGCCATCACTGTTCCAACACCTGACATCACTGTTCCAACACCTGCCATCACTGTTCCAACACCTGTCATCACTGTTCCAGCACCTCCTACCACTGTTCCAACAGTGCTCCATCTTTTAATACCGTCTCATGTTTTTCTCTATCGGATATTGGAGCAACTAATAATCAGGTAACCGACACTATGCAAGTGCTGGGCCAAAGCACGAGCAAAAAGGGAACATATCTAGTAGAAATGGACGAGGGCATGGAAGATGTGGAGAGGTTGTGGAAAAAAGTCGTGGTAGAGGATATGGAAGACGATGAGGAAGAGGTCGTGAAAAACGACGTGGAAGAAGTCGTGGTAAAGGACATAGATGAAAGTCATGGAAGACGACGTGGAAGAGGTCATGGAAGACGACGTAGAAGAGGCCATGGAAGACGACGTGGAAGAGGTCGTGGAAGACGACGTGGAAGAGGTCGTGGAAGACGACGTGGAAGAGGTCGTGGAAGACGACGTGGAAGAGGGCGTGGAAGTAGTAGAAGAGAAATAAGTCACCCATAGACGTCTCACCTCTTGCCAACCACATTCATAAGAAAACTCCCACCAGGTACGTAATCATAGGGTCTCAACAGTGCGCAGAAACTGCAGAAAAATCAGCTGGTGAGTCAGCAGGGAAACACAAGAGGTAGAGGAAATAGGAGACCACCCCCAGACACCCAGGCAGTGCTCTCGCTGTCACCAGAGGGGCACACCACTGACAACTGCCTACGAGACACTTAAAAAGGGACATCAAGAAGACCACTGTCGTAACAAAAACAAACATGACAAACAGTATTGCCAGTTCTTTAAAGATTTATTCTCAAAACAAACCAGCAGGATCTCAGAATTGTGAACAAACTTACACATCTACCCAGCTACTCGTATATCGGCTCAACAGGGGCTTTTGTGCCTACACCAGTGGCTTCTCTGGTGTCCTATCTCAAGGGCAGCACCTTACACACCTACCTACTCATGCTGTGCACAGTCTTGAAGAGCCAGTCTATCAGCATCCTCTAGGCCAACATTAGAGACTGGTTCACGCTCACGCTCAACGTCCCGACATGATAGCCGTTGTTGAGACATTTTTGGAGGACAGGATTCAGGAAAATTTTGGTAGAACTGCTGGCTACACCTCATGGATGAGACAAGACAGGCAAGGCCAGGGAGGAGGGAATGCTGTATGCTTTTCTAAAAGAGAACATACATGCCCAGCTCAATGTTGCCATTTCTAATTACCTTCCTGGAAATGATGTTCAAGTTATGCATAAACCCTTGGTCCATTGTACCAGCATGTGCAATGTACACACCTCAGCGACAACAGGCAGACCCCATCTACTTCCTAATGGAAAATAAGAACTCCCTTCTGCTTAATAGTAAAGATCTAGATATAATTATTGGTTATCTCATCTAATAATATATACAGAGGGATTTTGATGAGCTTCTTGCAGTGTTTAACATAAGAAACGTTGTTAATTTCCCATCTCACATCTCTGGCTCCTCCCTTGATCCAGAAGTGAGTGATCTATCTACAGGCATAGTCACTTGCCATCCCCTTGACTGTGTTGGATCATCTGACCACAAGGCAGTCTTTACAACACTGAAGATTCCAACAGAACGAAGTGAAATATCCGCACGCACAACCTGGCCGATCCTTTGCTCAGAGCTCCTCACCTCTGATTGGAATGCTCTTCTCCAAGGTGATGTTGATAACCAAGTGAATGCCGTCACTGAACATATCCTTAATCTCCAAGGAAAATACATCCCTCACCGGCGGGTATGTGACGAAGCCTTCAGATCAGCCTTGGTTTGGGTTTCGTTGTAGAGAGGCCGCTACTGTTAAGCACATGGCATGGAGAATGTATGAGAGATATCCCACTACTTATAACAGGAACCTGCACAGGCAAGCATGTCGGCACATTCAGTTAATCCAAAAGTGGGTCATCTCTAGGTGGGCGGCTGGCACAAAAAGAAAACTGGCATCAGGTAGAATGGGATCCAAAACCTGGTAGTTTATGGTCAGGGATTGATAAGGTTATTCACTTAATGAAATTATTCCACCTCTAAATAGGCAGCATTGGACCGTCTCTACCAGCAGTCACGAGATAGCCGACCATTTTGCTGAAAAATTTGCTGTCAGGATGCAAGTTCCTGAACCAGCAAGGCAACCACCTGTGCTAGTCACAAGAACTGTATCAAAGTTGTCCGAGGTGACAATAAGGCAGGATAAGGTGTATCTTCTCTTAAATCGCTGAACCCAAAAAAGACTGAGCCCAGATAAGGTGAGCCAAGATTGATGAGTAGATGTGCAGACCTGTTGGCGTTACCTCTAACTCGCATCTTTTAGCACTGTCTAGTACTGTGTAAACGGCCTTCTCTCTGGAAAGACGCAAATGTAGTTCTTGTTCACAAAAAGAAGAGTAGAGCGGAAATCAGCAACTACAGACCAGTGTCACTCCTGTCGATCACTGGGAAGAATTTTGAAGCAATAATCGCACGACAGATGACAGAGTTTTTCGATTACAATTTGCTTCTTTATGGCAGTCAATATGGCTTCAGAAAAGATACCTCTGCTGCTGATCTGCTGTTAAATCTCTCCACAATTTGACACCAGACACTGGATGAATCCTAAGTAAGCTGAGTAGTAACATGTGATTACGTTCAATGATTACGTTCAGTGTCTGATTCTGTCCCAACGGAACAGAATCAACGACACTTTATTGGTGCAAACACACATCCACAAGGATGTGTGCTTGAGCCATTGTTATGGAATGTTTACATCAATGACCATCATCTCGTCCCATAATCCCATGCATTTGCAGATGCCTGTACTCTGACATTTACTTGTCCAAGAGAGAAAATGCTAGGTGCTACCATATACATCACTGAATCTGCTTACAGTTATATCAGCCTGGGAAACACAATGTCAGGGCACAATTGTTCCCCAGAAAATAAATTGGTCTCTAGGCACAATGATGGTATTGTTAGAACAATGGTAAGAATGAATGGTAGTGTTGCAACACAGAGATATTATCCATATCCTTGGGGTGAAATTTGATTCCAAACTGACTACGAAGGAACACATTATAAATCTTACAAAGCTGCCAGGAATCTCACAGCACTTAAACTAATCTCGCATCTGCTCAACAATAGAAGCTACAAGATTCTGTACGAGGCACAGATGCGCTCACACTTTGAGTATGCTCCACTTTCTTGGATTGTCTGCCCCATCCCCCTTCATTTTCCCATGTCATCTACTACTTATTGACAATAGAGAACAGATTAAGATATCTCATCTCCCGTCCAGACCCGGCCTGGACACATCTATCACATCAGCAAAAAATTCAACACATGGAGGATGTTGGTGGCCTTACTGTTACGAAGGGAGCTGGATTAACAAGACATTTAAAAGTTCTGAAACCTAGTGGTTATTAACACATTAAATATTATAATAATAATATAGACCTATTAGCCAAAATATTTTAAATTTAGAAAGGAAATCTTAATCATCGAAGAGGTTCCGATGAGTAATGAGACGCCACTTCCAAGATTTTCAAAGTTTTGGTAGTTTAACTCGAGGGCCCAAGTTAAGCCACTGCCAAAAATCACTAAGAAAAAATTACTAGTCATAAAAATAGTTTTGGCTGTTTCACCTGGATTTTATAAAATGTAAACCCAGTTTTCTGTGAGCGGGTGTGGATGTGTGACTGGCTCATTACTTGGTAATTTGTTCATAACTATAATCATGTATAGACGTGTATTTGATTCATTACCTTTGTAACTTGTCATGATTGTGACCAGATCTACCTGGAGTTCATTACCTTTGTAACTTGCCATGATTGTGACCAGATCTACCTGGAGTTCATTACCTTTGTAACTTGCCATGATTGTGACCAGATCTACCTGGAGTTCATTACCTTTGTAACTTGTCATGATTGTGACCAGATCTACCTGGAGTTTATTACCTTTGTAACTTGCCATGATTGTGACCAGATCTACCTGGAGTTCATTACCTTTGTAACTTGTTCAACTATCAGAACTTTGGGGCCCAGATCCTGGACCCATTATGTACCTCTGTGATCTTTTGACTGCCGCCACAGGGTGGGTATGGTGTGCATAATATATAAAACTGGTAGAATATGAAATAAGTTTTATCGGGCCACTGTTATCTTATCGATAACAACTTGTAAACAGCATCGTGTCCCTTCTGGGGAAAGACTAAGTGCTAGAAGCCTCAAAACAGGAACGGTGGTGGAAGACTCCGAGGTGGAATATTACGATCCCAGTTAACCAGTGAGGAAAAGCACAGCAATATTTAACAAGTGGTAACTCTGCTGATTGACGAACATTGCTATAATGATCTTAAGCCTTATAATTATACGAAGTCTTTAACACCAATGGGGAGTTTTGATGTTTACACGTTAATAGACAATTTATAATTAAAAAAATTCCCCAATGGAAGGTTTGAATTAAGTTTGAGCTGTGTAGGTTCATATTTGTTATATTAAAGAAACTGGGATTATTAGTTTATATGTGAATGTCTCAACTGAGTCACATCAAATCTTTAATATTTAATGGCATTAGAAAATTATTCCACACACTCCACTATTCATAATAATAATAATAATAATAATAATAATAATAATAATAATCTTCTACATGTACAAGGTATACACACCTAGCTGACATGTATGACATACTACTATATAGAAAACCCCTTGTTAAGCACAGCATTTCGGACAAATTAGGTTAATTTTGTCCCCAGGATGCGACGCACGCCAGATGACTAAACACCCAGGTACCTGTTTTATTGACAGGTGAAAGGGGCCAACAGGTGTCTTAACGAAACTTGTCCTGATGTTTGCACCCGTTACCGGGGTTCGAATCGCTGTCTTCAGTGTGTGAGCTGAGTGCACTAGCACTCAGCTGCGTAGAGGTGCGGGGGGAGGGGGGGGTATACCTTTCTGGGATCGTTTAGCAACAGAAAAACTCATACCAAAGGGAAAACTAAAAGGATCTTAGGGGCTTTCATCTATGAAATCCCCCTTCCCCAAAGAAAAAAAAACTGTCAGCACTGTCCACTAAATTAGTTTTTGAAAATTTGTTTACAGAAAGAATCCTTGACTTCATAACATGAAGCTAATAGAAGTCCTCAGGTTGCTCTTCAGCTCTATATATCCTTGGTTAGTCCTCACTTAGACTATGCTGCTCAGTTCTGGTCACCGTATTACAGAATGGACATAAATGCTCTGGAAAACATACAAAGGAGGATGACAAAGTTGATCTCATGTATCAGAAATCTTCCCTTAACGCTTATAAGGATAGACTAAGGGCCCTGAATCTGCACTCTCTAGAAAGGCGTAGAATTAGGGGGGATATGATTGAGGTGCATAAATGGAAGACAGGAATAAATAAAGGGGATGTAAATAACGTGCTGAAAATATCTAGCCTAGACAGGACTCGCAGCAATGGTTTATAAGTTGAAAAAATTCAGATTCAGAAAGGATATAGGAAAGCACTGGTTTGGTAATAGACTTGTGGATAAGTGGAACAAACTTCGAGTGCAGTTATAGAGGCTAAAACGTTTAGTTTTAAAAATAGGTTAGATAAATACATGAGTGGGTGTGGGTGGGTGTGAGTTGGACCTGGTTAGCTTATGCACTAGGACAGTTGCCGTGTTCCGTGAATGTGACCCTACCTGACTAGGTTGGGGCATTGGCTTAAGCCGGTAGGAGACTTGGACCTGCCTCGCATGGGCCAGTAGGCCTGCTGCAGTATTCTTCTTTCTTATGTTCTTATGAGGGGCACACTCGGATCCACTTGGTGGTCAGTGAGAAAGGGAGCTTCTACACAACAAGACGGGCAGCAAGCAGCAACTACACTTTGGCGGTGCAGTTTTTTAAGAACATCGCTTTATCTGGGACCATTGATTCTTACGATGACTCGAGTCTGGAACATGTTCATAAAGCTTAATATCAATGAAATAAAGCCAGTTGTACAGTTGGAGTGTAGACAGCCTGTACTGGCAGAGCACACAGCCTAGCCGTCTGCTCTGACTAGTTCATATTTCGCGGCATTCAGTGCTGCCCTCTGTAGGCCTACCTAGGTCGGTGGGACACACAGTCCACCCTCTCTCACTCCCGCTTCGACCGACTTGAGGTACACAGGTACTCCCCCTCCACGGACTGGCTTGCGGTCACTTCCTCACACTGCCCGTTGTGTACTCACTCCTACCCGATTAAAGCCAATCTAGTCCACGGCCGTATCATTGCTACCTACGCTACCTTCATCGGCACTAAACCGCTGTTCAACAGCACGAACTGCAATAACAGTGGTGACAGCGGAGTCAGCGGCCTTGTGAGCCTCTTCAGGGTGGAGGGGATCGGTCGACACCAGTCAACATCATCCGTCGTCATCCAACGCACCTGCTAGCCTAAAGAGTTATCTACTACTCCCAGCGTCTTGACGGGACCCGAGATAGATCTTCGTCCTAGATTTTTCCCACAAAATCTGGACATAGGCATCACGGCGTCATCTCCAGCCTTAGCAGTCACGTGTTCACCTCATCACCCTCTCTACAGCCCTTCAACACTCTCCAGCACCATTCTCCTGCCTCCTACAGCGTCCCTACGCCCTTCTCAGCTACAAGAGTAGTAGGTGAGGTCGTTAGTGTGTTGGCTTCGTGTGGCTCCACGAGTGACCACGAGGCAGCTCTCGGGTTGGTTTATACCCTAATCAGCGTGTAAACACACCAGCCCTCTATACAGCCTTATCTGCTAGGCAAAGACGTCCTTCTCGCCGTCCATGTGTGTTGTGTTCTTCCCAGTTCCTCCAAGAAGTTCTACCGGGCTTAACCACGTGGGAACCCAGTTGGCTTAGCCCCTAAGACAGCAAAGTTCAGCGTCTACAGCAGCTCGTGACTCATCATAGTGTCTACAACTACTCAGCGCCTACGTATCTCCAGCCAGTGCAGTTTTTTTTTGTGTTGCCCAGTTTAAAAAATTTTTTTTTTTTCCCTTTCCCTTGTTGTTTTATTCCCAGTTCATCACCAGTTCTGTTTTCCCCAGTGATTTGTTACAGTAAAACTTACTCGTCCCAGTTCAAAGTTTCACTTAAGCTTGTTTTTAGCACGTTCGAGTAGTGCAGTAAATGTTTTGTTCTCCGTGTGCTGAAGCCGCAGTCAGTCAGCGCGCCCAGACACGCTTGCCAGTGTAAACAACCATACACCAGCTGTGGTTCACGCCGGGTACCCACGTCTAATATCTTATACCTCCACAGAGTTACTCCGGTCCTTCCTGTTCTTCCCAAGTCCTTTCTGATATTTTTTTTCTACGACATTGAAGCCCCATAGCAGTATACAAATGCTACGAGGCGTGTAGTGTCACTAGAACATCACTGAAAGTTCCAGCACCTGCCGTACCTTCGTCCACCTGCACTCAAAGTTAAGTAAACAGTGACTTACCTAGCATTTCCTAATATTTTGTGACATTATTTAACTGTCCTGCACCAATACAGTTAGTTACTGAAGCCATACTTCAGTAAATTGTTCAGTGTCATCAGTGCACATTTTGCCATTTACCTACAGCTTAAATTTTGTGAATTTATTTTTGCACTCCTACATTTTAAATTCCAGTTTTTTTTCTATTCTGCTTCTTGCACCTCAGTTATTGATTTAAATTGTTCAGTGTTAACCATTTATACAATTTACCTCTCACATACAGTTTTCATGTAATTCCTGTGTGCTGTTATTTTTTTTTGTTGCACCTGCAAGTTAGCCACAGATTGTTGACACCCCTGCACTGTTTTGTTTGTTAGTTTTTTTTTTTAATAAGTGTAATCTTCAAGTACTTAAGTATTAGTATATTCTACCTGCAGTCATACAATCTGTGCCTAGCCCATTAAATTTTTTTTTTTCTGTTCCCCCATTTATTTGCTCTACATATATTCTATGTTTTATCAGTGAATATTCACCTATGTGCATTGCTTTCTGCTATTTTATATACCCAAGTCATTGAGTGTATTTTTGGGAACCTGCTTATTTACCATTAATTACCAAAATTCCTTGTGAAGTTAATTAATTTTGACCTTGAGATTGTGCAATTTTTTTTTTCTTTTTGCCAGTGTACACCCTGCTAACACCAGTTAACCTTTGCCATATTCTTGAATTTAATAATTTGCATTTTTATTAATTTTATTTTGTGTGCAATATAGCAATTCTGGTCAGTGTATTTTTTTTTGTGTGATTTTTGGCACTATTCCATACTCTGATATCTTTTTTTGTGCCAACTTCCCTTGTGCAAGTGAATTACCTTTTTTTTTGCGTTTCAATTTGCTACTGCTAGCACCCGCAATCTTTTTAAACTGTGCTTGCAGCACAGTTTAGTGTTGTGTAGTACCTGATTTATTTTAATTTTGTGCAATTTTTGCTACCAGTGTTACAGTTCAGCTCCTTTTCATAAATTTTGTGCCAGATTCCTGGTGAAATTATTGACTATCCTTAGCTTCATTTTGTGCACTTCCCTGTAGTACATTCACTTGCATACATCTCTTATTTTGTGTTCAGAGTGTATCACTATTTCCCTTTTTATTGTTGTTTTGCTCAAATTATTTCTATCACTAAGCAGTTTACCTAGTACTGTGGTGCTGGTTCTCTTTGACTCTGTTTTGAATTGTAGCCAGTGCATACCATTTCTTGCTCTGACCTGTTTACCATCTTCGTGACCTACTTGCATTTCAACAATTGACGTCATGACTAAGACACGCAGTGGCCATGCCGTTACCCCAGATTCTGCTGGTGCCAGCAATGGTGCCTCAGCCAGAGTGAGCACGCGGCAGGGCATCGAAGCCCCAGCGACAGTTGGTCAACTTGTGGCTCAAGCCTCGACCACCAGTGGGCCGGCTCATCGTCCATACCTGACCCTTATTTTTGACGGTCGTGCAAATAGTTTAGAGCCATGGCTGCAGTCAGTCGAGGCGACTGTTCAGGCTCTATTTGATAGCCCAACAGATACACAGTACATTCGTGCTGCTGTTGCAGCAGTGGATCTCACCCAGGGTGATATAGGTGCCTTTGTGCAGCTCAAGCGCGTTTGTAAGATTCAGTCTTGGGGTGAACTTAAGGAGGAATTTAGGCGTTATTTTCGGCGTAGGTCGCCAACGCCATTACATTGACATCGTTACCAGCGTCTTGGCCGAATGTCAATACCGGCACGAAAGCCCCTGGCTTGCGTTTGCCGTTTCGAGCAAGCCGCCACGGACTTTACTGATGCCGTCAACTCACTAAGTGGGCGGATGGTGATGGCCGTATGGCTATTAAAGACATCATCCCCATGCTGGCTGTCGGCATCATGAGGAGGGATTCCGCCCCTAACCTCTGGGCTGCCATTGATGCGCTAGGACTCGGCCCTCAGCACGACGTCCTGGGTGCATATGACGCCATCGACTCGCTCAAGCCGCCTTCCGAGCAAGGCAAGGTTTGCCGCTTTGCGGATGATCCCCTACCCATCCTTGCAGCGCCGTCCGCAGTGACCCCGCGGTCGCAGCTGGAAGTCACTTTTGCTGCTGCTGTCAGACAGCCAACCCACAAAGGTTCTAACCCCAGTCCCACTAATACGCGCCTAAGTAAAAATAGCGACCACAGTAACAACAGTCGGTCTTATACAAAAAGGCAGTCATCGACTTCCTGGACCAGGGCGAAACGTCGCCAGCAGACACCACCCCCAACCTCACCCGCTAAGCGTGTAGTGACTTGTTTCAACTGTGGCAAACGAGGGCACTACCGATCTGAGTGTTACAAACTTAAGTCCCCGCAAAGTAACCGTCACCGTCCCCATGCCCAGTCTCGCGAGGGAATCTGTGTTTATCACAACACTTCCAGTCATACCTCCCATCAGTGTAACAAGCTGCGAAGTATGCTGACAGCTGAGTGGAGCAAGCAGTCGTCGCGCAATGCACATGCTCGTAGAAGCCCTTCCACTAGTTCGGGGGAAGAGGCGCGTCCGCAAAACCAACGAAAGACGTAGTAACCCTGTCGGAGTCGCTGTATTCCGTCCCTGTCCGCAATGCATTCGCCGCCCTGGGCAGTGATACGCTTGCCGACAGTGAGGAAACCGAGTGTCTTGACGTTGTTGCTGAGACTCGTACCGTACCTTCCAGGTCGAGCCTCGTCAACAAGTGTCGAGCCTCGAGCAGCTGTGACTCGGGGACCTCGTCGGCCTGTCATGCCTTCATGTTCGGTATGACAACCCATGTGGACCGCTCATCGAGTCCACTGTCCACAATAAGCCTGTTCAGCTTTTCCTAGACACAGGTTCGGTGGTTAACATTGTCCGCTCCACCTTTTTCCGAGACATTGGCCTTCACGCGGCCATGTTGACAGAGCCATCTGCCATTCAGACCTTGAGAGGAGTCTCAGGTAAACCGCTGACGGTTCGCGGTCGCACAACGCTAGAATTTGTGGTCCAGGGTCACAAGCTGTCCGCAAAATTCTTAGTCGTAGATGGTATTGTTTTCCATGGTGACCTGCTCATAGGGTTCAAAACCATGGCAGATCTTAGGATCCGTTTAGATCCAGCTGAGTGGAAAGCGGAATTCAACGGAGTGGATGTGCCCTTCTGGGGCGTGCGCTTAGGATCCACTACGTGCTACTCCGTCTCAGAGTACGCACAGTGCCTAGAATCGTTGGAAACCGGTGGTTTCCATAGCACATTCTCCCCGGGGTCGGTCTCTCGTCCTGATCGACCTCGTAGTAGAGCTCGTTGCCCATCACCTCCTGGCCATCAGCGCGTAGTTACCAGTGAAACCCAGTCTGGGGACGCCCAGTCTAACCTTCACTCTAACTCTGACGCTGTTGTAGAGACCAGCAGTTGTCAAGCCGCAGTATCCCTGTCGGCAGGCGACTGTCTGACTCGTGTCATGGCATCAGCGAGCAGAGTTACTGCTTGTACAAAGTATGACGTCACTTTGTCAGCTAACTCGCTCACTCCTGTTACGGTGTACGTGAGCAGAGCTTTTGAAGGAGACCATGTGCTGGTTGACAACGACACATGCCGAGTCAAGGGCCTCTCCCTTGAACCATCCTTGCACACAGTGCAACGTGGTAAGTTGCAAGTCCTTGTTGTCAACATGCATAGTCGAGAATTTCCCCCTGCGGAAGAATACCTCACTTGTTGACCTTGTCAGATTCCCTCTCCCGGTGAGAGTGGAGGGTGAAGCCCCAGCTGACTTCCTTGTGAGTGCAGTTCTCCCAGGCGAGTCTGCTGCTGACTCTTCCAACACCCGGCCAGTGCAGGAAGATGATCTAGCTTTGACAGACTATCCTGAAGAGGTTCCAAAACTTCTCCAGGTTCTCAATCGTGCACGTTCTGCAGTTGCACTAGATGGTGAGTCAATGGGTTTGACCTCACTGATCTCTCACCGTATTCCACTTGACAAAGGTACTAAACCCATTTATGTACCTGCGTATCGCCTGCCACATGCGCAAAGAGTCTTCGCCGAAGAACTCATTACACGGATGCTCCGTGATGGAGTTATTGAGGAGTCCACTTCCCCGTGGAATGCTCCCCTTATTCTGGTTCCCAAGAAAGACGGAACCTGGCGCCCTGTTATCGATTACAGGAAACTGAATGCATGTACCATCCCAGACCGTTTTCCATTGCCAGTTCTGAACGACCTGTTGCAGAACATCGGCGATAATAAGGTCTTTTCAACTCTTGATCTTCTTCAAGGGTTCTGGCAGATCCCCCTCGATGATGAGAGTAGAGAGTTGACAGCTTTCTCTACTCCAACTGGTCATTACCAGTTCAGGAGGATGCCTTCGGCTTGCGCGGAAGCCCAATCACGTTTAGTCGTTTGATGACGACAATTTTCCGTACCCTCCTAGGTGGCACGCTCATGGTCTACCTGGATGATCTCATAGTCATGTCGCAAGATGTCCCGTCACATCTTGAGAAACTTGACAGGGTATTGGACAGGCTAGCTCAGGCAAATCTTAAGGTAAAGCTCTCCAAATGTCATTTCCTCCGGAAGGAAATAAAATTTCTGGGTCACGTAGTAACTCAGAATGGCATAAAGACGGACGAGTCTAAAATCTCGGCCGTGCAGAAATTCCCCAGACCCATGACGGCGGATGCAGTCCGGTCCTTCATAGGCCTGGCGGGTTTCTACCGCACCTTTATCGCAGGTTTCTCCACCATTGCGGCACCCCTGACACGCTTACTCAAGAAGGATGCCCCTTTTGAGTGGACGTGCGATCAGGAACGAGCTTTTGTCATTCTTAAGAACAAGTTAACATCAGCCCCAACCCTTAGATTCCCTGATTTCACCAAGGCATTTACCTTGACGACTGATGCCAGCAAAGTTGGCATCGGTGCAGTCTTGTCACAGGAATCTAATGGTAAGCAACAGCCTATTGCCTATGCTAGCCGTGTTCTTACTAAAGCGGAAGTCAATTATTCAGTGACAGAGCTAGAAGCTTTAGCCATTGTATGGGCCCTGAGTCATTTTCGGGATATCATCTATCATTATCCTATCAAGATTTATACAGATCATTTACCCTTATTGGCCCTTTTTGCAAATAAGAACCTCTCGGGAAAGCATGCTCGGTGGTCGCTCACGTTCAATGACTACAACCCTGAAATTTGCTATGTCCCAGGTAAGCAAAAATGTTGTAGCCGACGCCCTGTCGAGACATATAGCATTCGTGAGTGTCGGCAATTCGTTCTCTGTTGAGGATCTCGAGAGAGCCCAACGACAGGACCCTGTGTGGTCTCCAGTCCTTCGTTTCCTTACCAAGGAGGACGTTGACTTACAGGTCAAGTCTCCCGTTCCACTGAAGGATTTAGTGGTCAACCAAGGAGTACTGTGCGTGTTGCACAGCTGGTGGACCCCGGCAGAAACCGTATACCAACTGGTGATACCAGAGTCCATGATACCAGCTACTCTTAGGTTGATCCACAATGTCCCAGGTGTAGCGCACCCCGGGAAGGACCGCAGTATCAAACAGGCACGAATGAAATATTTCTGGCCTAAGATGGCATCGGACATTGCCAAGCATGTACACCAGTGTGTTGTCTGCCTACAGCACAAGGGTACCATTACAGGTCCTAACCCCATTCTAAAGTATCCCATTACAAAGGAGCCCTGGGAGAGAACTTCTGTCGACCTGTTGACGAACTTCTCGACCTCGGAGAAGGGAAATAAGCACCTACTTGTAATGGTAGATAACTTGACGCGGTACAGTGAATTAGTACCCATTCCTGATTAAAACCGCTGAAACGGTCGCTAGTGCTTTCCGTGAGCATGTTGTTCTTCGTCATACTTGCCCACGTGTCCTTCTGTCAGACAATGGGTCTGAGTTTATAAATGGCATAATGCAGGATCTTTGCTCCAGGTTCAACATTCATCAAGCGCCAGTAGCTCCACGCCACCCTGCGAGTAATGGTCTTGCTGAACGTACAAATCGCAAAGTCCTGGAGGTGCTCAGAGTAACCGTTAACCCAAGTTGTACTACATGGGATGAGGCTATCCCAGATGTTCAGTGTACATTAAATTCCTCCCTCAACAGCTCGATCGGTGAGACACCTCATTTTGCTTTGTATGGCTATGACAAGCGCTTACCATATGAAATTCTGTTTACTCCACCTAGACCTACTTACGATACTGATAACCCCAGTGTAGTAAAGATGAGGACAACGCAGCTTGTCTTCCAGCGGGTACGAGAGAACCTTATGAAAGCTACTGATAGGTTCACGTCAGAGCGCAATGCCCGCGCCAAGGAAAGCAAAGTGGAACCAGGTTGCAAAGTTATGTTGCTCAACCCAGTGCAGACCCCAGGTATGCACAAACTTGTCCCAAAGTTTGTGGGTCCTTACCGTGTCCTACGACAGCTCCGTGGCAATAAGTTCGAGGTGAGGGAGATTGCTACGGGAGCTATCAAGGAAGCCCACCTTGATCACATGAAGTATGTGGACCATATGCAGGCCGAAGTAGAGCTGGAGGCGCGTGCGTTGCAACGCCACGATCAGACTAATGTTAGGGACAAACCGTCTACCCCTTCTCCCACTACTGCTGGTACGGAAGACGGCCCAGTAAGGCTCCATACTTATGGCCTGCGACCCAGGACAACAGTACATTTCTGTGACATTGACGTACCTACTGACTTGTCCGACTCCTACGCTAGTTATGCTAATTGTTTGCTTGCAGAAATGGGTATAAATGCACACACATTGTATAGCTAGTCGATAATAGAGTCAGGGTGGACAACATCATGTAATTATGTAAATACTTTTAGAAGGGTACCCAGAGTGTAATGAATTCCATGGATATAGTATTATTGTATGTATGTGCACCAGTGTTTTTTTTAACTAAAGGAAAAAGCCTGTATTACGGTCAGGGCAGTGCTGCCCTCTGAGTTACATGTCACACCTTAGGAAATGCTACTGTCAGTCATTGTTTGCAGATGTGAGCGTGCAACAACGTTAGTAGACGAGTGGTCAACTGATGTTCAGCCCTGCGGACAACCTGTATATAGAAGATTTTAGTTCCAGTGCTGACGTCTCCCGGCTCTCTACTCGATGAAACAGCGCGGGCAAACCAGTTTTCTCTTCCCCTGGATGGGAGAGTTTTTTTTTTGCCTGTTGCATTTTTTTGTCCATTTTTTATTTACTAGTGAGCGAAAGCCAGTCCCTCTCTGGGGTAGCTAGTGTAATTCCTTTATACCTATGGGCCCACCAGTATTGTCGCGTCGGGACGACGCGAGGTGCGTGGCCGAGCAAATGTAGACAGCCTGTACTGGCAGAGCACACAGCCTAGCCGTCTGCTCTGACTAGTTCATATTTCGCGGCATTCAGTGCTGCCCTCTGTAGGCCTACCTAGGTCGGTGGGACACACAGTCCACCCTCTCTCACTCCCGCTTCGACCGACTTGAGGTACACAGGTACTCCCCCTCCACGGACTGGCTTGCGGTCACTTCCTCACACTGCCCGTTGTGTACTCTCCTACCCGATTAAAGCCAATCTAGTCCACGGCCGTATCATTGCTACCTACGCTACCTTCATCGGCACTAAACCGCTGTTCAACAGCACGAACAGCAATAACAGGAGTTGCTGGCCCACACATGGCTGGAACTTCATCCTGTTCTATATTTGTATGTTTTTTTTACATTAAAAAAACTTTCAAATGAGCTTGTAAAAAAAGCAGGAACACTTAACCTAATCCTGCGAGTGCTGAGCCAGGGGCCTCAGTCTGTCCTCGTAGGAAAGATTTCTGATATATGGGATCAACTTGTCTTCCTCCTCTATTTTTTCCAGTATATTTTTGTATATTCTGTAACACGGTGACCAGAACTGCGCAGCATAATCTTAACGAGGCCTGACCCACGACATACACAGTTGAAGTTTAAGCTGAAAATTCCTGGTATTTATACTTCTCGCTATGAAGCCAAGAATGCTATTAGCTTTATTGTGAACTCTTACACAGTGTTGTCTTACCTGGAGCACACCTGGAGGGTGTTTCGGGGGTCAATGCTCTCTTGGCCCGGCCCTAACCAGGCGTCGCAGTGGATTAGGACCATTACGACGGGTCACGCGCAAACCGACGTACGAACCACAGGCTGGCTGTTGAAGTACTGACTTCAGGTGCCTGTCCAGCCCGCTCTTGAAGACAGTCAGGGGTCTATTGGTAATCCCCCGTATATATGCTGGGAGGCAGTTGAACAATCTAGGGCCCATGACACCTTTTGTGTTGTCTCTTAGCATACTCATATCGCCCCTGCTTTTCAGTGGGTGAGATATTGCATAGCCTAAGTATTTTTTTTTTTTTGTAGGGAGCGATTTCCGTGTGTAGATTTGGAACTAGTCTTCCTAAGATTTCCCAAGTGTATATTATCATGTACCTTTCTCGCCTGTGTTCCAAGGAGTACAGGGCAAGGAACTACAACCATTCCCAGTAATTTGGGTGCTTTATTGTATTCATACATGTAGTGAAAGTTTTCTATACATTCTCCAGGTCTGCAATTTCGTCTGCCTTGAAAGGGGCCATTAATGTACAGCAGTACTCCAGCCAAGAGAGAACAAGCTATTGTTCCCTAGTTTTGGAGGTTCTTATTATCCATCCATCATTTTCCTGGCAGATGTGGCAGACACATTTTTGTGATCTTTGAAAGTGAGATTTACTGACATTATCACTCCTAGGTTCTTCACATTTGTTCTTCGCTCTATTGCGTGGCTGGAAATAGTATTATACTTCGATCCATTATTTATTTATTCGAGTTTTCCATAGCGGAGTAATTGAAATTTGTTTTTACTGAAATTCATATTATTTTCTGAGGACAATTTAAAGACTTTGTTAATGTCAGCTTGGAGATTTGCAGTGTCCTCAGTGGATGACACTCTCACGTAAATTCTGGTATCCTCAGCGGTATCTTCAGCAAAGGAGGACACGGTGCTGTGGTTTACATCTCTATGTCAAATATGAGGATGAGAAAAAGGATGGGAGCAAGTTCTGTGCCTTGTGGAACAGAGCTTTTCACTGTAGCTGCCTCTGAGTTTACTCTCTCTATTACTCTTTGCATTCTATTTATTAGGAAGTTAAGTCAAAGATTCATCTACGCACTTTCCCTGTTATTCCTTTATAACGCATTTTGTTTGCTATTACACAATTATTGCATCTGTCAAATAGTTTCACAAAGTCTGTGCGCACAGCATCTGCATTTTGTTTGTCCTGCAGTACATGCAAGACCGTGTCATAGTGTAGTTCAGTAGTTGAGAGAGGCAGGAGCGACCTGCTGTGAACCCGTGCTGCCCTGGGTACCCAAGTGGCTGGCGATCTTGCTTCTTAGAACCCTTTCAAAGATTTTTATGTGGGACGATAGTGCTATAAGTCTCTAATTCTTTACAATTGCTTTACTGCCATCTTTATAGAATGAGGTTATGTCAGTTGTTTTTAGTGACTCTGGGATGACTCCTGCGTCTATGCTTGCAGTTCTTGAAGACGGAGTTGCATGAGTCTGGGTCTGGGGTAGAGTGAATGGACATGTCATTAATTGCTTTTTCAAAGTTCTAGAGTGTTAGGATTATATCAGGAGCTCAACTAACCAGGACCCCTAAATCTTTTTCTTATTCAAAGTGATTAAGATCTTCACTATTAAGTTTATAAGTGACAGGTTTATTCTCCTTTTCCGGTCTTAGAGCTGCATCTGCGTCATCGCCAGCCACTGCACACCCCATCCAGGTCTTCCTGCAGTTCTCTAGTGCCCTTATCATAATTAATCCGATGACCTATTTAAGTGTCATCAACAAACTCGCTCATGTTAATATTCCCTCATATGTCATTTATGTATATTGTGAACAACAAAGTGCCCAGCACTTTGTGGAATACCCGTTCTGACGCATCCCCATTGTGATTTCTTCCTATTTATGAAATTCTCTATTGCCTGCCATCTATGCCTCCATCTAGGAAAAAAATTCTATTGCGTGTGCATCATCTTTCCTCAACAGTCTCATGTGTGGAACTGTCAAAAATCCAAATACACAGTGTCAAAATCATAACCATGATCATCTTCCTCAAATACCTTAGTGAAAAAAATAGTTAATTTGTAATGCAGGAACGTCCCTTTGAAACACTGTGCTGAGATTCACTGGTCAATTAATGTCTTCAAGGTGGCACTGAATAGCCTCGACAATTATTGATTCCACCAGTTTTCCTACAAAGGAGGTTAGACTAATCAATAATACGAAGCTAACGTCCTGTCTCATGGTTTATAGACATATGTCACTTTTGTCATTTTCACTCATCTGGCATTACGCCAGTTTGTCGAGATATGTTGAGAAGACTACCTAAAGGTTCGCTAAGTTCCTCCTTATGTCCCATTATAACCCTCGAGAACAGTTCATCAGCGCCACGTCACCAGTGACTTTGTTAGTGCGTATCATATTTTCGTCCTGACTTTTATCATTTTTTATATTACTGGAATTTCTCTAGCATCTTCCAGGGTAAAACTTAAAAGGAAATAACTGTCGAGGATTGTACACGTTTGTCACTGAAGGTCAAATAACCTGAACAATCTTGTTCTTAATATTACTCTATGTGAAGTTTTACTCAGCCCTGTAACAACTTCAGTCAGTATTACCAAGGCTGGCTCCTCCTCAGGAAAATTAATGAATAGAAAAAGAACAAAAACTGACAAACATAAACACTTTATTATTTAGAAAATATAAAATATAAAACACTTAAATATGAAATATTAATCCTACCTTAAAGAAAATGAAAAATGAAAAATATAAATATCTGAATTTAATGCTAATACATATATATATATATATATATATATATTATATTAATAAAATATATATATATATATATATTAAAACTTGGGTGTCTGGTGTTGGTGACACAGCGTGTTGTTGAAATCGTAGCTGTTGCCGATGATGGTGGGGGTCGCAGGTGTTGACAACCCACCGGCTCATTCTTCACAGATTTTCTAGCCGTCAGTAATCCGTCCAGATGACAGGAAAGCAGTTTTTTTCCACTGCAATGATGAGGGGTTATATCCTGCTACTTGCATACACAAACAGGTAAGTGGATCAGAATTTGGGACGTCTCAGAACGTTAGTCCATCTCCTTCAATTTCTACTCGTTGATTAGCAGGTGACCCTCTCTGTCCTTTCAAGCTGTAAAGAGAGAGAGATTACCCACTGCTTAAGAAATCACTCTCCATGATAAGTACAATACCTAAAAGATGTGGTGATTATTAAAACATTTTAACCTATCAAGACTGAAAGGACTAAGTTAATTATTGGTCAAAAGTGAAGCTTTTAACCAATAAGTCCACTAAAATATGATCAGGCGTGTACTTACAGTAGTGTTGGGAGCTGCGAGTCGAGTGATTTACTGTTTGACAGGAGCCCCACACGTCACCTTTCGGGGGGGGGGAAGAGGGAGGGGAAGGGATAGCGGGAGCTGGACTTACCCAACCTTAACAAGTAGCCGGCAATGAAATTATTGTTACTATATACTCCCTCGCTACTCCTATCTATTGAACTTTTCCCTAACACTCCCCCATACCAAGATTATAGTCAAGGAGTATAAGAAGAACAGGCGAGGAAAAAGTTCTAACCTGTGGAAGTCGCGTAAGGCAACAAATCTTCTGAGTGTCACGACTTAACCAGTCAGAGAAATAATTGGATGAACCATTGATATACACAATATGGACTTAAAAGCCTGGAGAGACATTGTCCACCTCAAGAGGCGACTGTTGGTTCCCTTAAAAGTTTCTAGGTATATCAAAGGTTTGTGGTCCATTTCTAAAATGAATTCTTTTCCCAGCTGTTACGAAAACCCAGAGTTACAAAACTTACAAAAGTTACAAAACTCCCATACTACTGAATCTATGTTCAGCATAAGAAAATCCCCGACTGTGATAATACACAGGAAACCAGTACAAATTAGGTCATAAGCTATAGTTCAGACTGAGATGCTCAGAGTGTCTATGAGACACACAACCTCAATACAACGTCGAAAATCACTAAGTCTATACAATGTTCTGTGAACAGAGTTTTACAGAACTAACAAGAATAATGAGACAGACAATCTGTCCGACCTCCAAGAGAGTCTAGAGCAGACTGAGTACTTCAGGCGAGGTGAGGAC
The DNA here is from genome assembly GCF_026875155.1 of Cherax quadricarinatus. NCBI lineage: Eukaryota > Metazoa > Arthropoda > Malacostraca > Decapoda > Parastacidae > Cherax > Cherax quadricarinatus. Next base: position 34,669,031 of record NC_069440.1, read on the forward strand.
ACCCCCCCCCTCGATCACGTGATAGCTCCGTGGGTTACTGCCAGCGGAGAAACGGCAGAATAACGAGCAAAGAGCGATAATTACAGCAGTTAGACAATCAAGACTTGAACTGAGCACATATGTTACATCCTACCTAACAAGTCAAATAACAATATAAAGCAATACATTTACGATTTAGCTATTATCGCAATAAGCAATATAAAATTAAATGAAAAGGTAATTATATATATACATAATAATCATTGCAACCCATTCAGGGGTTGCAACACCCCCCCAACACGACAGACGGTCGCACTAGGAGTTGCATTAATGTCTTTCACATTATTACTGATTACTCATATCAATACAATTTAATATAAATATTAATCAGAGTCACTCTTGTGCCAAGCACTTCTATCATTCAACAGTGTCAGTTTCACTAGGATATGCCCCTAGTACTAGGGCAGTACACAGTATCGTATCTCTGCATACTCGTGGTTATGTACATCAGTGTAGAGACAGGAAAGCGCAGACAAGTAGGGCACGATGAGGCTCGATCATAGTAGAGGAGACTGCATTCCACTCGAAAGTAGTGGTTGTGGAATGCTATGCAGTATGGATATTCTGAGCATGAAACAGCTTAAGGTGTGTAGTGAAGGGGGGGTCTGCGGCAGGACAGTGTTGCGTCACACGCAATACATCGCCCACACCACACTACCCACTCATCACTCAGCTTATGTCTCCTCCTCACACACATCAAGCTGTGAATATATTAAATATAATAATTAGACATGAGTATATATAGTTAATATGGTCTGGAGGGATTAAGTTACTTTACTGAATTTGACATAGCAAGTAACAAAAGGTATTTGGGCATTAAAATTACGTTAATTTAAAGTAACTGATAATTATTAAGGACGTGCAGAGCGTCAGCAATTACATTACAATGACCAACTTATGTGTTTTATACTAATAGAATAAGGTTGGATTCTGAGGGCCCACCTCATGATCCTAGCATTCTTACTCTTCATAGTGAGGGATTGTGGTCTGAAAAAACGTTAATTTTAAATGGGGAAGTGCCCAAATACACGTCAAAATGTTCCAAGGACACCACAAGAGCTAGAGCCTCTTTCTCAATAGTGGCATAATTTTTTCTGGTGTCGTTTAAGTTTAGATGAATAGTAACATATAGGATGGAGAATATCAGTGGATGTTGACTGTTGGAGCAGCACAGCGCCCACTGCATAGCCACTCGCATCTATATGTAAAAAGAAGGGAAGATTGAAATTAGGACTTTTCAACACAGGAGCAGAGGATAGCAAGCGCTTCAACCTTTTGAACGAGTCTGAATAGTCTCTAGTCCAGGTGAACTGAACTTTGCTACTAGTAAGCTCAGTGAAGGAGCTGCAATCTGAGAAAAGTTTGGACAGAACCTGCGATAATATCCTGCCATACCCAGGAATCTCTGTACTCCCTTCCTATCCTGTGGCACTGGAAATTCAGAAATTGCACGAACCTTAGCCTCAATAGGAGCAACCTCACCTTGGCCGATACAAAAGCCTAGATAGGTAATCTTGGCTTGACCAAAACTATATTTAGCTAAGTTAACAGTGAAGTTGTAGTGCGCCAGTCTCTCAAACAATGTTCTGAGACCCGTCAAGTGCTGTTCCCACTCGTCACTGTACACCACTAAGTCGTCAAGGTAGGCTTCGACTCCTTCTAAATTGTGGGTCAACTAGTTCATTATACGTTGGAATGAAGAAGCCGCGTTACATAGGCCGAAGGGGGTAACGAGGTAGTTAAACAATCCATCTTGAACAGTAAAAGCAGATATTTCTTGAGCACGTTCAGTAAGCGGGACTTGATAATAGCCTCGTAAGAGATCTAAACGGCTGACAAACTGGGCTCCTGACACACGGTCAATAAGGTAGTCAATGCGAGGTAGAGGATAACCATCAGGCAAGGTGACAGGTTCACTTTCCTGTAATCAGTGCACATCCTGAAACTACCATCAGGTTTAGGCACTAAAATACAGGGAGATGCCCATGGACTTTTACTGCGTTCAATAAGTCCGTGGAGATAACAGAAAATCAACCTCTTCTCTCAATGCTTTATGATTCGTTGGACTCATTCTATATGGTGATTGCTTAATGGGTGATGCTCCCTGTACATCAACGTCATGTACACCCAGAGTACAACGTTTAGGAACATCACCGAACAATTCAGGGAAATGCAAAATCATGTTTTTAATATCACCAGCTTTATCAATCCCAAGGTTACTAAGAAAATCGTCTAGTGACTGTAGAGTCGCTGAATTTTCTAAACGAAACTCTATACCTCTAGAGATGTCAGGTAGACTGACGTTTTCTTCCTCTGTACTAGGAAGAATAGAAGTAGTAGGTAGAGGACTAGCGTAGTATGCCTTGAGCTGGTTAACATGGTACACATGATTAGATTTCTTTTTCCCAGGCGTACGTACCAAATAATTTACGTCGCTAAGCCTTTTCACTACTTCCAGGGGACCATCATACCTGGCTTGTAGAGCATGACCTGGTACTAATTTCCGAGCCATCACCTTATCTCTTGCTTTAAAAGAGCGAGAGACAGCACATTTGTCATAATGTTGCTTCATTCTAGCTTGGGCTGAAACTAGGTTTTTCGAAGCTAGCTCTCTAGCGGCTGTCAAATGTTGCTGCATTAATGAAGGTGAAGTACTCAATGATGGATTTGATTTTCCTGTCCACACGTCTTTCAACACTGCGAGAGGACCACGCACTTGGTGTCCGAATATTAGTTCAAATGGACTAAATCCGAGACTTTCTTGCTCACTTTCTCTCATAGCGAACAGAAGAAAAGGAATACCCTCATCCCAGTCTCTAGAAAAATGTTCACAATAAGCTCTCATCATAGACTTCAATGTCTGATGAAATCTCTCTAGAGCACCTTGTGACTGTGGATGATAACTGGTTGAAAGTACAGACTTTATTCCTAGGTGGGATAATGCTTCTCGAAAGATCTTAGAAGTGAAGTTTGATCCCTGATCAGATTGTATCTCTCGTGGCAATCCAACCTGGGAGAAAAATTTCATCAGCGCTCTCACAATAGCATGAGCATTAATTTTTCTCATAGGAATAGCTTCGGGATAGCGTGTTGCAGCGTCCATAATAGTAAATAAGTATTGGTTTCCTAGTTTGGTTCTAGGCAAAGGACCAACACAATCAATATAAGACGTGAGAATGGTTCACCATGCACGGTGATAGGAATGAGAGGCGCAGGTGGAGGTGTGTGTGCTGGCTTGCCTGTCACTTGACACACGTGGCAACGTCGCACATGATCAGCTACTGTCTCCCTCATTTTAGGCCAAGTAAAATGTTTTGCCAGTTTACCGAGTGTCTTCTTGACATCCAAATGTCCTCCTATGGGACTATTGTGAGCAAAATCAATGGCTTGTTCACGAAATGTAACTGGTAACACTACTAGATGCTTGACTGTGGTGTAAAAACACTATTACCTGACAACTTGCATGTATTTTTCTCCATCAGTACACCATTACTATAATAGTAACAATTATCGATATCCTTTGCTTCACTCTCAGTAACTGCTATATCTCTCAGTCTTTCTAGTGACTGATCAACAAACTTATCCTTGATTAAATCATCATGAGTTAGAAATTTAACGTCAGGTGTGTCTTGACTAGGTTGATGACCGGGGGGAGTCAGCGTTAAGGACCCTGGGCGCAGAGCATCACTAAACAACATATTCAAGCCCAAATCATTGTCATCCACTAACTCAACAGGAGACAAGGATGGTTGTTGTATCTTTGACATAGCTCTAGTAATTGTGCTGAGAGGAAATAAAATAGGTTTCTCTCTGCAAGCTTCAATGGCATAATTATCATCAGTGTTATTATCAATCACAAGTGGTTCTTTACATATACCAGCATGAAGGATATCGTTCCCTATCAACAAGTCCACTGACCTGATGGGAAATACACCACTGGATATACCCACTGAAATATAACCAGTATAATAGCTTGTTTGAATATAAACTTTGTGCAGAGGCATTTTATAACCCCTCCATAGGCTTCTAACAATACATCTATCCTGCAATAGGTATCATCAGTTATGGGCAGTACATCTTCTCTCAATAACGTGAGATAACTGCCAGTGTCTCTGAAAGTAACAATCTCAGTTAGATGTGATTCGTCAAATCCTATTCTACCTCTTGAAAAGTAAGGACTAATCGCTGAACGAATCTTTTTGTCAGATACACTTTCTGACGCTAGTCATCTATCCTGGGTAACATTATCTAAAACAATAGGATCAGAGGTATTACTAGGATTTTGGTGCCTGTGTTGCTCAGAAGAGGATATGACTTGAGTGGGGGCGCCAGCCGCACGACTGCTTCTTGTATCTCTTTCTAACTTATAGCAATACTCTCTAGCATGTCCTTTTCTGTTACAATAGTTACATTTAACTTTCTTATTCTCGATATCAGATTTCTGTCTAGCCACAGAGACAGATTCAGGATTGTGAGTTTTCCTGGTAAAGGTACGAAGAAGTTATAGTAGCAGGTACATCAGGCCGGCAATGAGCAGCTGATTTAGGTTGCCATACTTCTAGGACAATTTTTAGTTACCTTGTTTCTTTGTGTTTTTATTATGTACAAGTTTGTGAGAAATCTCCTAATTGTCTGCTAATGCTGCAGTTTCCAGAATATCTGAGGTAGTATGATCGATCAGATATTCTTGTATGTCAGCAGACATACAGTTGTTTAAACTCTTTATGTAGTAACAACTGAACAAGGCTGTTGTAGTTGTTACACTTGGCAGACCTACACCATCTCTCAAAGCAACTTTTTTCTCACGAGCAAATTCTACACAAGTTTGATCTTGTCGTCGTTGTAACGTACGAAATGCTCTATGATAACTTAGAGGTAACAAGTTATATGTCTCTAGAATAGTTAGTTTGACAGCGTCATAAACTTATGTACTTGGCAAATGGTAAAGCAGCAGTACAAGTTTGAGCTCTTCCTGTCAACGCTGTATGCAACAATGTTGCCCAGTGCTTACGTGGCCAGTTCATAGCACGTGCCTGGTTCTCAAACACATCAAAAATAGGTGTCTAAGTCACTCTCAAAAAACTTAGAACCATTGATGCAGCTTTCTGCACATTAATGGGTCCTGTGATATATCAGTCTGTTGTCTTCCCAGACGAACATTTTCTCTTGGAAATCTTTGTTCAATTCCTCTGTGCCTCTATTTGTGCAGTCTGCAACATAATGAGGCATTCTAACCTCTCAAAATGTTCCTGAGAGATAGGACCAGTGGGTAATGAAGGGTAAGGAATCTAACGTGGTTTTGGACGGTCCTTAGGTCGGACACCTCGTTCAGCCGTCTCTAGAGAGTCTAGATTGGTCTAGGATAAGTAGATACAGGTGTAGCAAACTGTACTAGTATGTGGCTGAGTCATCCAACCAGCTACACTCTGTACTATTGTGTCAGTGAGGCGGGATGGTGTGAGCCGGGGGTTTTACTAGGCTCAAGACACTTCTGCCGTAGTTGCTCTTTCTTCTAAGTCATCAAATAGAGTCATACTTCCTAATTGTGACACTAGGCTTTCTGAATCTGAATCATAATCAGACATCTCTGTATGAGCAGGAAACAATATATCTTTAATTAATGCTCTGACAGTTTCTGCGGTGTAATTCCTGTTATACGTCACACCGAGATTTTTTGGCTACTCACCAACACGTCTGAAGTTTTAATGTACTTAACTCAGACAAAGTCAGAGTATCAATTAACTGTTTCACTTTGGCATACATCACGAAAATAATTGTACTACGGAGAGAGTGATTATGGGAAACTATAATCCTGATAGGAATTTTAGTGTTGGTTGTCTTAGAGTTAGAGCTCATAAACAGTATTTCCATCTCCTTGGATCAAGAGACTCAGTCAGGTACATACATCCACCTGGTATGTTGTACAAGACTAAACTCAAAGTCTTCAGATTAGGAAAGTACTCAAAGTGTTTGATCATAGAGTTACTAGTATGTCAAACTGGACACTTTCTCCAACACCTTGGATCAAGAGCATCCCGGACAGGCCCCCATTTGTTACAAAAAATGTGATTCTGAAAGCTTAGAGATCTCCAGTGAATATTAGAAAGGACTGCCTTCTAGCATCCAGCCTGTTACTGGGTTTTCGTAAAAAACTAGTCAGTATCCTTGTCCAATTTTCCATTGGAATTCAGTATGATTCAATAGTGTTCAGGATTACAACTGGTAAGCTACTAACTAGAGAAATTAAAATTTAATAAATTTATTAAGTCTAGAGGTATATTATCAAATTAAATTAAATTAATTTAAATTAATCACAGTAATCAAAATAATATCACATCTCTCGTTTACAGTATTATTGTGTTGAAAGCCCCATATCACTATCATTCTTAAGTACCCGTCTGGTACATTAACATTTAATAAGATATTACAAATATGTACAAGTTTGTGTATGTGTGTAAGTGCTCTAAGTAGTTCTATGTCTCACGACTCGACTAGACTTAAACAAGTGACTGACAAAGTCCTCACATAAACTAACTTCTTGACCGACTGGCATCAAAACAGTCTGCTTGAACAACAAAAAAAATGCTAAAGCCAAAAGAATACAACAAGAAATGCGCACAGAATCGGGAACAAGGAGATAATTTAAAACAAAAAAAAGTAGGGACCATCAGAGATCCTCCACAAAAG
>NC_069440.1:34676256-34708473 GCF_026875155.1 Cherax quadricarinatus
TCATAGGACATCCCCTTAGTTATGCAACTAACCTTGTTGCAAACCTTTGCACTTTCTCTAATTTCTTGACGTGTTTGACCAGGTGTGGGTTCCAAACTGGTGCTGCGTCCTCCAGTATGGGCCTGACGTACACAGTGTATAAAATCTTGAACGATTCCTTACAGAGGTACCGGAACGCTATTCTAAGGTTTGCCAAGCACCAATATGCCGCAGCAGTTATCTGGTTAATGTGTGTCTCTGGCGATGTACTCGTTATTATACTCACTCCTAGATCTTTCTCCTTGAGTGAGGTTTGCAGCCTTTGGCTTCCTAGCCTATACTCTGTCTGCACTTTTCTTTGCCCTCCTCCAGTCTTTATGATTTTGCATTTGGCGGGGTTAAATTCTAGGAGCCAGTTTCTGGACCACGCATCCAGCCTGTCCAGGTCTCTTTGAAGACCTGTCTGGTCCGTGTCTGATTTAATTCTCCTCATTAACTTCACATCATCTGCCAACAGGGACACTTCTGAGTCTATCCCTTCCGTCATGTCGTTCACATATACCAAGAATAGCACTGGTCCCAGAACCGACCCCTGTGGGACCCCGCTCGTCACCGGCGTCCACTGTGATACCTCATCACGGACCATGATTCGCTGTTGCCTCCCTGTTAGGTATTCTCTGATCTATTGCAGTGCCCTTCCTGTTATATGTGCCTGTCCCTCTAGCTACTGTACTGATCTCTTGTGAGGAACTGTGTCGAAGGCCTTCTTGCAATCCAAAAAAATGCAATCAACCCACCCCTCCCTCTCATTTCTTACTTCAGTTGCCTTGTCATAAAAAAACTAGTAAGTTTGTGACACAGGATTTGCCTTCCATGAATCTGTGCTTGCTGTCGTTTATAATCTTGTTCCACTCCAGGTGCTCCACCACTCTCCTCCTGATAATCTTTTCCAAGACTTTGCATACTAAACACGTCAGTGACACTGGTCTACAATTTAGTGCTTCATTTCTGTCTCTTTTCTTAAAGATGGGGACTACATTTGCCTTCTTCCATCCTTCAGGTAGTTGCCCAGTTTCAAGGGAAGTGTTGAAGATTTTGGTTAGTGGCACACATAGTATCTCTGCTCCCTCTCTAAGGACCCATGGAGAGATGTCTGGTCCTACCGCCTTTGAGGTATCAAGGTCACTTAGGAGCTTCTCCACCTCCTCCTCAGTTGTGTGTAATTCATCCAACACTTGTTGGTACATGTACATCCCTTGTTGATGTACCTCACTGTTTTGTCTTCCCAGTGTCCCTTCAGCCTCCACTGTAAATACTCCCTGAAATCTCATGTTGAGCTCCTCACATACTTTCTGGTCGTTTCTTGTTAGCTCCCCGCCTTCTTTCCTCAGCCTGATTACCTGGTCCTTGACTGTTGTCTTTCTCCTTATGTGGCTGTAGAGTAGTTTCGGGTCAGACTTGACTTTCGATGCTATGTCATTTTCATACTGCTGCTGCGCCTCCCTCCTTATCTGTGTATACTCGTTTCTGGCTCGTCAACTAATCCATCTAATTTTCTGAGTTCTTTGCCTTCTGTACTTTTTCCATTCCCTAGAGAACTTAGTTTTTGCCTCCCTACACCTTCGGGTAAACCAAGGGCTCGTTCTATCCTTCCCATTATTTATGTTACCCTTGGGAACAAACCTTTCCTCGGCCTCTTTGCATTTTGTTGTTACAGAGTCCATCATTTCGTTTACTGATTTTCCTACCAACTCCTGTTCCCACTGAACCTCCTGCAGGAAGGTCCTCATTCCTGTGTAGTCTCCCCTTTTATAGTTTAGCTTTTCGCTTTCTACTCCTGTCACTCTCTCCACTTCTAGCTCCACGATGTATTCAAAGATCATAACCACGTGGTCACTAGCTCCAAGGGGCCTTTAATATGTGATGTGCTCAATGTATGAGCTACTCAGGGTGAACACAAGGTACAGTCTTACTGGTTCATCCTTCCCTCTCTCTCTGGTAGTATCCCTAACATGTTGGTGCATGAGATTTGCCAGCACCACATCCATCATCTTGGCTCTCCATGTTTTGGGACCCCCATGTGGCTCCAGGTTCTCCCAGTCAATCTCACTCTGATTGAAGTCGCCCATGACCATGTGTGTGTGTGTGTATGTACTTACCTAGTTAAGGTTACAGGGGTCGAGTCCTAGCTCCTGGCCCCGCCTCTTCACTGGTCGCTACTAGGTCACTCTTCATGAACCGTGAGCTTTATCGTACCTCTCCTTAAAGCTGTATGGATCCTGCCTCCACTACATCGGTTCCCAAAGTATTCCACTTCCTGACTACTCTGTGACTGAAGAAATACTTCCTAACATCCCTGTGATTCATCTCTGTCTTCAACTTCCAACTGTGTCCCCTTGTTGCTGTGTCCCATCTCTGGAACATCCTGTCTTTGTCCACCTTGTCAATTCCTCTCAGTATTTTGTATGTCGTTATCATGTCTCCCCTATCTCTCCTGTCCTCCAGTGTCGTCAGGTTGATTTCCCTTAACCTCACCTTGTAGGACATACCTCTTAGCTCTGGGACTAGTCTTGTTGCAAACCTTTGCACTTTCTCTAGTTTCTTTATGTGCTTGGCTAGATGTGGGTTCCAAATTGGTGCCGCATACTACAATATAGGCCTAACGTACACGGTGTACAGGGTCCTGAACGATTCCTTATTAAGATATCTGAATCCTGTTCTGAGGTTTGCTAGGCACCCATGTGCTGCAGCAGTTATATGGTTGATGTGCACCTCAGGAGATGTACCTGGTGTTATACTCACCCCAAGATCTTTTTCCTTGAGTGAGGTTTGTAGTCTCTGGCCCCTCAGACTGTACTCCGCCTGCGGTCTTCCTTGCCTTTCCCCAATTTTCATGACTTTGAACTTGGTGAGGTTGAACTCCAGGAGCCAATTGCTGGAGCAGGACTGCAGCCTGTCCAGATCCCTTTGTAGTTCTGCCTGGTCTTCGATCGAATGAATTCTTCTGATCAACTTCACGTCATCTGCAAACAGGGACACTTTGGAGTCTATTCCTTCCGTCATGTCGTTCACAAAAACCAGAAACCAGCACTGGTCCTAGGACTGACCGCTGTGGGACCCCGCTGGTCACAGGTGCCCACTCTGACACCTCGCCACGTACCGTGACTCGCTGCTGTCTTCCTGACAAGCATTCCCTAATCTATTGAGGTGCCTTGCCTGTTATCCCTGCTTGGTCCTCCAGTTTTTGCACTAATCTCTTGTGTGGAACTGTGTCAAACGCCTTCTTGCAGTCCAAGAAAATGCAATCCACCCACCCCTCTCTCTCTTGTCTTACTGCTGTCACCATGTCATAGAACTCCAGTAGGTTTGTAACACGGGATTTCCCGTCCCTGAAACCATGTTGGCTGCTGTTGATGAGTTCATTCCTTTCTAGGTGTTCCACCACTCTTCTCCTGATAATCTTCTCCATGACTTTGCATACTATACATGTCAGTGACACTGGTCTGTAGTTTAATGTTTCATATCTGTCTCCTTTTTCAAAGATTAGGACTACATTTGCTGTCTTCCATGCCTCAGGTAATCTGTTTCGATAGATGTATTGAATATTGTTGATAGGGGTACACATAGCACCTCTGCTACCTCTCTCAGGACCCATGGAGAAATGTTACCGGGCCCCATTGCCTTTGAGGTATCTAGCTCACTCAGAAGTCTCTTCACTTCTTCCTCGGTTGTGTGTACTGTGTCCAGCACTTGGTGGTGTGCCCCACCTCTCCATCTTTCTGGAGCCCCTTCTGTCTCCTTTGTGAACATTTCTTTGAATCTCTTGTTGAGTTCCTCACATACTTAATTGTCATTTCTTGTTGTCTCTCCTCCTTCCTTCCTTAGTCTGATTACCTGGTCCTTGACTGTTGTTTTCCTCCTGATGTGGCTATATAACAGCTTCGGGTCAGATTTGGCTTTCGCTGCTATGTCGTTTTCATATTGACGTTGGGCCTCCCTTCTTATCTGTGCATATTCATTTCTGGCTCTACGACTGCTCTTCTTATTCTCATGGATCCTTTGCCTTCTATATTTCTTCCATTCCCCAGCACACTTGGTTTTTGCCTCCCTGCACCTCTGGGTGAACCATGGGCTCGTCCTGGCTTTTTCATTAATCCTGATACCCTTGGGTACAAGCCTCTCCTCAACCTCCTTGCACATTGTCGTTACATATTCCATCATCTCATTAGCTGGCTTCCCTGCCAGTTCTCTGTCCCACTGAACCCAATTCAGGAAGTTCCTCATTCCCGTGTAGTTCTCTTTCTTGTAGTTTGGCTTCTTTGGTCCTGGCCTTCCTGCTTCTCCCTCCACTTGTACCTCTACTGTGTATTCAAAGCTTAAAACCACATGATCGCTGGCCCCAAGGGGTCTTTCATATGTTATGTCCTCAATATCTGCACTACTCAAGGTGATTACTAGGTCCAGTCTTGCTGATTCATCAACTCCTCTCCCTCTTGTAGTGTCCCTTACTTGTTGGTACATGAAGTTTTCCAGTACCACTTCCATCATCTTAGCCCCCAATGTATCTTGGCCCCCATGTGGCTCCAAGTTCTCCCAATCGATTTCCTTGTGGTTAAAGTCACCCATGATCAGGAGCTTTGCCCTGCATGCATGAGCTCTTCTGGCCACTGTAGCCAGTGTGTCAACCATTGCTCTATTGCTCTCATCATACTCTTTCCTTGGCCTCCTGCTGTTCTGTGGTGGGTTATACATCACTGCAATTACCACTTTGGGACCTCCAGAGTGAAGCATTTCCGCTATGTAATCACTTGCTTCTCTGCTGTCTCCCGTCTCCAGCTCATCAAAATTCCATCGGTTTTTGATCAGCAGTGCCACTCCTCCACCCCCCTCCCCTGTTCCCTCTGTCTTTCCTCAGGATCTGGTATCCCATTGGAAAGATGGCATCTGTTATCATACCTGTAATCTTGGTTTCTGTGAGAGCTATGATGTCCGGTGATGCCTCTTTGACTCTTTCGTGCCACTCCTCCCACTTATTTGTTATTCCATCAGCATTTGTGTACCATACCATACCAGGCCCGGTGGCCTGGTGGCTAAAGCTCCCGCTTCACACACGGAGGGCCCGGGTTCGATTCCCGGCGGGTGGAAACATTCGACACGTTTCCTTACACCTGCTGTCCTGTTCACCTAGCAGCAAATAGGTACCTGGTGTTAGTCGACTGGTGTGGGTCGCATCCTGGGGGACAAGAATAAGGACCCCAATGGAAACAAGTTAGACAGTCCTCGATGACGCACTGACTTTCTTGGGTTATCCTGGGTGGCTAACCCTCCGGGGTTAAAAATCCGAACGAAATCTTATCTTATCTTATCTTATCTTGGGGGGCCTGTGGGGGTGGGAGACCTGGTAGCATACTGTGGTGTGTGTGTGTGTGTGAGTGTACTCACCTAATTGTGGTTGCAGGGGTCGAGACTTAGCTCCAGGCCCTGCCTCTTCACTGATCGCTACAAGGTCCTCTCTCTCTTTCGTCCCTGAGCTTTGTCATACCTCGTCTTAAAGCTATGTATGGTTCCTGCCTCCATTACATCACTTGCTAGACTATCCTGACAATTCTATGACTGAAGAAACACTTCCTAAGATACCTGTGACTCATCTGAATCTTCAGCTTCCGATTGTGACCCCTTGTTTCTGTGTCCCCTCTCTGGAACATCCTGTCTCTGTCCACCTTATCTATTCCCCGCAGTATTTTGTATGTCGTTATCATGTCTCCCCTGACCCTTCTGTCCTCCAGTGTCGTCAGTCCGATTTCCTTCGACCTTTCCTCGTACGACATTCCCCTGAGTTCTGGAACTAACCTTGTTGCAAACCTTTGTACTTTCTCTAATTTCTTGACGTGCTTGACCAGGTGTGGGTTCCAAACTGGTGCTGCATACTCCAGTATGGGCCTGACGTACACAGTGTACAGTGTCTTGAACGATTCCTTACAGAGGTATCGGAACGCTATTCTCAGGTTTGCCAGGCGCTAGGTTTGCCAGATTTGTGTGTGTGTGTACTCCCCTATATGTACTCCCCTATGTGTGGTTGCAGGGGTCGAGTCATGGCTCCTGGCCCCGCCTCTTCACTACTCGATACTAATTCACTCTCTCCCAACTCCATGTTCTTTGTCATATCTCTTCTTAAAGCTGTTTATTTAATATGCTTCTACTACTTCACTCTCCAGATTATTCCTCTTCCTGACAACTCTAAGGCTAAAGAAATACTTTCTAACATCCTTGTAACTCATCTGGGTTTTCAGCTTCCAACTATGTCCCCTTGTTCCTGTTTCCCATCTCTGATACATTCGATCCCTGTCCACCTTGTCAATGCCTCTCAGTATTTTATACAGTGTTATCATGTCCCGTCTATCCCTCCTATCCTCTAGTGTCACCAGGTTGCCTTCCCTTAACTTCTCCTCATAAGACATACCCCTCAGTTCCGGGACTAATCGTGTTGCAAATTTTTGCACTTTCTCCAATTTCTTGACGTGTTTGACTAGGTGAGGGTTCCATATTGGCGCTGCATACTCCAGTATAGGCCTTACGTAAAGGGTGTACAATATGATGAATGATTCCTTACTCAGATGTCTAAACGCCAATCTCCCATTTGCTGCAGCAGTTATTTGACTGATGTGTGCCTCAGGGGACATGTTCGTTATAATCCTTACCCCAAGATCCTTTTCTTTAATTGAAGTTTGCAGCTTTTGATTTCTTAACCTGTACGCTGTCTGAGGTCTTCTGTGTCCTCTCCAAACTTAATTACCTTAGACTTACTGGGGTTAAACTCCAGGAGCCATTTGTCGGACCATACTTGTAGTCTCTCCATATCCCCTTGTATCTTAACTGATCCTCGCCCACTTGTATTCTCCTTATCAGTTTCACATCATCAGCGAACAGTGACACTTCTGAATCTATTCCTTCCGCCATGTCAATCACGTATACAAGAAACAGCACCGGGCCTAGGACTGAACCTTGTGGAACCCCAATCTACACAGCGCCCACTCCGACAGTTCAGCACGTATCAACACACGTTGTTTCCTTCCTGTCAGGTATTCCCTGATCCATTGCAGTACTTTCCCTATTCCTGCCTGCTCCTCTTATTTTTGCACAAATCTCTTGTGTGGTACTGTGTCAAAAGCCTTCTTGCAGTCTAAAAAGATGCAATCCACCCATCCGTCTCCATCCTGTCTTACTTCTGTTGCCTTATTGTAGAACTCAAGTAGATTTGGGACACAGGATTTCCCATCTCTGAAGCAGTGCTGACTGTCATGTATGAGCCCAATCTTTCCAGTGTGTTCCACCACTCTTCTCCTGATAATCTTTTCAATGACTTTACATACTATACAAGTCAGTGACACTGGTCTGAAGTTTAATGCTGCCTTTCTTAAAAATTGGAACTACATGTGCTGTCTTCCACGCCTCAGGCAACTGCCCAGTTTCGATAGATTTACTGAAGATTGCCGCTAGCAGAACACACAGTTCCTCTGCTCCCTCTCTCAGTATCCATAGAGAAATGTTATCTGGGCCCTCCACCTTTGAGGTATCTAGTACGTCTAGCAATTTCTTCACCTTTTCCTTGGTTATGTGTATTGTGTCCAGCACCTGCTGGTGCACCCTACCTCCACTGTTTGCTGGAAGCATTCCTGACTCTATTGTGAATACTTCTCTAAATCTTGTGTTTAGTTCATCACATACTTCTTGGTCACTCTTCGTGAGCTTCCCTCCTTCTTTCCTCTGCCTGATTACCTGGTCCTTGAGTGCTTTTTCTCCTAATGTGACTGTAAAACAACTTTGGTTCAGATTTGGCTTTTGATGCTATGTCGTTCTCGTATTGCATCTGGGCCTCCCTTCTTATCCCTGCATATTAGTTTCTGGTTCTTCTGCTCAGCTCCTTGTTCTCTTGAGTCCTTTGCCTTCTATACCTTTTCCATGCTCTATCACACTTGGCTTTGGCCTCTTTACACCTTCAGTTAAACCATGGGCTCACTCTGGTCTTACTATTTTTTCTGTTGCTCTTTGGTACGAACCTTTCCTCTGCCTCCCTGCACTTACTGGTCACTATTTCCATCATTTCATTTACTGTCTTTCCATTTAGTTCTTTCACGCTGCACTTCATACAAGAAACTTCTCATTCCTATATAGTCCCTTTTTTGAAGTTCCGTTTCTCTCTTTGTTCTCGTGCTGCTGCGTTCTCCACTGTTAACTCTACAAGATATTCAAAACTCAGAACACGTCACTGGTGAAGTGTACTTAGCTCAGTGAGGACGTTAGTGTACTCTCCTTGGACTGAACCAAGATGCCCTCCAACTTTACCAGCAGCTTAAGGAAGTATTGAGGGTAGCGAAGATGGAGGTACGGTGATTGACTGAGGAAAACAAGAGGATTCGTAGGAGTCCTCCTCTTTTGAGTCCTCAGGTCAAGAAGGGAACCTGGACAGTGGCTGGACAGCATGGAAGGAAGTTGACGATCAAGAAGACGAATGGAAAGGCAGAAACGACGAAGAAGAAAGAGACTGCTGTGGAAACTGTTGTGGAAATATCTAATACATTCTCCATGCTACCCGACGAATGTGAGTCTACTACTGGGATCGTCACGACGAACGACACCGAGGAAGTTAAGAATATTGTTGTTGTTGGGGATAGCCAGGTTAGGTACATGGATAGGGCCTTCTGCTTGAAGGACAGGAGTAGGAGACAGAGGGTTTGCTTTCCTGGGGCTGGGATGGAGGATATTGTTAGCCGGCTTGACAACATCATGAACGATAATGGGATCAATCCTATTATCTGCCTCAGTGCTGGAGGCAATGATGTAGGCAAGCATAGAAGTGAGGATTTAGTTAGAAGGTTCAGGACAGCAATAGACATAATTAGGAAGAAGGGGGGGCGCCCTGTTAGATGTGGCATTTTGCCAAGAAGAGGTGTTGGAAATGAATGGTTGTCCAGAGCAATTGGTATTAATTGTTGGCTGGATAAACACTGTAAGGATAATGCAGTACCATTCATTGACAACTGGGACGACTTCTATGGCCGAAATGACATGTATGCCAGGGATGGGGTTCACTTATCCAGGGCAGGTGTGGGTTTTTTTGCTAGCTCAGTTGAGGGGGTTGTTAGGACTTTAAACTAGGATTAGTTAGAGTATGGGTTTAGAAATGATAAATAATGAGTAAGAATATATGGACTTAAGCTCTGATATTAATAATCTTAATAGTAACTGTCATGGAGTGACTCTGGGTAATGATAATTTCAGAAATTGTGTAAAAACAAAGATGAATAGGAAAAACGTTCAGAAGAAGAAACATATGATGGTATTTTATGCTAACAGTCGAAGTGCAAGAAATAAGCAATCATATTCCGACTCTTTAAATCATACCAGGTTTCAGTTAATGCAATGACATCAAAGTTCCCAGCACATGCTCCCAAAAGTAGTTCCAGCACATGCTACGTTTGGTAGTATGTGCTGGGAACTTTGATGTCATTGCATTAACTGAAACCTGGTATGATTTAAAGAGTCGGGATATGATTGCTGAGTGTAATATTCAAGGGTTTAAGCTCTTCTATGTGGATTGATCTAATGGGAAGGGGGGAGGAGTTGCATTATGTGTTCGAGAAAATATTAACTGTTGCATAAAAACAGGTATAAAAATAGATGGAACAGTAACAAAATCTGTTTGGGTAGAGTTTGTAGAAGGTCAAGAAAAACTAATTCTAAGTGTAATATACCGACCTCCAGGCTTGGATCGCGTTAGAGGGAGACTTCTTTGGGACGAAATTGTTAGGGCTTCTAGACACAATAACGTAGTGATAGTAGGATATTTTAACTTTAGTCAAATTGACTGGAATTCTTCGACCGGTAATCTGAAAACAGTTCAGGACTGTTTTCTGAAGCAGTGTGTAACAGAGCCTACCAGGGGCAATAATTTGCTAGACCTAGTCTTGTCAAATAAGGAAACACTCGTAAATAATCTGGAGATCACTGAAGAGCTTGGCGCAAGTGATCACAAATCCATCACTTTTAGCATTAACTGAGAATACAAGAATAATGATAATACGGTAAAAATCCCTGATTTTCGTTCTGCCGATTACAACGGACTTAGAGAACACCTGTCTAATCTCGACTGGGGTTATCTAGCTAATGGTTTTATTGACGATGGTCATACCTATGATTACGAAGGGATCTCAATTTATGATTTTTTTCTTAATAATGTACATCGTGCTCAGAGTATATACATTCCCCAGAGAGAAATTAGGTCTAATAATAACGATCCCAATGGATTATCAGGAGGCTAAAGCATCTATTAGGGGAGAAAAGGGGAATTTATAGGCGCATCAGAATTCAATTCAGTTCAATTCAAAGTTTATTCTCTATAAAGATTACAATGTTGAATTTACAGAATTTGGTTGTTGTGTGGTTTACATGTAGTTAAATAATGATTACAGAGTGTACCACTAGAACACCTAGCATGGCTAGGCATTTCGGGCAGATTTACTTTAATTCTTTATTTTAAAATATTACAAATTATGAGGTAAGTTGGTATTATGGCTAAGTGACTAAATACTAGTTTGTGAGTTTAGCAATGTGAATGCTTTTGTTTTGGCACAGTACATAGTTTCAGTATTGGAGTATCACAGGATTCATTTTTTTTAAGATTGAGATTAATATTTCTGTTTATGGTCAAATGGGTGAGTGAGTGTAAGTGTGAACCACCAGGTGGTATTCGTGTAGTTAGTTGATGGGGTGTATCAGGGAGATAAGATGTTTTCTAATGGTATTTTGAAGGTGATGAATGTGTCTGCAGTTCTAGAGTTCAGTAAGGTGTTCCAGATTTTAGGGCCTTTGACATACATAGAATTTTTGTAAAGGTTTAGTCGGACACGGGGAATGTCGTAGAGATGTTTGTGTCTGGTGTTATGCCTGTGGGTTCTGTCACAACTATCAAGAAAGCGTTTTAGGTCAAGGTTGATATTGGAGTTTAAGGTCCTGTAGATGTAGATTGCAGAGTAGTAAGTGTGGATGTACTGAACAGGGAGTAAGTTTAGATCTATGAAGAGTGGGGGGGTGTGTTGCCAGGGATGGGATTTAGTGATTATTTCTTACTGCAGCTTTTTGTTGGGTTATTACTGGCTTTAGGGTGTGTTGCTGCAGTTGATCCCCAAGCACAAATAGCATAGGTGAGGTATGGATAAATAAGTGAGTGGTATAGTGTGAGAAGGGCATTTTGCGGCACGTAGTATCGTATCTTGGAGAGGATCCCAACCGTTTTGGATACTTTTTTGGTTATGTGTTGGATATGGGTGCTGAAATTCGGGTTGTTGTCAAGGTATAGGCCTAGGAATTTGCCCTCATTATGTCTGGTAATTAGAGTGTTGTCGATCTTAATGTTAATTTGTGCATCTCCTGCTCTGCTACCAAACATAATATAGTAGGTTTTGTCAGTGTTAAGCGTAAGTTTATTGGCTGTCATCCTAGTCGATATTTTGATCAGCTCCTCGTTAACAATGGTGTTGAGGGTGGCAAGATTAGGGTGAGAGATGACATAATTCGTGTCGTCAGCAAAGAGAATGGGTTTCAGGTGTTGGGATACGTTTGGAAGATCATTGATGTATATGAGGAAGAGCAGGGGACCAAGGACACTTCCCCCCTGCGGAACTCCAGTATCAAGTGGCCGTGTTGTTGATGCTGTGTCTTTAATGGT
This sequence comes from Cherax quadricarinatus, assembly GCF_026875155.1. Taxonomy (NCBI): domain Eukaryota; kingdom Metazoa; phylum Arthropoda; class Malacostraca; order Decapoda; family Parastacidae; genus Cherax; species Cherax quadricarinatus. The sequence goes on from NC_069440.1 coordinate 34,687,961, forward strand.
GACATACTGATACCTATTAGTAAGGTAAGATTTGAAATAAGCAAGCGCATGGCCTCTTATACCGTAATGGTCAAGTTTGTGGAGTAGGATGTCGTGGTCTTCTGTGTCGAAAGCTTTTCTTAGGTCAATAAAAATTCCTAGTGGATATTCCTTATTTTCCAATGCTGTGTAAAGCAGATCTATCATTTTTATGATTGCATCATTAGTGCTTTTATTTTTCCTGAATCCAAATTGGCAGGGGTTGAGTATGTTTTGTGTTGTTATAAATGAATATAGTCTCCTGTGCACGAGTTTCTCAAAGATTTTGGATAGCAATGGTAAGTTCGATATTGGCCTATAGTTGTTTAAGTCTGTAGGGTCACCACCTTTATGCATTGGTGTAACCCTTGCCATCTTGAGTAGTTTCGGGAAGGTGCTAGTTTCTAGTGACTTGTTAAAAAGTAATGAAATAGCATGCGAAAGGATATGGGCCGCTCGCTTGTACAGTAATGGTGGGACATTAGACAGATTCCCTGAGTTGTTTTTAAGTGACTTTATAATCTCGGTGACTTCCGAGGGCTCAGTTGGTGCAACATAGAAGGAATTTGGGAAATTCCCATCTAGGTAGTCCCCGGCATGGGCATTGGTATGTGGGATTTTATTGGCGAGATTAGATCCTATGTTGAGAAGAAGTTGTTTATCTTGTTAGCTGTGTCAGTGGGATGTAGTGGTGTTTCATTAGGTTTAGTTAGGACAATATTCTTGTTTTTTTTCAGTTTGTAGGTCCCTAGAATCTGAGAGAGTGTTTTCCAGGTCTTTTTTATATCTCCTCTAGTGTCTGTGAATCTACTGGAGTAGTATAGTTGTTTGGCTTTCTTTATTACTTTGGTGAGAACTGATGAATAGTGTTTAAGAATATCTTTGTGTATTAAGCCCTGTCTATATTGCTTTTCATATTGGTGTTTCTTGTCAATGGATTTCAGAATGGTACTGGTTAGCCATGGGCAACCAAGCCGTTTGTTTGTGATCTGTTTCGTTTTTATAGGACAATGCTTGTTGTATAGTCTAAGTAATTTGTTAAGAAAAATGTCTGTCCAGTCATCAATACCATTGGCCTTGGAGAATTCTGTAGGCCAGTCAACAATCTCTAGGTCAGCTGTGAACTTCCTTATTGAGGCCTCGTCATGGAGTCTAAATGAGACTTTGTTGAATTCAAGTGGTGGTTTGCTAATGTTTGTCAGAAGAGGAAAGGTTAACCTTACTGACCAATATGTCCACCTTAAAAGAGAAGTGAAAAAGGGGATTAGAAGGGTTAAATGTGATTATAAAAATAGAGTTGCTAGTGAATCAAAGACCAATCCAAAGGGATTCTTTCAAGTGTATAGGACGAACGTGAAGGAAAAAGTAGGACCTCTGAAAACTGGGAATGGACAGCTGACGGATAATGAACTGGAAATGTGTTCCATATTTAATGACTATTTTTTGTCGGTTTTTACATAGACATAAATGATATTCCAGAAATTAACAATTATTCAGTTCCTGACGAATTCAGATTGACTAATATTACTGCCACGAGGGACATGGTTATCTAACAGACAGACAAACTGAAGCAAAATAAGTCCCCGGGGTCCGATGAGTTGTTTTCCAGGGTACTTAAGGAATGCAAGATGGAACGAGTGTGTTTAATGCGTCCATTCTTACCAGTGTTGTGCCAGAGTTGTGGAAGATGGCTAATGTGGTTTCTATATTCAAATCAGGGGATAAGTCCATTCCTTCAAATTACCGTCCAATAAGCCTGACATCTATAGTGGGCAAGTTACTAGAATCAATTATAGCTGACATTATCAGAAGTCACCTTGAAGAGCCTAACTTGATAAATGAATCTCAGCATGGGTTCGCGAGAGGTCGTTCCTGCCTGACAAACTTACTGACGTTCTTCATTGAAACATTTGAGGCAGTAGACAGTAATAAAGAATATGATATCGTTTATTTGGATTTTAGTAAAGTGGCAGCTCATGGTATAGGAGGTAAAGTTCTAGCATGGATAGAGTCATGGCTTACCAATAGAAAGCAGAGAGTTTCCATTAATGGGGTCAAATCTGAATGGGGATTAGTCACTAGTAGCATTCCACAAGGATCAGTTTTAGACCCTCTCTTGTTCATAATTTACATTAATGACCGTGATAAAGGATTACGAGTGGCATGAGCAAATTTGCTGATGATGCAAAGATAGGCCGTATGATTCATTCTGAGGAGGATATCAATGAAATGGCAGATGAAGTTCAATGTGGATAAATGTAAGGTACTACTCCTTGGTAATGAAAATAACCCTCGAAGCTATAAACTAGGTGAAGTAGAGCTTGATCATACAGAATGAAAAAGACTTGGGAGTCATGGTAAGCAGAAACCTGAAGCCAAGACAGCAGTGCCTAAGTGTGCACAACAAGGCCAGCAGATTACTTGGATTTATCTCAAGAAGTATAAGTAACAAAAGCCCAAAAGTTATTTAACAGCTCTATACATCACTAGTGAGGCCTCATTTAGATTATGCTGCTCAGGTTTGGTCCCCTTACTACAGGATGGATATAGACTCATTAGAGAACATTCAGAGAAGAATGACTTAAGTGATTTACTGTGTAAGGAATCTCCCGTATGAAGATAGACTTAAAGACTTAAATCTCCACTCTCTGGAGAGACGTAGAATTAGGGGAGATATCACTGAAGTGTATAAGTGGATGACAGGTATAAACAAGGGAGATATTAATAAGGTATTAAGGGTGTCGAACCAGGTAAGAACCAGAAATAATGGATTTAAGTTGGATAAATTTAGATCTAGAAAGGACATAGGTAAGTACTGGTTTTGTAACAGAGTTGTGGATGCGTGGAATAATCTTCCCAGTGGGGTGATAGAGGCTAGGACCTTGGGTAGCTTTAAGAAGAGACTGGACAAATATATGAGTGGGAGGGGCTGGGCTTGATTTGTGTCATTGGGTACGGGAGTTAATTCTTGGGTAGCTTTGGGTAAAGGTCGTTCTGATAAGGACTTGCCTTGTATGGGCCAGTAGGCCTTCTGCAGTGTTCCTCCATTCTTATGTACTTAACATCATGATCACTAGGTCTTTCGTGGGTGATATCCCTTATGTCTGAACTATTCAAGGTGAATATGAGATCCTGCCTTGCTGCAACATCCTCTCCTCTCTCTCTCTGGTTGTACCCTTAACATGTTGGTGCATGAAGTTCTCCAACATCTTAGCCCTCCATGTTTCTGGTCCCCCATGTGGCTCTAGGCTTTCCCAGTCAATCTCTTTATGTTTGAAATCTCCCATTATAAGCAATTTTGTCCTACCAATATGAGCCCTCCTGGCCACTTCAGCTAGTGTATCCACCATTGCCCTATTTCACACATCATACTTGACTCTTGTCCTCCTGCTGTTAAATGGTAGGTTATACATCACTGCTATCATCACCTTTGGACCCCATAATCTGATATCCCTTTGGAAAGATTGCATCTGTTATCCCTGTAAGTTTTGTCTCTGTTAGTGCAATAATGTCAGGTGATGCATCAATGATGCGTTCTTGCCACTCTTCATTCTTACTTGTTATTCCATCTGCATTGGTGTACCATACCTTTAGCTTCCTTTCCCTTACTGTGTTTTGGGAGATGGAAGAGGAAGGTGCATGCTGGTAGGGTTGGCATCAGGGTGGAATATTATGGGAGGCTGCTGTGATTGTGGAATCAGTGCTTAGGGGGGGGGGCGTGGCTATGGAGTGAGGTTTGTTTCTGTTTACTGTGTTTGGCTGATATGTGGTGACAGGGGTTGAGAGGTTTCTGTAAGCATTTGTGTTTGATGTTCCCCCAAAGGCTGAGCTTTCCTGTTTGTCGTTGCCTGTCCTGTCTCTCTTTCCTTCCACTGGTTTTGTCTTGCTCTCACTTTCAGTTGTTTTCTTTCCTTTCTTGTTCGGTCTCAAATGAGGTACACTTTTGATAATCTGGAGAGTCTGTTAACAGTGGTTTCTGTTGTAGTATCCTGTTCCATACCACATCAGTCTTGAATGTCAATTTGATTGGTCGATTTTTTTCCCTCGAATACCCCGCCCAAGTCTGTGAAAATTTTCTACCTGAGGCATGTCCCTCTCTCCTGTTATTGTAATGATGTTCTTAATCTGTTTCCTCCCAATGCTTTCTTTCATCATAGGTCTGCCCTTCAGCCTCCAGAAGCCCATTAGTAATTAGTGACCTATCCCTCTCTTCTTCCCATTTCTTTTCCCTACATATCTCTGGATCTGATTTAAGCATCTCCTTTGCTGTTTCCCTAATCATCTCTCAGACACCCTGATGGCCTGATATTACTGCTGCAAAAGACTGGTTAGTTCTATTCCTTCCTTCATTCCCCTCGCTGCCTGCTGATGTTCCCATTTCAGTCATCTTGCTCCTTTTGGGCCTCATCCTTATATCCTGCTTCAGCACATCCATTTCTTCCTCCATTCTCTGTATCTTTGCCTCAACTACTACAACTCGTGATTCCCACTTCTTGCTCTCTGCAGATATCTGCTGTAACATGCTATTGCAAAGCTCGTTTAACCTTTTTTCCCATTGTTGTTACTTTTTGTTCTTGAGCCATTCTATCTAATCTTCCTTTTCCGACCAGCCATCATCGGTTCCCTTTCCTTCACGTCCTCCCTTCTGAGAGCCTTCTTTTTTTATCCTGTTGGGATGTTCTAGCCCCTTCAGCTTTTTGTAAAAATGAGTGTGTCGTGGGCAAGATTTATGAGCTAATGTGTTATGTTTGTCTATGTGTATATGCATGTGAGAGTGTGTGTATGTTATGTATATATATATATATATATATATATATATATATATATATATATATATATATATATATATATATATATATATATATATGTCGTGCCGAATAGGCAGAACTTGCGATCTTGACTTAAATAGCAACGTTCATCTTGCCATATAAGACAAGCGAAATTTGTGTATGCAATAATTTCGCCAAAAATCATTCTGAACCTAACGAAAAAATATATTTCACTGTGTTTGTTTAGTATTAAATTATTGTAAACAAATCTAAAATATATTTAGTTGGGTTAAGCTAAAATAATTGCGCTTGTTATAATAAGGTTAGGTAAGTTTTCTAAGTTCCTTTTGGTGCAAAATTATAAATTTTTACATCAACATTAATGAAAAAAAAATATCTTTAAACGTATAAGAGAAAATTTTAGAAAGGACTTAATTTTAAATGAGTTCTTGCTAATTGACCAGTTTTACATATTCAGCACACATATATATTAATATATATATATATATATATATATATATTATATATAATATATATATATATATATATATATATTTATTTATTTATGCAGGGGTGTTAATGTTGCAGTTTAAAACTGTAGTGTACAGCACCGTTCTGGCAAGACAGTGATGGAGTGAATGATGGTGAAAGTTTTTCTTTTTCGGGCCACCCTGCCTTAGTGTGTGTGTGTGTGTGTGTGTGTGTGTGTGTGTGTGTATCTCAATATACATAGAGAGTCAGTCTCAGTGTATATTCATAAACAGTACTCACATTTGTGTTGCAGGGATCGAGTCCCAGCTCCTGGCCCAGCGTCTTCACTGGCCACTACTGGGTTTTCTCTCTGCTGATAAGATGGGACTTGTGCACTATCACATCTCTTCTTAAGACTTCGTTGTCTAGGTTGTTCCACTTGTTGATCACTCTATGGCTAAACAAGTATTTTTTAACATCCTTGTGATTCATCTGTATTTATATCTTCCAGCTGTGTCTCGTGTACCTGAGACCGGTCTCTCTTATCTTGTCCGGGGTTCGATTCTCCTCTGGTATGGCTGGAAAACGTTAGGGATGTGTTTCCATAAGACACCTGTTGTCCCTTTCCCTGTTCACCCATCAGTTTAAAATGGGTACTTGGCTGTTAGTGGACTGGTGTGGGTCGCATCCTGGGACAGAACTGACCTAATTTACAGGAAGTGCTCTACATAACAAGCAGCTTTCTATAGAGCAATATGTCAGTGATGTCAGCTAGGCCTATATACCTTGTACATGTACCTGTACTAAATAAAGATATTATTATTATTGTCAGTTCTTCTCAGTATTCTGTAAATCTTAAACATATCTCCCCTGGTCTTCTGTCCTCTTGTGCCGTCAGGTTTAGTTCCTCTAATCATTCCACATTTCTCATATACCTCAACCTGGGACTAGTCTCATTGCAAATCTTTGATTTTTTCCACCTTCTTGATACATCCGTACTAGTTCTGCATACTCCAAGATGAGCCTGACATGTGCCATATGTGGGGATGTGAATGGCTCCTTGTTGTTTAGTTTAGTTTAATATGTTTATTATGCACCCCATACCCATCCTGTGGGCGGTAGTCACCCCATACCCATCCTGTGGGCGGTTCACCCCTACCCATCCTGTGGGGATCACCCCATACCCATCCTTGGGGGGGTTAGTCCCCCCATCCCATCCTGTGGGGGGTATAAAAGTTTACAGAGTACAAAATTGGCCGGGGACGGCTCCAAAGTTTTGATGGAGCAAGTTACAGAGGTAATGAACTCAAAATTTACAAAGGTAATGAACCCCAAAATTTTAAAAAGGGGTAAGGGACTACAATTTCAAGGTAATAAACTCCGGGTAAGTCTGGTCCCCAATCATGACAATTTTAAAAAAAGGTATTTCGATTACGAGGTCGAAAGGGGGCCCGGGGACTGGGCCCCCAAAGTTTTGATACTGAACGGGTACAAAGGTAAGACCAAAAGTTACAAAGTAAGAATTCTGTAGAAGGTTACTTACGTTTAATTTTTGGCTAAAATCAGAAAAAATTATAGAGTAAGACAATTCACATTCCACACCCGGTCACAACTGTAATGAGTTATTGGGCAAATATTGATTGTTGAGTCCACACACACACACCCACACACACACACAACCACACCACCCACAACACACACCACACAACACAAAACACCAACACACACACACACACACTTTTTTTTTAAATATCTTATGCCCCCCATACCCATCCTGTGGGGGGGAGTAAAAGATTACAAAGGTACAAAAGGGGTCGTGACTGGACCCCAAAGTTATGATAGCTGAACTATTACAAAGGTAATGAACTCCAGGTAGATCTGGTCACAATCATGGCAAGTTACAAAGGTAATGAATCAGCTTCACTCCTATACATGGTTACAGTCATGAACAAATTACAAAGTAATGAACCACTGATACGTCCACACCTGGTCACAATTGTAATGAGTTATAAATACAATATTAAGTGGGTCATACACACACACTAGCGCGCGCGCGCACATACACACACGAGGGCGCACGCACGGACATGTGCACACGAGCGTACAAATATATGCATACACACAAGGACGCACACCCACACACACACACCCACACACACACACACACCAACACCCCACACACACACCCCCACACACACACCCACACACACACACCCACACACACACACACACACCCACACACGCACACACACACACCCACACACGCACACACACCCACACACGCACACACACACACACACACACCCCACACACACACACCAACCCTCACACACACCCGCACACACACCCTCACACACCCACACACACGCACACACACACACACACACACACACACACTCACACACCAAAACAAAACACACACACACATCACACACACACACCCTCACACACACCCACACACACACACACACACACACACACACACACACACCACACAGTGGAGAGAGTAGCATAATTGGGAAAGATAAATGAGAATAAATTTGTGCCTACACGACGGGCCTCTCAACCCCCCCCCCTAAACCCTCCCTCCCTCACACACAAGCACACACACACAAGGTAGACACTCACACACACACACATACACACACATACACACATACACACACACACATACATAACACATACGTAAACACACAAACACACACACACACATACACATACACATACACACACACACACACGCACACACACACAACACCCCACACACACACACACACACACACACACACCCACACACACACACACACACACACACACACACACATTCACACCCACACATTCACACACAAAACCCTATCTAACCCCCCCCCCAAACCATCTAACCCCCCCCCCAACTATCTCTGCCCCCAATAACCATCCCCCCCCTCCCCCCCAACCTCCATCCCCCTCCTAACCGTCTATTCCCCTCCCCCTAACCAGGATGGGGACAAGGGCCCAAAGGGACGAATCGGAGAGGGAGGAATGGGGGGGGAAGAGCTCAAAAAAAGGGAGGAAACTGGGGAAGGGAGACTAATGACTGAAGGAAGAGGGAAGAGATTAGCACAAATGCGAAGGTGAAGCAACAGGCCACAGCCAAAACAAGATAGAAAATTTAGAAGAGGAGCTGAACATCAAAAACGCACAAGACAAAGATTTACAGAAGTAGCATGGGGCAAGGGCACATCGAAACAGCAACAGGTCCGAAGAAGCAGGGAAAACTAAACTGTAGCAAGGCCTTCAAACCCACAGGGGCCCAAAAAACAAAGACGGAGCACTCTGGGACAAAAAAGAGAGGTTGGAAGACATTGAAGAACTAGGACATTTGCAAGGCCCTTACAATACCTTGGGGGCCGGAGCAAGTAGCAGAAGGATAAACCAAGAAAAAGGGCCCAAACGGGGGAAAGGGGACTAAGGAAGGGAACACTCCCGGGAAGGAACTAAAACCATAAAGGGATGCAAGGGGATCACAGGGGAGTGGAAAGGGAGAGTCCGTTTTTTTGTCTAGGGGCTAGACGAACTAAAGGGGAAATTTATGATGAAAAAAAACAGGGGGAAAAAAAGCGTTGAAGACATCATGAAGGTGATAGGCGAGGGGACTGACCCAGGTGGCAAATTTCGGAGAATTGGTGGTTCCAAAAAAAGGAATCGGCCTCTAAAAAAAATTTTAAAGGCAGAATCAACCCGAACCATGATCCGCGGGAGAAACCCGGCTGAGAGCCAACAGATTTTCCGAGTGTGTACCTCGACCGAGACAGAACACGGGAAAAAAGGGAAGACAATAAAAGAGTTCAAAACGAAAGGAAAATGGGGGGAAAAATAAAAAAGGAAGCAAAAAACCAGGATCAAATGAAGGACAAGCGCACCCCCCAGAAACACCTGCAAAGGATTTCCACCACGACACCCCCAAGGAACAAAAATTTCCAAAAAACCCATCAAAACCCGATCCCTCTTTTTCCACCCCCCGCCCACATTACGTATTAAACAAAAGTTAAGGGTTTGGTACACAAATGCGAGGTTTAACGAATAAACATGAGGAATGGCAAGAAAGAAAAATGAAAAGCCCCCAAACATCATAGCGTTACAGAAACAAAACCAGGGAGACAAAAAACAATGAAATTTTCCCACAAATACCAATCTGGGGAAAGATAGAAGGGGTAGGGGGGGGGGGGGGTTGCCTGCCGTAAAAAACAGATGGAAATTCGAGAAAATGGAAGGAATAGAGAACGGGAAAAAGAGACTACATACAGTACACTTCATCGGGGGAAACACAAAGTGGTATTGCATGATGTATAACCCCCACCCAGAACTGCAGGAGGCCAAGAGAGGAATATGAAGAGAGCAAAGAGCAATGGGGGACACACTTCGAGGTGGCAAGAAGAGCTCACTCCAGAGAAAAGTTGCTGGTTAGGGGATTTCCCACAGGGAATTGACGGGGAAACCCCCGGAGCCAAAAAGGGGGTCCCGAAACGGAGACCCGGGATGTTGACGTGGGGGGGAAACCTCATGCACCAACATGTTTTAAGGGACACTACCAATGAGAGGGGGGGATGAACCACAAGATTGACCTTGTTTTACCCGGGCAGCTCAGACATTAGGGTTCAAGTATGAAGTCCCCTAGGAGCTAGCGACCACGGTTCGTGCTTTGAATACGTAGAGCGCAAGGGGGGAGAATAAAAGGAGTAAATGGGGAAAAGCCGACTATAAAAAGGGGACTACATAGGGGTTAAGAACTTCATGCGGGGGGCCCCTGGGACAGAGAAATGGCAGGAAAGCCTAAATGAAATGATGGAAATTAGCAACAAAAACGGAGGGATTTGGAAAGGTTTATTCCCAAGGGGAACATAACAACGGAAGACCAGAACAAGCCCCTGGTTTACCCCACGGTGTAAGGAGGCAAAAACAAAGTGCAATGAGAATGGAAAAGTACAGAAGCAAGAAAACACACGAAAAAGGGAGATCACGCAGAGCCAGGAAAAGTACCACATAAAGGGGGAGGGCCCCCGACAGTATGAAAAGACATAAATCGAGAATCAGACTGCCCGAAACGTTGTATAGCCCATCAGGGGGAAACAACATCAAAGACCAGTGATCAGATTAAGGGGCAAAGGGGAGAAATCACAAGAAATGATCAGGAGGTATTAGGGGCTGAACAGAGATTTAAGAAATTTTACTAGAGACAGGAAGGGGGTTGGGAAACAGCACAGAAGGGAAATCAAGAGGGAATATACCAAAAGTGTTTTATGACATACGAACAACTAGGAGGAGGTGAAGAAACTTTAAGTGACCTTGACACCTCAAAGGGGATGGGACCGGACAACATCTCCCCATGGTCCTTAGAGAAGGAGCAGAGATGCTTTTTGGGCCTCTAACCAAACCAACACACCCTTTAACTGGGCAACAAACCCGAAAATGGAAAAACAGTAATGTAGTCCCCTATTTAAGAAAGGAAAAGAAACAGGCACTAAAAACAGACCTGTGTCCTGACATGATTGTTGCAAAGTCATGAGAAGATTATCAGGAGGAGAGGGTCGAACACCTGGAAAGGAACAAGATTATAAATGAAAAAACCCGCATGGGGGTTCAGGGAAAGGGAAATCTTGACACAAACCTCCGGGGTTTTTTTTGACAAAGGAACAGAAGAAACACAGAAGAGGGTTTTGGAATTGCGTTTTCCCCAGACTGCAAAAAAGGCCTTGACACAGTTTTTCCCCCCAAAGATTTGTGCAGAACTGGGGGATCAGGGACACATAAAAAAGGAAGGGCACTGCAATGGATAAAGGGGAAAACCCGACAGGGGGCAGCAAAGAGTCCCCGGAAAGTGAAGAGGTATCACATGGGCGCCTGTTACGGCGGGGGGCCCCAGGGGTCAGTTTTTTAGGACCATGCTATTTTTGATTAGTGAACGACATGATGGGAAGGGAAAAGACTCTGAAGTTCCTTTTTGAGTGACGAAGTTGATGAGAAGAATTAAATCGGAAAAGAGGATGAGGCAGGGCTGCAAAGAGACCAAAAGGCTGACATGTGGGCCATAACTGGGTCCTCGAAAATTTAATCCAGCCCCAAGCAAAAATCAAAAAAGGGAAAAAACCCAGACGAAAAGGCTGGTGGCAAAAAAACCGCCTCCTCCCTTTGCCCAAACCCAGAATCAGGAAAAACCTAACCCCCCAAAAAAACCCCGGCAATGAAATACTTTCCAACCTCGGAACCAAACCGACCTGTTTTTACCCTTGAGACCCCGCACCCTCGAACCCCCACCGTAGCACCAAAAGTTTCAAACAACGGGTAGCCCCAACTCAAAACTCAAAAATTTAAAAAACCCGCCAGACGAAAAACAAAAACAACAAATACCCTAACAAACAAAAAACCGGGGGCCCCCAAAAAACAAATGAACCCGCATCCAACAGGGAAACCAGCCCCCGGGGGGCCTTGCCCGTTGGGGAGGCGCCCAAAAGGGAACCAAAAACCCGGGGGGCCGGCCCCCCGGGCTAGCCACCCTCAAACCCAAAAAAGGGGCTTATAACCCCAAAACCCCCCCCCCCACCCCGCCCCCCGGGTTCCCCAACGTCTCGGGTATTTTTAAAGCCCCTTACCCGGGAAAAACCCACCTTTCCCCCCTTTTAGATTTTTTTCCCCCCCCCAAAAACCCCCCCAACAAAAACGCCTATCCCCCTAAAACACGGGCTCACGGGGGAAAACCCCAAAAAAGAAACCCCCCCGGGCATGTGCTCCGGGGGGCCACTTTTGGGGGTGCCCCAAAACACCCCCCGAGAATAGATAAGCGTTTTGGATTTAAAAGAAAAAATCATTTGGTTTTTTTCCAAAGGCCAAACTTAAAAAACCCAGAGAACACCCCCCGAAGCTGAAGACCAGACAGTCACAGGGACTTTGGGAAGATTTTTTCATCATAGAGTTGTCAGAAAGTGGAATACCCCTAGCAAGTGAATAGTGGGGGCAGAACCATACATTTTTTAAAAAGGGATGACAAAGTCAAAAGAGAGAGAGAGAGGATCCATGGGATCATGAAGAGGGGGGGCCGGGTGAGTCTCGCCCCCTGCAACCACAATTGGGTGAGACAATTAGGTGGTACAACACACAACACACACACCACACACACACATGCACACATGTGGAAATGCTTTATTTACAGCTAGAAAAAGTCAGGGTATTTCTCCAGAATGTCTGCAATAACCCTGGGAAAAAACTTAGCCATTCTTGAACACTTCTATGAGTTGTTTCTAAATTTCATTAATTTTATCGCCCCAGTACATAAGACGCAAGGTTGGAAAATAGTCCATCTGGAAAGTTTACATTCGTTGGTCTAACGGTGGGGGTGTTTTTAACCCCTCCCAAAATATTGAAACCCCGCCGGAGCCGGGCAGTGTGACACCCAAAGGGTCGCTTATCTTGTGGTGCCCCATAGAATGTGGTTTCCTTGCATGAGGAATATGTAATGGACTGACTTGTGTCAATCTCCCTAAGTCTTAAGTCAATAAAATCATTTAATTTTCTTTTCGTTTTATTGTTTCAAACGCTAAATGAAAACCCCAAGTTTGTTCTACCCCCCTTGTTGAACATGCAAAAAATTCCCATATATTTGTGAACGTCGTTTTTTACCACGCCCGCATTCTTTTGATTGTGTCTTAGGGACATTCCGGAGATCCTTTCTCTTTCAAGAGGGGTTTCAGCCTTTCTTTCCCCGACCCTGTACCCGTTTTCATCAGTTTGCCTTTCCTGCTTTCACAACTTTGTATTTTTCTAAATTTTAAATTTCCAATAGCCCCTTGTCATCTAGTTCTGCAGCTTCTCCGGTTCATTTGCAGTCTTTCCTGGGCTCTGATGTTTACATTGTCATCATCGCGGTCAGGAACCTCGATCGATTTGTTCTCCATACCATTTACATACTAAAAAAATTTTGGAAATGAGAAAAATTTTCTGAATGTTTTACAGGGTAAATATTAGGGTTAAAAACCTTGGTAAAAAAACCAAAAAGTGGTTTAGAAAGAACGTAAGCAAACACTATAACATATTTATTAGAAAACTTTTCGGTCCTGGGACCTTGATCAAGGTCCCAAGACCGAAACGTTTTCTAATACATATGTTATAGTGTTTGCTTACGTGTCTTTCTAAACCATATCTAGGTGTAAATACATGTATTTTGAGATGTGTGTTTACATAGATAGGTGTGTATTCCTTAGTGTATATATCGAAAATATGTCTAAGTGTATATGTATTAGCGTGTATTATGTCTGAGCTTATACACCACTTTGAGAATATATATTTATATATACAAAGGGAAGTGCATATATGGTCAGGCACATTTACCCAGAGATGTGTATCTGTAAGTGTATACATACAGGGGTGTCTGTATGTATATTTTGTAGTATATACAGCGAGAATATGTCCTTAACTGTATGTCAGGAATACATGAAGTCTTAATAACTGTAACGGAAAAATGAGTTCACAGTAACGTGAGTAAACACTGGTTGCTAGGAGCGTGCGTGCGCTCATGTGTGTGTGTGTGTGTGTGTGTGTGTGATGTGTGTGTGTGTGTGTGTGTGTATGTGTGTGTGTGTGTGTGTGTGTGTGTGTGTGTGTGTGTGTGTGTGTGTGTGTGTACTCACCTAGTTGAGGCTCCTGGCCCCGCCTCTTCACTGGTCGCTACTAGGTCACTCTCCCTGAACCGTGAGCTTTATCATACCTCTGCTTAAAGCTATGTATGGATCCTGACTCCACTACATCGCTTCCCAAACTATTCCACTTCCTGACTACTCTGTGGCTGAAGAAATACTTCCTAACATCCCTGTGATTCATCTGTGTCTTCAACTTCTAACTGTGTCCCCTTGTTACTGTGTCCAACCTCTGGAACATCCTGTCTTTGTCCACCTTGTCAATTCCTCTCAGTATTTTGTATGTAGTTATCATGTTCCTCCAATCTCTTCTGTCCTCCAGTGTCGTCAGGTTGATTTCCCTTAATCTCTCCTCGTAGGACATACATCTTAGCTCTGGGACTAGTCTTGTTGCAAACCTTTGCACTTTCTCTAGTTTCTTTACGTGCTTGGCTAGGTGTGGGTTCCAAACTGGTGCCGCATACTCCAATATGGGCCTAACGTACACGATATACAGGGTCCTGAACGATTCCTTATTAAGATGTCGGAATGCTGTTCTGAGGTTTGCTAGGCGTCCATATGCTGCAGCAGTTATTTGGTTGATGTGCGCTTCAGATGTGCCTGGTGTTATACTCACCCCAAAATCTTTTTCCTTGAGTGAGGTTTGTAGTCTCTGGTACCCTAGACTGTACTCCGTCTGCGGTCTTCTTTGCCCTTCCCCAATCTTCATAACTTTGCACTTGGTGGGATTCAACTCCAGGAGCCAATTGCTGGACCAGGTGTGCAGCCTGTCCAGATCCCTTTGTAGTTCTGCCTGGTCTTCGATCGAATGAATTCTTCTCATCAACTTCACATCATCTGCAAACAGGGACACCTCGGAGTCTATTCCTTCCGTCATGTCGTTCACAAAAACCAGAAACAGCACTGGTCCTAGGACTGACCCCTGTGGGACCCCACTGTTCACAGGTGCCCACTCTGACACATTGCCACGTACCATGACTCGCTGCTGTCTTCCTGACAAGTATTCTCTAATCCATTGTAGTGCCTTCCCTGTTATCCCTGCTTGGTCGTCCAGTTTTAGCACTAATCTCTTGTGTGGACCTGTATCAAACGCCTTCTTGCAGTCCAAGAAAATGTAATCCACCCACCCCTCTCTCACTTGTCTTACTGCTGTCACCATGTCATAGAACTCCAGTAGGTTTGTGACACAGGATTTCCCGTCCCTGAAACCATGTTGGCTGCTGTTGATGAGATTCCTTTCTAGGTGTTCCACCATTCTTCTCCTAATAATCTTCTCCATGACTTTTCATACTATTCATGTCAGTGACACTGTCTGTAGTTTAGTGTTTCATGTCTGTCTCCTTTTTTAAAGATTGGGACTACATTTGCTGTCTTCCATGCCTCAGGCCATCTCCCTGTCTCGATAGATGTATTGAATATTGTTGTTAGGGGTACACATAGTGCCTCTGCTCCCTCTCTCAGGACCCATTGGGAGATGTTATCTGGCCCCATTGCCTTTGAGGTATCTAGCTCACTCAGAAGCCTCTTCACTTCTTCCTCGGTTGTGTGCACTGTGTCCAGCACTTGGTGGTGTGCCCCACCTCTCCATCTTTCTGGAGCCCCTTCTGTCTCCTCTGTGAACACTTCTTTGAATCTCGTGTTGAGTTCCTCACATACTTAATGGTCATTTCTTGTTGTCTCTCCTCCTTCCTTCCTTAGCCTGATTACCTGGTCCTTGACTGTTGTTTTCCTCCTGATGTCGCTGTATAACAGTTTCGGGTCAGATTTGGCTTTCGCTGCTATGTCGTTTTCATATTGTCGTTGGGCCTCCCTTCTTATCTGTGCATATTCATTTCTGGCTCTACGACTGCTCTCCTTATCCTCCTGGATTCTTTGCCTTCTATATTTCTTCCATTCCCTAGCACACTTGGTTTCTGCCTCCCTGCACCTTTGGGTGAACCATGGGCTCATCCTGGCTTTTTCATTATTCCGTTATCCTTGGGTACAAACCTTTCCTCAGCCTCCTTGCACATTGTTGCTAAAGATTCCATCATCTCATTAACTGGCTTCCCTGCCAGTTCTCTGTACCACTGAACCCCGTTCAGGAAGTTCCTCTTTCCTGTGTAGTCCTCTTGTAGTTTGGCCTTCCTGCTCCCCCCTCCACTTGTAGCTCTACTGTGTATTCGAAGCTTAAAACCACATGATCGCTGGCCCTAAGGGGTCTTTCATATGTGATGTTCTCATTATCTGTACTACTCAAGGTGAATACTAAGTCCAGTCTTGCTGGTTCATCCTCTCCCCTCTCTCTTGTAGTTTCCCTTACTTGTTGGTACATGAAGTTTTCCAGTACCACCTCCATCATCTTAGCCCCCCATGTATCTTGGCCCTCATGTGGCTCCAAGTTCTCCCAATCGATTTCCTTGTGGTTAAAGTCACTCGTGATCAGGAGTTTTGCCCTGCATGCTTGAGCTCTTCTGGCCACTGCAGCCAGTGTCTCAACCATCGCTCTATTGCACTCGTCATACTCTTGCCTTCGTCTCCTGCTGTTCTGTGGTGGGTTATACATCATTGCAATTACCACCTTGGGACCTCCAGAGTGAAGCGTTTCTGCTATGTAATCACTTTCTTCTCTGCTGTCTCCTCTCTCCATCTCATCAAAATTCCATCAGTTTTTGATCAGCAGTGCCACTCCTCAGCCCCCTGTTCCCTTTGTGTTTCTTCATGATCTGGTATCCCATTGGAAAGATGGCATCTGTTATCATACCTGTAAGCTTGGTTTCTGTGAGAGCTATGATGTCCGGTGATGCCTCTTTGATTCTTTCGTGCCACTCCTCCCACTTATTTGTTATTCCATCAGCGTTTGTGTACCATACCTTCAGTTTCCTTTCCAACACTGTGGTTTGGGGGGCCTGTGAGGGTGGGAGACCTGGTAGCATGCTGTGGGATTCTATAGCTGGATGTTGGATGGAAGCTGTGAGTATGGATTGTAGTGTGTGTTGGGATGGTGTGATAGGTTATGGGGTTCTGAGGATAGTTGTGTGTGTGCTTGCCCTTGCTGCTCTGTTCTGCTCTGACTGACCTCTGCTGGTTCCATCCTTGTCTCCTTTCCTAGCTCCTTTCGCTTTTTTTGTCCTCTCCCTCAGCTGCTATCCTTCTGTCTAGGAACACCCTCTTGTACTCTTCTGAGTATTTCAACCGTGGTTTCTCTTGGAGGATCCTGTTCTGCGCTGTTTCTTTCCTGAGAATCAGCTTGATTGGTTGGTTTCTCCCCTTCAAGTACCCCCCTTTTTCTGAAATTTTGCAATCTCGTCATGTCTTCTTCACCTATTTCCGTGATGATTTTTCAATCTCCTTTCTTTTTCCTGAGTCTTTCGTGTGTGTCCTCCCTCCCCTGTGCCTGGAAAAACACTGATTTTGCCCTTTCCTCTTCCCATTCCCTCTCCTCTGTGATCTGAATCCTTCTGTTTTGGGGTCATTTTCTTTTTGATTTTTCCATGCCTTTGGTAGCATGGTTGTCCCCTCAGCATTCGACTGTCACCCTCCCCCTGACCAACTGCTTTTCCCCTTTACCCCTTGGGCCCCTTTTTGGGAAAAGGCTGATATGACTTAGCCTAATTCTTTTTCCCTTCATTGTGTTGGGGCCTTCCCCTTCATATGCTGTTTTCTCTGGTCACTCCCCCGTAACTTGCTTCACCCTGTTTACCTAATTTAGGCCCCTTACCCTGGTACTGCTTTTTCGACTTGTGCCCCCCAATTCTTCGACCCCTTCCCCAACCTTTTTTTCAAAAAATTTCTCCTATTTTTCTCCCCCTTCTTGTTCCATCCTTTTTTGCTCCTTATCCATCCTCCCTACCTGAACCAGTCTCTCGACCCCTGATTCCTGCAAGTCCCCACCATTTTTTTTTTTTGAGTGGAAAGAGAAGGGAAAAAAGGCAAAAGGGAGAGAGAGGGGGGGGGGAGTGAGGGAGAGATGGGAGGGGAGAGAGGGCAAAAGGGGGAAGAGAGGGGGAGAGAGGGGGGAGGAGGGGAGATGGAAGAGAGATAGGGGGGAGAAGGGGGAAGGGAGAGAGAGGGGAGGAAGGGAGGAGGGGAGGAGATGGGGAGGGGGGGAAAGAAAATGGAGGGAGAGATGTTAGGGGGGTGGAGGGTAGAGGGGGGGTGTTAGGGGAAGAGATGTTAGAGGGGGAGATGGGGAGGGGAGAGAGAGAGAGAGGTAGAGAGAGATAGGAAATGGAGGATAGGTAAGAGGGGATGGGAAATGAGAAGATAGGTAGTGAAATGGTAGGAAGGTAGGGGTTTTGGGGGAGAGAGAGGTAGTGAGAGGGGGGAGAGAGGAAAGGGGAGGGTTGAGGGTCATTCACGGGAAAGGGTGTGAAATCCTGTGTGTGTGTGGTGTACTCACTATTTTTATCACTATTTGGGTTGCAGGGGGCGAGTCCTAGCTCCCGGCCCCCCCCTTTTCCCGGTTGCTACTAGGCCCCCTCTCTCCCCGCTCCATGGCTTTTTCAAACCTGTTTAAAACTGTGTATGGTTCCTGCCTCCACTAGTCATTTTCTAGGGTATTCCCCTGCCTTACAACTTTTGACTGAAGAAAAAAATTCCTACTATCTCTCTGACTCATTTTTGTCTTCAAATTCAATTGTGGCCCCTTGTTTCTGTGTCCCCCCCTGGAACTCCTGTCTTTGTCCACCTTGCCCTTTCACGCAGTATTTTTATGTCGTTATCTGTTCCCCTGACCCCCCTGCCCCCAGTGTGGTCAGGCGATTTCCCAATCTTTCCTATGGACATTCCCCCTTTGCTCTGGAAATAACCCTTTTTTTTTTTATTTTTTTTTTTTTTGATCTTATAATCTTTTTTTTTCCCCCTTCATAATATCCTAATAATTTACGTTTTGAATTTCCTTACTTTTTAAGGTTCAATGCTGTTCTCGGTTTGCCCGGGCCCTATGCTGCGCAGTTTTTCTGGATGGTGTGTTCGGAGACATGTCGGTGTTATATACCCCAAGATCTTTCTCCTTGAGTGAGGGTTTTCAGTTTTGGCCACTAGCCTAACCCTTTTTCTGTGGTCTTTGTGCCCCCCCCCCATCTTCAGATTTTCTTTGGCAGGATTAAATTCGAGAAGCCCTTTGTGGACGGTGTCCCGTCTGTCCCAGGTCTCTTTGAAGTCTGCCTGGTCCCCATCAGATTTAATTCTCCTCTTAACTTCAATCATCTGCAAACGGGCACTTTTGAGTCTAACCCTTCCTCATGTCGTTCACATATACCAAAAAAAGCACTGGTCCTAGGACCGACCCTGTGGGCCCCGCTGTCACAGGTGCCCACGTATACTCATTAGTACCTGACTCGTTGCCTCCCTGTCAGGTATTTCTGATCCATTGCAGTGCCCTTCCTGTTAAATGGCCCCCCTGATGCCTAGTTCTGCCTAATTCTTGTGAGGAACTGTTCAAAGGCCTTTTGCAGCCCAAGAGATGCAATCAACCCCCCCTCTCTTCTTGCTTCTTCTGTTATTTTATCAAAAAAACTCCAAAAGGGTTTTGGGAAAACAGGATTTCCCTTCCGTGAATCCGTGGGTTTGGCATTTATACCCCTTTTCCCGTTCCAGGTGCTCCACCATTCCCCCTGATAATTTCCCCAAAAATTTTGCATATATACACGTCAATGACACAGGTCTAAGTTTAGTGCCCCTTTTCTGTTTCCCCTTTTTTAAAAATGGGAACTACATTTGCCGCTTCCATATAGGGAGTTGCCCCGTTTTCCCGGGAGTGTTGAGATTTGGTTTAAATGGCACGCAAAAAATATCTGCTCCCTCTTAAAGGGCCCCGGGGGGATGTTTTTTGGGCCCCTTGCCCTTTTAGGGGTCGATGTCCCTTAGCAGTTTCTTCACCTCCCCCTCCTGATGTATGTCGTCCAACACTTGTTTGGGGTATTCCTTGTGTGTCCCCCTTGGTTGTCCCCCCAGAGTCCTTCCTGTCTCTACTGTAAATATTCCTTAAAATTTGGTTGAGTCCTCCCATACCTTTGATCGTTTCTTGTGAGTTCTCCACCCTTTTTTCCTCGCCTTATACCTGGTCCTTGACTGTTGTTTCTCCCAATGTGGCTAACAGCAGTTTGGGTAGATTTGACTTCGATGCTTTTCGTTTTATACTGTCGCTGGGCCCCCCTCCTTTCGTGCATTTTCGTTTCTGGCTCTTTCATAATTCCTTGTTTTCCTGGGCCCATGCCTCCCGTACCCTTTTCCTTCTCTGTTGCACTTTTTTTTTGCTCCCTCACTTGGGTAAAACCAAGGACTCGTTTTTGGGTTTTCCCATTATTTCCGTTTCC
Source organism: Cherax quadricarinatus (assembly GCF_026875155.1). Taxonomy (NCBI): domain Eukaryota; kingdom Metazoa; phylum Arthropoda; class Malacostraca; order Decapoda; family Parastacidae; genus Cherax; species Cherax quadricarinatus. The sequence continues at coordinate 34,708,184 of NC_069440.1, forward strand.
TGGGAACAAAAATTTCCTCTGCCCCCTTGCACTTTGTTGCCCATATTCCATCATCTGTTTATGATTTTCCCACCATTTTCTGTCCCACTGAACCTCCTGCAGGAAGTTTTTCATACCAGTTGTCCCCCCTTTTTAGTTTGGCCTGTCCCCTTCGTTCTGTACCCTTTTCCCTTGTAACTTTTACTATACAGTCAAAAATCAGAACCACATGATCGCTGCTCCAAAAGGGGCTTCATAGTGATGTCCTCAATGTTGAACTGCTCAGGGTGAACAAAAGATCCGCTTGCTGG
>NC_069440.1:34708973-34876473 GCF_026875155.1 Cherax quadricarinatus
AATGGCCTCACTGCCAAGCCAAAAGAAATGCTTCCTTGGGGTTTATAACAAGATTAGTTTATCTTGGACTGATACTTTCTAATAAACTCTCTGCAGCCTGTCCCCAGAAAAGATCAAAGCTTTATTAAAATTTTAAAAATTCCCCCAAAAACCAAGAAGCTCATGCTTAGTTTTTCTTGGTTCTGTAAATTTTTATGCACGGTTTATCCTGAACTTACTGATTTTACGGCATCTATCCGACTTCCTTAAAAATCTGTAAAGGAACCTCTTAAATTTCAAACGTAGCTCGGGAAAAAGTTTAATGAGATTAAAAGTATCTTTTCGAAAGACCCTATACTTAAATTCCAGATATTAATAAAACATTTTGTTTAAGAACTGTTGCCTCCAAATACTGGCTTAGGTGCGGTGTTTACTACAATACCATGATGGTACTCCCTTCCCTGTATGTTTCCCTAACCCGGAAACCCCCTTCCCCACGAAACGAGATACTCCACCATAGAAAAGGAATATTTGGCCCTTGTGTGGGGTATCTCCAAACTTAATTTGATTTGCTGGTGTTGCAACCCCTGAATGGGTTGCAAGATTATGTTATATATATAATTCCCTTTTTCATTAATTTTACATTGTTATTTTTGCGATAAAAAGCTAAATCGTAAATGCATTGCTTTATATTGTTATTTTGACTTGTTAGGTAGGATGTACATATTTGTGCTCAGTTCAAGTCTTGATTGTCTAACTACTGTAATTATCGCTCTTTGCTCGTTATTTCTGCCGGCTTCTGTTTCTCGCTGGGCAGCAACCACCAGAGCTATCACGTGATCGGGGGGGGGGGGGGGTTGTCCTCACCTCGCCTGAAGTACTCAGTCTGCTCTAGACTCTCTTGGAGGTCGGACAGATTGTCTGTCTCAATATTCTTGTTAGTTCTGTTAAAACTCTGTTCACAGAACATTGTATAGACTTAGTGATTTTCGACTTTTGTATGAGGTTGTGTGTCTCATAGACACTCTGAACATCTCAGGTCCTGAACTATAGCTTATGACCTAATTTGTATGGTTTCTGTGTATTATCACAGTCGGGGATTTTCTTATGCTGAGCTTTTGATTCAGTAGTATGGGAGTTTTGTAACTTTTGTGGAGGATCTGCTGATGGTCCCTACTTAGTGTTTTTTTAAAATTATCTCCTTGTTCCCGATTCTGTGTCGCCCGTTGCTTGTTGTATTTTCTATTGGGCTTTAGCATTCTTTTTGTTGTTCAAGCAGACTGTTTTGATTGCCAGTCGGTCAAGAAGTTAGTTTATGTGAGGACTTTGTCAGTCACTTGTTTAAGTCTAGTCGGTCGTGAGACATAGAACTACTTAGAGCACTTACACAATCACAAACTTGTACATATTTGTAATATCTTATTAAATGTTTAAAGTACCCGACGGTACTTAAGAATGATAGTGATTATGTGCTTTCAACACAATAATCTGTAAAACGAGAGATGTGTATTATTTTGATTTCTGTGATTAATTTAAATATTAATTTAATTTATGATAATATACCTCTAGACTTAATAAATTTATTAAAATTTTTAAATTTTTCTAGTTAGTAGCTTACCAGTTGTAATCCTGAAGCACTATTGAATCATACTGAATTCCAATGGATAATTGGACAAGGATACTGACTAGTTGTTACGAAAACCCAGTAACAGGCTGGATGCTAGAAGGGCAGTCCTTTCTAATATTCACTGGAGATCTCTAAGCTTTCAGAATCACATTTTTTGTAACAAATGGGGGCCTGTCCGGGATGCTCTTGATCCAAGGTGTTGGAGAAAGTGTCCAGTTTGACATACTAGTAACTCTATGATCAAACACTTTGAGTACTTTCCTAATCTGAAGACTTTGAGTTTAGTCTTGTACAACATACCAGGTGGATGTATGTACCTGACTGAGTCTCTTGATCCAAGGAGATGGAAATACTGTTTATGAGCTCTAACTCTAAGACAACCAACACTAAAATTCCTATCAGGATTATAGTTTCCCATAATCACTCTCTCGTAGTACAATTATTTTCGTGATGTATGCCAAAGTGAAACAGTTAATTGATACTCTGACTTTGTCTGAGTTAAGTACATTAAAACTTCAGACGTGTTGGTGAGTAGCCAAATATCTCGGTGTGACGTATAACAGGAATTACACCGCAGAAACTGTCAGAGCATTAATTAAAGATATATTGTTTCCTGCTCATACAGAGATGTCTGATTATGATTCAGATTCAGAAAGCCTAGTGTCACAATTAGGAAGTATGACTCTATTTGATGACTTAGAAGAAAGAGCAACTACGGCAGAAGTGTCTTGAGCCTAGTGAACCTCCGCTCACACCATCCCGCCTCACTGACACAATAGTACAGAGTGTAGCTGGTTGGATGACTCAGCCACATACTAGTACAGTGTATGCTACACCTGTATCTACTTATCCTAGACCAGATCTAGACTCTCTAGAGACGGCTGAACGAGGTGTCCGACCTAAGGACCGTCCAGACCACGTTAGATTCCTTACTCCTTCATTACCCACTGGTCCTATCTCTCAGGAACAGTTTGAGAGGTTAGAATGCCTCATTATGTTGCAGACTGCACAAATAGAGGCACAGAGGAAATTGAACGAAGATTTCCAGAGAGAAAATGTTCGTCTGGGAAGACAACAGACTGATATATCACAGGACCCATTTAATGTGCAGAAAGCTGCATCAATGGTTCCTAAGTTTTTTGAGAGTGACTTAGACACCTATTTTGATGTGTTTGAGAACCAGGCACGTGCTATGAACTGGCCACGTAAGCACTGGGCAACATTGTTGCATACAGCGTTGACAGGAAGAGCTCAAACTTGTACTGCTGCTTTACCATTTGCCAAGTACATAAGTTATGACGCTGTCAAACTAACTATTCTAGAGACATATAACTTGTTACCTCTAAGTTATCATAGAGCATTTCGTACGTTACAACGACGACAAGATCAAACTTGTGTAGAATTTGCTCGTGAGAAAAAAGTTGCTTTTGAGAGATGGTGTAGGTCTGCCAAGTGTAACAACTACAACAGCCTTGTTCAGTTGTTACTACATAAAGAGTTTAACAACTGTATGTCTGCTGACATACAAGAATATCTGATCGATCATACTACCTCAGATATTCTGGAAACTGCAGCATTAGCAGACAATTAGGAGATTTCTCACAAAACTTGTACATAATAAAACACAAAGAAACAAGGTAACTAAAAATTGTCCTAGAAGTTGGCAACCTAAATCAGCTGCTCATTGCCGGCCTGATGTACCTGCTACTATAACTTCTCGTACCTTTACCAGGAAAACTCACAATCCTGAATCTGTCTCTGTGGCTAGACAGAAATCTGATATCGAGAATAAGAAAGTTAAATGTAACTATTGTAACAGAAAAGGACATGCTAGAGAGTATTGCTATAAGTTAGAAAGAGATACAGAAGCAGTCGTGCGGCTGGCGCCCCCCACTCAAGTCATATCCTCTTCTGAGCAACACAGGCACCAAAATCTAGTAATACCTCTGATCCTATTGTTTTAGATAATGTTACCCAGGATAGATGACTAGCGTCAGAAAGTGTATCTGACAAAAAGATTCGTTCAGCGATTAGTCCTTACTTTTCAAGAGGTAGAATAGGATTTGACGAATCACATCTAACTGAGATTGTTACTTTCAGAGACACTGGCAGTTATCTCACGTTATTGAGAGAAGATGTACTGCCCATAACTGATGATACCTATTGCAGGATAGATGTATTGTTAGAAGCCTATGGAGGGGTTATAAAAGTGCCTCTGCACAAAGTTTATATTCAAACAAGCTATTATACTGGTTATATTTCAGTGGGTATATCCAGTGGTGTATTTCCATCAGGTCAGTGGACTTGTTGATAGGGAACGATATCCTTCATGCTGGTATATGTAAAGAACCACTTGTGATTGATAATAACACTGATGATAATTATGCCATTGAAGCTTGCAGAGAGAAACCTATTTTATTTCCTCTCAGCACAATTACTAGAGCTATGTCAAAGATACAACAACCATCCTTGTCTCCTGTTGAGTTAGTGGATGACAATGATTTGGGCTTGAATATGTTGTTTAGTGATGCTCTGCGCCCAGGGTCCTTAACGCTGACTCCCCCGGTCATCAACCTAGTCAAGACACACCTGACGTTAAATTTCTAACTCATGATGATTTAATCAAGGATAAGTTTGTTGATCAGTCACTGAGAAAGACTGAGAGATATAGCAGTTACTGAGAGTGAAGCAAAGGATATCGATAATTGTTACTATTATAGTAATGGTGTACTGATGGAGAAAAATACATGCAAGTTGTCAGGTATAGTGTTTTTACACCACAGTCAAGCATCTAGTAGTGTTACCAGTTACATTTCGTGAACAAGCCATTGATTTTGCTCACAATAGTCCCATAGGAGGACATTTGGATGTCAAGAAGACACTCGGTAAACTGGCAAAACATTTTACTTGGCCTAAAATGAGGGAAACAGTAGCTGATCATGTGCGACGTTGCCACGTGTGTCAAGTGACAGGCAAGCCAGCACACACACCTCCACCTGCGCCTCTCATTCCTATCACCGTGCATGGTGAACCATTCTCACGTCTTATTATTGATTGTGTTGGTCCTTTGCCTAGAACCAAACTAGGAAACCAATACTTATTTACTATTATGGACGCTGCAACACGCTATCCCGAAGCTATTCCTATGAGAAAAATTAATGCTCATGCTATTGTGAGAGCGCTGATGAAATTTTTCTCCCAGGTTGGATTGCCACGAGAGATACAATCTGATCAGGGATCAAACTTCACTTCTAAGATCTTTCGAGAAGCATTATCCCACCTAGGAATAAAGTCTGTACTTTCAACCAGTTATCATCCACAGTCACAAGGTGCTCTAGAGAGATTTCATCAGACATTGAAGTCTATGATGAGAGCTTATTGTGAACATTTTTCTGGGAGACTGGGATGAGGGTATTCCTTTTCTTCTGTTTTGCTATGAGAGAAAGTGAGCAAGAAAGTCTCGGATTTAGTCCATTTGAACTAATATTCGGACACCAAGTGCGTGGTCCTCTCGCAGTGTTGAAAGACGTGTGGACAGGAAAATCAAATCCATCATTGAGTACTTCACCTTCATTAATGCAGCAACATTTTGACAGCCGCTAGGAGAGCTAGCTTCGAAAAACCTAGTTTCAGCCAAGCTAGAATGAAGCAACATTATGACAAACGTGCTGTCTCTCGCTCTTTTAAAGCAAAAGATAAGGTGATGGCTCGGAAATTAGTACCAGGTCATGCTCTACAAGCCAGGTATGATGGTCCCCTGGAAGTAGTGAAAAGGCTTAGCGACGTAAATTATTTGGTACGTACGCCTGGGAAAAAGAAATCTAATCATGTGTACCATGTTAACCAGCTCAAGGCATACTACGCTAGTCCTCTACCTACTACTTCTATTCTTCCTAGTACAGAGGAAAGAAAAACGTCAGTCTACCTGACATCTCTAGAGGTATAGAGGTTCGTTTAGAAAATTCAGCGACTCTACAGTCACTAGACGATTTTCTTAGTAACTTGGGATTGATAAAGCTGGTGATATTAAAAAAAATGATTTTGCATTTCCCTGAATTGTTCGGTGATGTTCCTAAACGTTGTACTCTGGGTGTACATGACGTTGATGTACAGGGAGCATCACCCATTAAGCAATCACCATATAGAATGAGTCCAACGAATCATAAAAGCATTGAGAGAAGAGGTTGATTTTCTGTTATCTCACGGACTTATTGAACGCAGTAAAAGTCCATGGGCATCTCCCTGTATTTTAGTGCCTAAACCTGATGGTAGTTTCAGGATGTGCACTGATTACAGGAAAGTGAACTCTGTCACCTTGCCTGATGGTTATCCTCTACCTCGCATTGACTACCTTATTGACCGTGTGTCAGGAGCCCAGTTTGTCAGCCGTTTTTAGATCTCTTACGAGGCTATATCAAGTCCCGCTTACTAAAACGTGCTCAGAAATATCTGCTTTTACTGTTCAAGATGGATTGTTTAACTACCTCTTTACCCCTTCGGCCTATGTAACGCGGCTTCTTCTTTCCCAACGTATAATGAACTAGTTGACCCACATTTAGAAGGAGTTCGAAGCCTACCTTGACGACTTAGTGGTTTGTACAGTGACGAGTGGGAACAGCACTTGACGGGTCTCAGAACATTGTTTGAGAGACTGGCGCACTACAACTTCACTGTTAAAATTAGCTAAATATAGTTTTGGTCAAGCCAAGATTACCTATCTAGGCTTTTGTATCGGCCAAGGTGAGGTTGCTCCTATTGAGGCTAAGGTTCGGCAATTTCTGAATTTCCAGTGCCACAGGATAGGAAGGAGTACAGAGATTCCTGGGTATTGGCAGGATATTATCGCAGGTTCTGTCCAAACTTTTCTCAGATTGCAGCTCCTCTCACTGAGCTTACTAGTAGCAAAGTTCAGTTCACCTGGACTAGAGACTATTCAGACTCGTTCAAAAGGTTGAAGCGCTTGCTATCCTCTGCTCCTGTGTTGAAAAGTCCTAATTTCAATCTTCCCTTCTTTTTACATATAGATGCGAGTGGCTATGCAGTGGGCGCTGTGCTGCTCCAACAGTCAACATCCACTGATATTCTCCATCCTATATGTTACTATTCATCTAAACTTAAACGACACCAGAAAAATTATGCCACTATTGAGAAAGAGGCTCTAGCTCTTGTGGTGTCCTTGGAACATTTTGACGTGTATTTGGGCACTTCCCCATTTAAAATTAACGTTTTTTCAGACCACAATCCCCTCACTATGAAGAGTAAGAATGCTAGGATCATGAGGTGGGCCCTCAGAATCCAACCTTATTCTATTAGTATAAAACACATAAGTGGTCATTGTAATGTAATTGCTGACGCTCTGGCACGTCCTTAATAATTATCAGTTACTTTAAATTAACGTAATTTTAATGCCCAAATACCTTTTGTTACTTGCTATGTCAAATTCCCAGTAAAGTAACTTAATCCCTCCAGACCATATTAACTATATATAACTCATGTCTAATTATTTATATTTATATATTCACAGCATTGATGTGTGTGAGGAGGAGACATAAGCTGAGTGATGAGTGGGTAGTGTGGTGTGGGCGATGTATTGCGTGTGACGCAACACTGTCCTGCCGCAGACCCCCCCTTCACTACACACCTTAAGCTGTTTCATGCTCAGATATCCATACTGCATAGCATTCCACAACCACTACTTTCGAGTGGAATGCAGTCTCCTCTACTATGATCGAGCCTCATCGTGCCCTACTTGTCTGCGCTTTCCTGTCTCTACACTGATGTACATAACCACGAGTATGCAGAGATACGATACTGTGTAAATGCCCTAGTACTAGGGGCATATCCTAGTGAAACTGACACTGTTGAATGATAGAAGTGCTTGGCACAAGAGTGACTCTGATTAATATTTATATTAAATTGTATTGATATGAGTAATCAGTAATAATGTGAAAGACATTAATGCAACTCCTAGTGCGACCGTCTGTCGTGTTGGGGGGGTGTTGCAACCCCTGAATGGGTTGCAATGATTATTATGTATATATAATAATTACCTTTTCATTTAATTTATATTGCTTATTGCGATAAATAGCTAAATCGTAAATGTATTGCTTTATATTTTTATTTGACTTGTTAGGTAGGATGTAACTAAAGTGCCTCAGTTCAAGTCTTGATTGTCTAAAATGCTGTAATTATCGCTCTTTGCTCGTTTATTCGCCGTTTCTCGCTGGGCAGTAACCCACGGAGCTATCACGTGATCGAGGGGGGGGGTGTCCTCACCTCGCCTGAAGTACTCAGTCTGCTCTAGACTCTCTTGGAGGTCGGACAGATTGTCTGTCTCATTATTCTTGTTTTGTTCTGTAAAACTCTGTTCACAGAACATTGTATAGACTTAGTGATTTTCGACGTTGTATTGAGGTTGTGTGTCTCATAGACACTCTGAGCATCTCAGGTCCTGAACTATAGCTTATGACCTAATTTGTACTGGTTTCTGTGTATTATCACAGTCGGGGATTTTCTTATGCTGAACTTAGATTCAGTAGTATGGGAGTTTTGTAACTTTTGTAAGTTTTGTAACTCTGGGTTTTCGTAACAGCTGGGAAAAGAATTCATTTTAGAAATGGACCACAAACCTTTGATATACCTAGAAACTTTTAAGGGAACCAACAGTCGCCTCTTGAGGTGGACAATGTCTCTCCAGGCTTTTAAGTTCCATATTGTGTATATCAATGGTTCATCCAATTATTTCTCTGACTGGTTAAGTCGTGACACTCAGAAGATTTGTTGCCTTACGCGACTTCCACAGGTTAGAACTTTTTCCTCGCCTGTTCTTCTTATACTCCTTGACTATAAGTCTTGGTATGGGGGAGTGTTAGGGAAAAGTTCAATAGATAGGAGTAGCGAGGGAGTATATAGTAACAATAATTTCATTGCCGGCTACTTGTTAAGGTTGGGTAAGTCCAGCTCCCGCTATCCCTTCCCCTCCCTCTTCCCCCCCCCGAAAGGTGACGTGTGGGGCTCCTGTCAAACAGTAAATCACTCGACTCGCAGCTCCCAACACTACTGTAAGTACACGCCTGATCATATTTTAGTGGACTTATTGGTTAAAAGCTTCACTTTTGACCAATAATTAACTTAGTCCTTTCAGTCTTGATAGGTTAAAATGTTTTAATAATCACCACATCTTTTAGGTATTGTACTTATCATGGAGAGTGATTTCTTAAGCAGTGGGTAATCTCTCTCTCTTTACAGCTTGAAAGGACAGAGAGGGTCACCTGCTAATCAACGAGTAGAAATTGAAGGAGATGGACTAACGTTCTGAGACGTCCCAAATTCTGATCCACTTACCTGTTTGTGTATGCAAGTAGCAGGATATAACCCCTCATCATTGCAGTGGAAAAAAAACTGCTTTCCTGTCATCTGGACGGATTACTGACGGCTAGAAAATCTGTGAAGAACGAGCCGGTGGGTTGACATCAACACCTGCGACCCCCACCATCATCGGCAACAGCTACGATTTCAACAACACGCCCGTGTCCCCAACCCAGACACCCAAGTTTTAATATAAATATATTTATATTTAAATAATAATTATATTTTTTATATAGTTTTAGCTTAAACAGATTTTTAATTTTTCATTTTTCATTTTTTTTTTAAGGTAGGATTAATTTTTAAATTTTTAATGTTTTATTTTTTATATTTTCTAAAAATAAGTGTTTAGTTTGTCATTTTTTTTTCTTTTTCTATCTTTAATTTTTCCCTGAGGGGGAGCCAGCCTTGGTAATACGACTGAAGTTGTTAAGGGGCTAAAAGTAAAACTTCACATGAGAATTTTAAGAACAAGTTTTCGGTTTATTTGACCTTCATGACAAACGTGTAAAATCCTCGAAGTTTTTTCCTTTTTTAAAGTTTTACCCTGGAAGATGCAGGAAATTCCAGAATAAAAAAAAAGATAAAAAGTCAGGCGAAAATATGATACCACTAAAAAAGTCACTGTACGGGGGCGCTGATGAACTGTTTTCGAGGGTTATAATGGGCATAAGGAGGAACTTTGCGAACCTTTTAAAAGGTAGCTTCTCAAAATATCTCACAAAAATGGCTTTTAAAGCCAATGAGTGAAAAGACAAAAGGGACATATGTTTAAAAAAAATGAGACAGGGCGTTAGCTTCGTATTATTATTAGTTAACCTCCTTTGTAAAAACTGGTGGAATCAATAATTGTCAGTATTCATGCCCCTTGAAAACATTTAAATTTACCAGGAATCTCAGCACATGTTTTTAAAGGGGCTTCCTGCATTCAAATTAACTATTTTTTACAAGGTATTTTAGGGAAATGATCATGGTTATGATTTTGACACGTGATTTGGATTTTGACAGTTCCACACTGAGACTGTTGAGGAAAGATGAACACACCAATAGAATTTTTTTCTAGATGGAGGCAAAAGGCAGGGGAAAAAGAAATTTATAAATAGGAAAAATCACAATGGGGGTGCGTCAGAACGGGGATTCCACAAAGTGCGGGCACTTTGTTGTTCACAATATACATAAATGACATATGTGGGGAAATAACATAGCGGTTTTTTTGATGACACTTAAATAGGGCATCGGGTTAAAATTTTGATAAGGGGACTAGGAACTGCAGGGAAGACCTGGATGGGGTGGCAGTGGGGCGATGACGCAGATGCAGCTCTAAGACCGGGGAAAAAGGGGAATAAAACCCGTCACTTTTAAACTTAAAGTGAAGACTTTAATCAAATTTGAATAAGAAAAAGATTTTGGGGGGCCTGGTTAGTTGAGCTCCCGAATAACCTAAACTCTAGAACTTTGAAAAGCAATTAATGACATGTCCATTCACTCTACCCCAGACCCAGACTCATGCAACTCCGTCTTCAAGAACTGCAAGCATAGACGCAGGAGTCATCCCAGAGTCACTAAAAACAACTGACATAACCTCATTCTATAAAGATGGCAGTAAAGCAATTGTAAAGAATAGAGACTTATAGCACTATCGTCCCACATAAAAATCTTTGAAAGGGTTCTAAGAAGCAAGATCGCCAGCCACTTGGGTACCCAGGCAGCACGGGTTCACAGCAGGTCGCTCCTGCCTCTCTCAACTACTGAACTACACTATGACACGGTCTTGCATGTACTGCAGGACAAACAAAATGCAGATGCTGTGCGCACAGACTTTGTGAAACTATTTGACAGATGCAATAATTGTGTAATAGCAAACAAAATGCGTTATAAAGGAATAACAGGGAAAGTGCGTAGATGAATCTTTGACTTAACTTCCTAATAAAATGAATGCAAAGAGTAATAGAGGAGAGTAAACTCAGAGGCAGCTACAGTGAAAAGCTCTGTTCCACAAGGCACAGAACTTGCTCCCATCCTTTTTCTCATCCTCATATTTGACATAGAGATGTAAACCACAGCACCGTGTCCTCCTTTGCTGAAGATACCGCTGAGGATACCAGAATTTACGTGAGAGTGTCATCCACTGAGGACACTGCAAATCTCCAAGCTGACATTAACAAAGTCTTTAAATTGTCCTCAGAAAATAATATGAATTTCAGTAAAAACAAATTTCAATTACTCCGCTATGGAAAACTCGAATAAATAAATAATGGATCGAAGTATAATACTATTTCCAGCCACGCAATAGAGCGAAGAACAAATGTGAAGAACCTAGGAGTGATAATGTCAGTAAATCTCACTTTCAAAGATCACAAAAATGTGTCTGCCACATCTGCCAGGAAAATGATGGGATGGATAATAAGAACCTCCAAAACTAGGGAACAATAGCTTGTTCTCTTTGGCTGGAGTACTGCTGTACATTAATGGCCCCTTCAAGCAGACGAAATTGCAGACCTGGAGAATGTATAGAAAACTTTCACTACATGTATGAATACAATAAAGCACCCAAATTACTGGGAATGGTTGTAGTTCCTTGCCCTGTACTCCTTGGAACACAGGCGAGAAAGGGTACATGATAAAAATACACTTGGGAAATCTTAGGAAAGACTAGTTCCAAATTTTACACACGGAAATCGCTCCCTACAAAAAAAAAAAAATACTTAGGCTATGCAATATCTCACCCACTGAAAAGCAGGGGCGATATGAGTATGCTAAAGACAACACAAAAGGTGTCATGGGCCCTAGATTTTTTCAACTGCCTCCCAGCATATATACGGGGGATTACCAATAGCCCCCTGACTGTCTTCAAGAGCGGGCTGGACAGGCACCTGAAGTCAGTACTTCAACAGCCAGCCTGTGGTTCGTACGTCGGTTTGGCGCGTGACCCTCGTAATGGTCCTAATCCACTGCGACGCCTGGTAGGGCCGGGCCAAGAGAGCATTGACCCCCGAAACACCTCCAGGTGTGCTCCAGGTAAGACAACACTGTGTAAGAGTTCACAAAAAGCTAATAGCATTCTTGGCTTCATAGCGAGAAGTATAAATACCAGGAATTTTTTAGCTTAAACTTCAACTGTGTATGTCGTGGGTCAGGCCTCGTTTTAAAATTATGCTGCGCAGTTCTGGTCACCGTGTTACAGAATATACAAAAAAATACTGGAAAAAATAGAGGAGGAAGACAAGTTGATCCCATATATCAGAAATCTTTCCTACGAGGACAGACTGAGGCCCCTTTGGCTCAGCACTCGCAGGATTAGGTTAAGTGTTCCTGCTTTTTTTACAAGCTCATTTGAAAGTTTTTTTAATGTAAAAAAAACATACAAATATAGAACAGGATGAAGTTCCAGCCATGTGTGGGCCAGCAACTCCTGTTTTTGCTGTTCGTGCTGTTGAACAGCGGGTTTTGTGCCGATGAAGGTAGCGTAGGTAGCAATGATACGGCCGTGGACTAGATTGGCTTTAATCGGGTAGGAGTGAGTACACAACGGGCAGTGTGAGGAAGTGACCGCAAGCCAGTCCGTGGAGGGGGAAATACCTGTGTACCTCAAGTCGGTCGAAGCGGGAAAATGAGAAAAGGGTGGACTGTGTGTCCCACCGACCTAGGTAGGCCTACAGAGGGCAGCACTGAATGCCGCGAAATATGAACTAGTCAGAGCAGACGGCTAGGCTTTGTGCTCTGCCAGAACAGGCTGTCTACATTTGCTCGGCCACCGCACCTCGCTTCGTCCCGACGCGACAATACTGGTGGGAGCCCGTAGATGTAGGTATAAAGGAATTACACTACTACCCCAGAGAGGACTGCTTTCGCTCACTAGTAAATAAAAAATGCTAAAAAATGCATCAGTGCAAAAAAAAAAACTCTCCCAATCCTGGGGAAGAGAAAACTGGTTTGCCCGCGCTGTTTCATCGAGTAAGAGCCGTGAGACGTCAGCACTGAACTAAAATCTTCTATATACGGTTGCCGCAGCTGAACATCAGTTTGACCACTCGTCTACTAAACGTTGTTGCACGCTCACATCTGCAAAACAATGACTGGACAGTACATTTCTAAGGTGTTGACATGTAACTCAGAGAGGGCAGCACTGCCCTGACCGTAAATACAGCTTTTTCCTTTAGTTAAAAAAAAACACTGGTTCACATACATACAAAATACTATATCCAAGAATATTCATTACACTCTGGTACCCTTCTAAAAGTATTTACATAATTTACATGATGTTGTCCCACCCTGACTCTATTATCGACTAGCTATACAATGTGTGTGCATTTATACCCATTTCCTGCAAGCAAACAATTAGCATAACAACGTAGGAGTGCGGACAAGTCAGTAGTTACGTCAATGTCACAGAAATGTACTGTTGTCCAGGGACCGCAGGGCCATAAGTATGGAGTCCTTACTGGGGTCCGTCTTCCGTACCAGCATGTATGGGAGAAGGGTAGACGGTTTGTCCCTAACATTAGTCAGATCGTGGCGTTGCAACGCACGCGCCTCCAGCTCTACTTCGGCCTGCCAAATGGTCGCACATACTTCATGTGATCAAGGTGGCTTTCCTTGATAGCTCCCTTAGCAATCTCCCCTCACCTCGAACTTATTGCCGACGGAGCTGCGTAGGACACGGTAAGGACCCACAAACTTTGGGACAAGTTAAGGTTTGGCAATTAAAAAACCTGGGGTCTGCACTGGGTTGAGCAACATAACATTGCAACCAGTTCCACTTTGCTTTCACTTGGGGGCGCGGGCATTGCGCTCTGACGAGAACCTATCAGTAGCTTTCATAAGGTTCTCTACGTACCCGCTGGTAAGACAAGCTGCTGTCCTCAACTTTACTACACTGGGTTTATCAGTATCGTAAGTAGGTCTAGGTGGAGTAACCAGAATTTCATATGGAAGCGCTGTCATAGAGCCATACAAGAGCAAAATGAGGTGTCTCACCGATCGAGCTGTTGAGGAGGAGAAATTTAATGTACACTGAACATCCTGGGATAGGCCTACATCCCATGTCGTAACAACTTGGTTAACGGTTACTCTGACACTCTCCGGACTTTGCGATTCGAACGGTCAGCAAGACCATTAGACTCGCAGGGTTGCGGTGGAGCTACTGGCTCATGATGAATGTTGAACCTGGAGCAAAGATCCTGCATTGATGCCATTTATAAACTCAGACCTCATTGTCTGAACAGAGGACACGTGGAGGCATGTATGACGAAGAACAACATGCACACGGAAAGCACTAGCGACCGTTTCAGCGGTTTTATCCAGGAATGGTTCTACTTCACTGTACCGCGGGTCAAGTATTCTACCATTACAAGTAGGTGCTTATTTCCGCTTCTCCGAGGTCTAGAAGTTCGTTCAACGGTCGACAGAAGTGCATACTCCAGGGCTCCTTTGTACTGGATACTTTAGAAAAAAAAAAAGGGGGTTTTTTTTTTTTTTTTTTTTTTTAGGGGGACCCCCCCCTGAGGGGGGTAATGGTACCCTTGTGCTGTAGGCAGACAACACACTGGTGGTACATGCTTGGCAATGTCCGATGCCCTATCTTAGGCCAGAAATAATTCATACGTGGCCCTGTTTGATACTGTGCGGTGCCTTCCCGGGTGCGCTACAGCCTGGGACTATTGTGATCAACCTAAGAGTAGCTGGTATCATGGACTCTGGTATCGACCAGTTGGTATACGGTTCTGCCGGGTCCACCAGCTTGCAACACGGCACAGTACTCCCTTGTTGACCACTAAATCCTTCAGTGGAAACGGGAGACTTGGACCTGAAAGTCAACGTCCTCCTTGTAAGGAAACGAAGGACTGGAGACCACACAGGGATCCTGTCGTTGGTGCTCTCTCGAGATCCACACAGAGAACGAATTGCCACACTCACGAATGCTATATGAATCGACAGGGCGTCGGCTACAACATTTTGCTTACCTGGGACAAAGCAAATTTCAGGGTTGTAGTCATTGAACGTGAGCGACCACCGAGCATGCTTTCCCGAGAGGTTCTTTTTGCAAAAAAGGGCCAATAAGGGTAAATTATCTGTATAAATCTGATAGGATAATGATAGATGATATCCCCTGAAAATGACTCTGGCCCATACAATGGCTAAAGCATCTAGCTCTGTCACTGAATAATATGACTTCCGCTATTAGTAAGAACACGGCTAGCATAGGCAATAGGCTGTTGCTTACCAATTAGATTCCTTGACAAGACTGCACCTGATGCCAACTTTGCTGGCATCAGTACGGCAAGGTAAATGCCTTGGTGAAATCAGGGAATCTAAGGGGGGTTGGGTCTGATGTTAAACTTGTTCTTAAGAAGACAAAAGCTCGCTCCTGATACGCACAGTCCACTCAAAAAGGGGCACCCTTCATTGAGTAAGCGTGTCAGGGGTGCCGCATGGTGGAGCAACCTGCGATAAAGTGCGGTATAGAAACCCGCCAGGCCTCGAAGACTCGACTGCATCCGCCGTCATGGGTCTGGAATTTCTGCACGGCCGAGAGTTTTTAGACTGCTGTCCGTCTTTATGCATTCTGAGTTACTACTGACCCAGAAATTTTATTTCCTTCCGGAGAAATGACATTTGGAGAGCTTATACCTTAAGATTTGCCTGAGCTAGCCTGTCCAATACCCTGTCAAGTTTCTCAAGATGTGACGGGACATCTTGCGACATGACTATGACTATCATCCAGGTAGACCATGATCGTGCCACCTAGGAGGTACGGAAAATTGTCGTCATCAAACGACAAACGTGATTTGGGCTTCCGCGCAAGCCGAAGGCATCCTCCTGAACTGGTAATGACCATTGAGTAGAGAAAGCTGTCAACTCTCTACTCTCAAACATCGAGGGGATCTGCCATAACCCTTGAAGAAGATCAAGATTTGAAAAGACCTTATTATCGCCGAAGGTTCTGCAACAGTCGTTCAGAACTGGCAATGGAAAAACGTTCTGGGATGGTACATGCATTCAGTTTCCTGTAATCGATAAACAGGGCGGCCAGGTTCCGTCTTTCTTGGGAACCAGAATAAGGGGAGCATTCCAACGGGGAAGTGACTCCTCAAAACTCCCATCACGGAGCATCCTGTAATGAGTTTCTTCGGCGAAGACCTTTGTCGCATGTGGCAGCGATACGCCAGGTACCTAAATGAGGGTTAGTACCTTTGTCAAGTGGAATACGGTGAAGATCATGAGAGTCAAACCATTGACTCACCATCAAGTGCAACTGCAGAACGTGCACGATTGAGAACCGGAGAAGTTTTGGAACCTCTTCAGGATAGTCTGTCAAAGCTAGATTCATCTTCCTGCATTGGTGGGGGTGCTGGCCGGGTGTTTGAATGAGGGTCACAGCAGGGGACTCGCCTGGGAGAACTGCACTCACAAGGAAGGTCAGCTGGGGCTTTCACCCTCCACTCTCACCGGAGATGGGACTGACAAGGTCAACAAGTAGGTATTCTTCCGCAGGGGAAATTCTCGACTATGCTATGTTGACAAGCAAGGACTTGCGAACTTACCATCGTTGCACTGTGTGCAAGGATGGGTTCAAGGGAGAGGACCTTGACTCGGCATGTGTCGTTGTCAACCAGCACATGGTCTCCTTCAAAATGCTCTGCTCACGTACACCGTAACAGGAGTGAGCGATTTAAAAGCCCCCCCTGACAAAGTGACGTCATACGTTTTGTACAAGCAGTAACTCTGCTCGCTGATGCCATGACACAGTCAGACAGTCGCCTGCCGGACAGGATACTGCGGCTTGACAACTGCTGTCTCTACACCAGCGTCAGAGTTAGAGTGAAGTTAGACTGGCGTCCCCAGACTGGTTTCGCACTGGTAACTACGCGCTGATGGCCAGAGGTGAATGGGCAACGAGGCTCTCTACGAGGTCGATCAGGACGAGAGACCGCCCCCGGGAGAATTGTGCTATGTAAACCCCCGGTTTATCCAACGATTCTCTAGGCACTCGTGCGTACTCTGAGACGGAGTATGCACGTAGTGATCCTAAGCGGCACGCCCCAGATGGGCACAGTCCCACAGCCGTTGACAATTCCGCTTTCACTCAGCTGGATCTAAACGGATCCTAAGATCTGCCATGGTTTTGAACCCTAGTGAGACAGTCACCATGGAAACAATACCATCTACGACTAAGAATTTGGGGGGGGGCGGACAGCTTTAGTGACCATGGACCACAAATTCTAGCGTTGGTGCGACCGCGGAACCGCCAGCGGTTTACCTAGACTCCTCTCAAGGTCTGAATGGGCAGATTGGCTCTGTCAACATGGCGCGTGAAGGCCAATGTCTCGGAAAAAGGGGAGCGGACAATTGTTAACCACCGGAACCTGTGTCTTGGAAAAGCTGAACAGTCTTATTGTGGAAAGTGGCCTCGATGAGTCGGTCCACATTGGGTTGTCATACCGAACATGAAGGCATGACAGGCCGACTGAGGTCCCCTGAGTCACAGCTCTCGAGGCTCTGACACTTGATGACGAGGCTCGACCGGAAGGGTACGGTACGAGTCTCCAGCAACAACACAAGACCACCTCGGATTTTTCCTCACTGTCGGCAGCGTATCACTGACCCAGGGCGCGGGGGGAATGCATTGCGGACAGGGACGGAATAACAGTGGTGGACTCCGACAGGGTTACTACGTCCTTTCGTTGGTTTTGGGCGAACGCGCCTCTCCCCGAACTAAGTGGAAAGGGCTTCTACGAGCAGTCAATGGCGCGACGACTGCTTGCTCCACTCAAGCTGTCAGCACATTCGCAGCTTGTTAACACTGATGGGAGGTTATGACTGGAAGTGTTGTGATAAACCCACAGGATTCCCTCGCGAGACTGGGACATGGGGACGGTGACGGTTACTTTGCGGGGACTTAAGTTTTGTAACACTCAGATCGGTAGTGCCCACGTTTGCCACAGTTGTGAAACAAGTCACTACACTGCTTAAGCGGGGTGAGGTTGGGGTGGTGTCTGCTGGCGACGATTCGCCCTGGTCCAGGAATTCCGATGACTGGGCCTTGGGTGGTTTGAAGACCGACTGTTGTTACTGTGGTCGCTATTTTACTTAGGCTCGTAATAGTGACTGGGGTTAGAAGCCTTTGTGGTTGGCTGTCTGACAGCAGCAGCAAAAGCGACATTCCGGCTGCGACCGCGGGGTCACTGCGGACGGCGCGACAAGGATGGGTGGTGATCATCCAGCAAAGCGGCAAACCTTGCCTGCTCGGAGGCGGCCTTGGCGAGTCGATGGCGTGCATATGCAACCAGGCCGTCGTGTGAGGGCCGAGTCCTAGCGCATCAAGGCAGCCCAGAGGTTAGGGACGTAATCCCTTCCTCCATGATGCCGACAGCCAGCATGGGGATGATGTCTTATAATAGCCATAACGGCCATCACCATCCGCCCACTTATTGGAGTTGACGGCATACAGTAAAGTCCGTGGCGGAGCGTGGGGGGCTCGGGGGATAACGCAAACGCAAGCCAGGGGCTTTCAGTGCCGGTATTGACCATTCGGCTGGGGGGGGGGGGGGGGGGGGGGGGACGCTGGTAACGATGTCAATGGTTAATGGCGTTGGCGACCTACGCCGAAAAATAACGCCTAAATTCTCCTTAAGTTCACCCCAAGACTGAATCTTACAAACGCCGCTTGGCTGTACACAAGGCACTCTAAATCACCCTGGGTGAGAATCCACTCTGCAACAGCAGCCGAATGTACTGTGTATCTGTTGGGCTAGTCAAATAGAGCCTGAACAGGTCGCCTCGACTGACTGCATCCATGGCTCTAAACTATTTGACGACCGTCCAAAAATAAGGGGTCCAGGTATGGACCGATTGAAGCCGGCCCACTGTGGTCGAGGCTTGAGCCACAAGATGACCAACTGTCGCTGGGGTCTTTCGATGCCCCTGCCGCTAGCTCACTCTGGGCTGAGGCACCATGCTGGCACCAGCAGAATCTGGGTAACGGCATGGCCACTGCGTGTCTTATCATGACGTCAATTGTTGAAATGCAAGTAGGGTCACGAAGATGGTTAAACAGGTCAGAGCACGAAATGGTATGCCTGGCTACAATTCAAAACAAAGAGTCAAAGAGAACTCAGCACCACAGTACAAGGTAAACTGCTTTAGTGATAGAAATAATTTGAGCAAAACAACAATAAAAAGGGAAATAGTGATAGCACTCTGAACACCAAAATAAAGATTGTAACAAGGGTGGAATGGTACTACAGGGAAGGTGCACAAAATGATGCTCGGTTAGTCAATAATTTCACACAGGAATCTGGCCACAAAATTTATTGAAAAGAGCTGAACTGGTAACACTGGTAGCAAAATTGCACAAAATTAAAATAAATCAGGTACTACACACACTAACTGTGCTGCAATCACTTTTAAAAAGATTGTGTGTGCTAGCAGAGCAAATTGAAACGCAAAAAAAAAGGTAATTCACTTGCACAAGGGAAAGTTGGCATAAAAAAAAAAAAAAAAAAAAAAAAAAAAAAAAATAAAGATATCAGAGTATGGAATAGTGGCCAAAAATCACACAAAAAAAAATACACTGACCCAGAATTGTCTATATTGCACACAAAATAAATTAATATAAAAATGCAAATATTAAATTCAAGAATATGGACAAAGGTTAACTGGTGTAGTAGGGTGTACACTGGCAAAAGAAAAAAAAATTGCAACAATCTCAAGGGTCAAAATTAATTAACTTCACAAGGAATTTGGTAATTAATGGTTAAATAAGCAGGTTCCCAAAATACACTCAATGACTTGGTATAAAAATAGCAGAAAGCAATGCACATAGGTGAATATTCACTGATAAAACATAGAATATTATGTAGAGCAAAATAAATGGGGGACAGAAAAAAAAAAAATTTAATGGCTAGTGCCAAGATTGTATACGCAGGTCGGAATATACTAATACTTAAGTTCTTGAAGATTACACTTATTAAAAAAAAAAACGAACAACAAAACAGTGCAGGGTGTCAACACTCTGTGCTAACTTGCAGGTGCACAAAACAAATAACAGCACACAGGAATTACATGAAAACTGTATATGAGAGGTAAATTGTATAAATGGTTAACACTGACCAATTTAAATCATAACTGAGGTGCAGAAGCAGAAAAGAAAAAAAACTGGAATTTAAAATGTGGAGTGCAAAATAAATTCACAAAATTTAAGCTGTAGGTAAAGGCAAAATGTGCACTGATGACACTGAACAATTACTGAATTTGGCTTCATACCTAACTGTATTGGAGCAGGACAGTTAAATAATGTCCAAAAATAATAGAAATGCTAGGTAAAGTCACTGTTTACTTAACTTTGAGTGGGCATGTGGACGAAGGTACGGCAGGTCAGGGGGGGAACTTTCAGTGATGTTCTAGTGACACTACAACGCCTCGTAGCATTTGGTATACTGCATGGGCTTCAATGTCGTATAAAAAAAATATCAAGAAAGGACCTTGGGAAGAACAGGAAGGACCGGAGTAACTCTGTGGAGGTATAAATCTTAGACGTGGGTACCCGGCGTGAACCACAGCTTGGTGTATGGTTGTTTACACTGGCAAGCGGACTGGCCCGGTAGGACTGCGGCTTCATCACACGGAGAACAAAACATTTAATCTGGCACTACTTCGAACGTGCTAAAAACAAGCTTAAGTGAAACTAGAACTGGGACGAGTAATGATTTACTGTAACAAATCACTGGGGAAAACAGAACTGGTGATGAACTGGAATAAAACAACAAGGGAAAGGGGAAAAAAAAAAAATTTTTTAAACTGGGCAACACAAAAAAAAACTGCACTGGCTGGAGATACGTAGGCGCGAGTAGTGTGTAGACACTATGATAGAGTCACGAGCTGCTGTAGACCTGAACTTTGCTGTCTTAGGGGCTAAGCCAACTGGTTCCCCACGTGGTTAAGCCCCGGTAGAAACTTCTTTGGAGGAACTGGGAAAGAACCACAACAGGCACATGGACGGCAGAAGGACGTCTTTGCTAGCAATAAGGCTGTATAGAGGCTGTGTGTTTACACTCTGATTAGGGTATAAACCACCCGAGAGCTGCCCTCGTGGTCACTCTGGAGCACACGAAGCCAACACACTAACGACCTCACCTCTACTTCTTGTAGCGAGAAGGGCGTGAGGACGCTGTAGGATGCAGGAGAATGTGCTGCGAGAGTGTTGAAGGGCTGTAGAAGGGTGATGAGGTGAACACGTGACTGCTAAGGCTTGAGATGAACGCCGTGATGGCCTATGTCCAGATTTGTGGGAAAAATCTAGGACGAAGATCTATCCCGGGTCCCGTCAAGACGCTGGGAGTAGTAGATAACCTTTTAGGCAGCCGATGCGTTGGATGACGACGATATGTTGACTGTGTCGACCCGATCCCTCCGCCTCCACACCTGAAGAGGCTCACAAGAGCCGCTGACTCCCGGGGGGGGGGGGGGCACCCGACTGTTATTGCAGTTCGTGCTGTTGAACAGCGGGGTTAGGTGGAGCAGTTGAAGGTAGCGTAGGTAGCAATGGATACGGCCGTGGACTCGATTGGCTTTAATCGGGTAGGATGTGAGCTACACAACGGGCTAGTGTGAGGAAGTGACCGCAAGCCAGTCCGTGGAGGGGGAGAGTACCTGGTGAAACCTCAAGTCGTTCCCAAGCGGGAGTAGAGAAGTGGACTGTGTCCCACCGACCTAGGTAGGCCAACAGAGGGCAGCACTGAATGCCGCGAAATATGAACTAGTCAGAGCAGACGGCTAGGCTGTGTGCTCTGCCAGTACAGGCTGTCTACACTCCAACTGTACAACTGGCTTTATTTCATTGATATTAAGCTTTATGAACATGTTCCAGACTCGAGTCATCGTAAGAATCAATGGTCCCAGATAAAGCGATGTTCTTAAAAACTGCACCGCCAAAGTGTAGTTGCTGCTTGCTGCCCGTCTTGTTGTGTAGAAGCTCCCTTTCTCACTGACCACCAAGTGGATCCGAGTGTGCCCCTCATAAGAACATAAGAAAGAAGGAATACTGCAGCAGGCCTACTGGCCCATGCGAGGCAGGTCCAAGTCTCCTACCGGCTTAAGCCAATGCCCCAACCTAGTCAGGTAGGGTCACATTCACGGGAACACGGCAACTGTCCTAGTGGCATAAGCTAACCAGGTCCAACTCACACCCACCCACACCCACTCATGTATTTATCTAACCTATTTTTAAAACTAAACGTTTTAGCCTCTATAACTGCACTCGGAAGTTTGTTCCACTTATCCACAAGTCTATTACCAAACCAGTGCTTTCCTATATCCTTTCTGAATCTGAATTTTTTCAACTTATAAACCATTGCTGCGAGTCCTGTCTAGGCTAGATATTTTCAGCACGTTATTTACATCCCCTTTATTTATTCCTGTCTTCCATTTATGCACCTCAATCATATCCCCCCTAATTCTACGCCTTTCTAGAGAGTGCAGATTCAGGGCCCTTAGTCTATCCTTATAAGCGTTAAGGGAAGATTTCTGATACATGAGATCAACTTTGTCATCCTCCTTTGTATGTTTTCCAGAGCATTTATGTCCATTCTGTAATACGGTGACCAGAACTGAGCAGCATAGTCTAAGTGAGGACTAACCAAGGATATATAGAGCTGAAGAGCAACCTGAGGACTTCTATTAGCTTCATGTTATGAAGTCAAGGATTCTTTCTGTAAACAAATTTTCAAAAACTAATTTAGTGGACAGTGCTGACAGTTTTTTTTCTTTGGGGAAGGGGGATTTCATAGATGAAAGCCCCTAAGATCCTTTTAGTTTTCCCTTTGGTATGAGTTTTTCTGTTGCTAAACGATCCCAGAAAGGTATACCCCCCCCTCCCCCCGCACCTCTACGCAGCTGAGTGCTAGTGCACTCAGCTCACACACTGAAGACAGCGATTCGAACCCCGGTAACGGGTGCAAACATCAGGACAAGTTTCGTTAAGACACCTGTTGGCCCCTTTCACCTGTCAATAAAACAGGTACCTGGGTGTTAGTCATCTGGCGTGCGTCGCATCCTGGGGACAAAATTAACCTAATTTGTCCGAAATGCTGTGCTTAACAAGGGGTTTTCTATATAGTAGTATGTCATACATGTCAGCTAGGTGTGTATACCTTGTACATGTAGAAGATTATTATTATTATTATTATTATTATTATTATTATTATTATGAATAGTGGAGTGTGTGGAATAATTTTCTAATGCCATTAAATATTAAAGATTTGATGTGACTCAGTTGAGACATTCACATATAAACTAATAATCCCAGTTTCTTTAATATAACAAATATGAACCTACACAGCTCAAACTTAATTCAAACCTTCCATTGGGGAATTTTTTTAATTATAAATTGTCTATTAACGTGTAAACATCAAAACTCCCCATTGGTGTTAAAGACTTCGTATAATTATAAGGCTTAAGATCATTATAGCAATGTTCGTCAATCAGCAGAGTTACCACTTGTTAAATATTGCTGTGCTTTTCCTCACTGGTTAACTGGGATCGAATATTCCACCTCGGAGTCTTCCACCACCGTTCCTGTTTTGAGGCTTCTAGCACTTAGTCTTTCCCAGAAGGGACACGATGCTGTTTACAAGTTGTTATCGATAAGATAACAGTGGCCCGATAAAACTTATTTCATATTCTACCAGTTTTATATATTATGCACACCATACCCACCCTGTGGGAGGCAGTCAAAAGATCACAGAGGTACATAATGGGTCCAGGATCTGGGCCCCAAAGTTCTGATAGTTGAACAAGTTACAAAGGTAATGAACTCCAGGTAGATCTGGTCACAATCATGGCAAGTTACAAAGGTAATAAACTCCAGGTAGATCTGGTCACAATCATGACAAGTTACAAAGGTAATGAACTCCAGGTAGATCTGGTCACAATCATGGCAAGTTACAAAGGTAATGAACTCCAGGTAGATCTGGTCACAATCATGGCAAGTTACAAAGGTAATGAACTCCAGGTAGATCTGGTCACAATCATGACAAGTTACAAAGGTAATGAATCAAATACACGTCTATACATGATTATAGTTATGAACAAATTACCAAGTAATGAGCCAGTCACACATCCACACCCGCTCACAGAAAACTGGGTTTACATTTTATAAAATCCAGGTGAAACAGCCAAAACTATTTTTATGACTAGTAATTTTTCTTAGTGATTTTTGGCAGTGGCTTAACTTGGGCCCTCGAGTTAAACTACCAAAACTTTGAAAATCTTGGAAGTGGCGTCTCATTACTCATCGGAACCTCTTCGATGATTAAGATTTCCTTTCTAAATTTAAAATATTTTGGCTAATAGGTCTATATTATTATTATAATATTTAATGTGTTAATAACCACTAGGTTTCAGAACTTTTAAATGTCTTGTTAATCCAGCTCCCTTCGTAACAGTAAGGCCACCAACATCCTCCATGTGTTGAATTTTTTGCTGATGTGATAGATGTGTCCAGGCCGGGTCTGGACGGGAGATGAGATATCTTAATCTGTTCTCTATTGTCAATAAGTAGTAGATGACATGGGAAAATGAAGGGGGATGGGGCAGACAATCCAAGAAAGTGGAGCATACTCAAAGTGTGAGCGCATCTGTGCCTCGTACAGAATCTTGTAGCTTCTATTGTTGAGCAGATGCGAGATTAGTTTAAGTGCTGTGAGATTCCTGGCAGCTTTGTAAGATTTATAATGTGTTCCTTCGTAGTCAGTTTGGAATCAAATTTCACCCAAGGATATGGATAATATCTCTGTGTTGCAACACTACCATTCATTCTTACCATTGTTCTAACAATACCATCATTGTGCCTAGAGACCAATTTATTTTCTGGGGAACAATTGTGCCCTGACATTGTGTTTCCCAGGCTGATATAACTGTAAGCAGATTCAGTGATGTATATGGTAGCACCTAGCATTTTCTCTCTTGGACAAGTAAATGTCAGAGTACAGGCATCTGCAAATGCATGGGATTATGGGACGAGATGATGGTCATTGATGTAAACATTCCATAACAATGGCTCAAGCACACATCCTTGTGGATGTGTGTTTGCACCAATAAAGTGTCGTTGATTCTGTTCCGTTGGGACAGAATCAGACACTGAACGTAATCATTGAACGTAATCACATGTTACTACTCAGCTTACTTAGGATTCATCCAGTGTCTGGTGTCAAATTGTGGAGAGATTTAACAGCAGATCAGCAGCAGAGGTATCTTTTCTGAAGCCATATTGACTGCCATAAAGAAGCAAATTGTAATCGAAAAACTCTGTCATCTGTCGTGCGATTATTGCTTCAAAATTCTTCCCAGTGATCGACAGGAGTGACACTGGTCTGTAGTTGCTGATTTCCGCTCTACTCTTCTTTTTGTGAACAAGAACTACATTTGCGTCTTTCCAGAGAGAAGGCCGTTTACACAGTACTAGACAGTGCTAAAAGATGCGAGTTAGAGGTAACGCCAACAGGTCTGCACATCTACTCATCAATCTTGGGCTCACCTTATCTGGGCTCAGTCTTTTTTGGGTTCAGCGATTTAAGAGAAGATACACCTTATCCTGCCTTATTGTCACCTCGGACAACTTTGATACAGTTCTTGTGACTAGCACAGGTGGTTGCCTTGCTGGTTCAGGAACTTGCATCCTGACAGCAAATTTTTCAGCAAAATGGTCGGCTATCTCGTGACTGCTGGTAGAGACGGTCCAATGCTGCCTATTTAGAGGTGGAATAATTTCATTAAGTGAATAACCTTATCAATCCCTGACCATAAACTACCAGGTTTTGGATCCCATTCTACCTGATGCCAGTTTTCTTTTTGTGCCAGCCGCCCACCTAGAGATGACCCACTTTTGGATTAACTGAATGTGCCGACATGCTTGCCTGTGCAGGTTCCTGTTATAAGTAGTGGGATATCTCTCATACATTCTCCATGCCATGTGCTTAACAGTAGCGGCCTCTCTACAACGAAACCCAAACCAAGGCTGATCTGAAGGCTTCGTCACATACCCGCCGGTGAGGGATGTATTTTCCTTGGAGATTAAGGATATGTTCAGTGACGGCATTCACTTGGTTATCAACATCACCTTGGAGAAGAGCATTCCAATCAGAGGTGAGGAGCTCTGAGCAAAGGATCGGCCAGGTTGTGCGTGCGGATATTTCACTTCGTTCTGTTGGAATCTTCAGTGTTGTAAAGACTGCCTTGTGGTCAGATGATCCAACACAGTCAAGGGGATGGCAAGTGACTATGCCTGTAGATAGATCACTCACTTCTGGATCAAGGGAGGAGCCAGAGATGTGAGATGGGAAATTAACAACGTTTCTTATGTTAAACACTGCAAGAAGCTCATCAAAATCCCTCTGTATATATTATTAGATGAGATAACCAATAATTATATCTAGATCTTTACTATTAAGCAGAAGGGAGTTCTTATTTTCCATTAGGAAGTAGATGGGGTCTGCCTGTTGTCGCTGAGGTGTGTACATTGCACATGCTGGTACAATGGACCAAGGGTTTATGCATAACTTGAACATCATTTCCAGGAAGGTAATTAGAAATGGCAACATTGAGCTGGGCATGTATGTTCTCTTTTAGAAAAGCATACAGCATTCCCTCCTCCCTGGCCTTGCCTGTCTTGTCTCATCCATGAGGTGTAGCCAGCAGTTCTACCAAAATTTTCCTGAATCCTGTCCTCCAAAAATGTCTCAACAACGGCTATCATGTCGGGACGTTGAGCGTGAGCGTGAACCAGTCTCTAATGTTGGCCTAGAGGATGCTGATAGACTGGCTCTTCAAGACTGTGCACAGCATGAGTAGGTAGGTGTGTAAGGTGCTGCCCTTGAGATAGGACACCAGAGAAGCCACTGGTGTAGGCACAAAAGCACCTGTTGAGCCGATATACGAGTAGCTGGGTAGATGTGTAAGTTTGTTCACAATTCTGAGATCCTGCTGGTTTGTTTTGAGAATAAATCTTTAAAGAACTGGCAATACTGTTTGTCATGTTTGTTTTTGTTACGACAGTGGTCTTCTTGATGTCCCTTTTTAAGTGTCTCGTAGGCAGTTGTCAGTGGTGTGCCCCTCTGGTGACAGCGAGAGCACTGCCTGGGTGTCTGGGAGGGTGGTCTCCTATTTCCTCTACCTCTTGTGTTTCCCTGCTGACTCACCAGCTGATTTTTCTGCAGTTTCTGCCACTGTTGAGCCCTATGATTACGTACCTG
This sequence comes from Cherax quadricarinatus, assembly GCF_026875155.1. Classification (NCBI taxonomy): domain Eukaryota; kingdom Metazoa; phylum Arthropoda; class Malacostraca; order Decapoda; family Parastacidae; genus Cherax; species Cherax quadricarinatus. The sequence goes on from NC_069440.1 coordinate 34,736,193, forward strand.
GTGGGAGTTTTCTTATGAATGTGTTGGCAAGAGGTGAGACGTCTATGGGTGACTTATTTCTCTTCTACTACTTCCACGCCCTCTTCCACGTCGTCTTCCACGACCTCTTCCACGTCGTCTTCCACGACCTCTTCCACGTCGTCTTCCACGACCTCTTCCACGTCGTCTTCCATGGCCTCTTCTACGTCGTCTTCCATGACCTCTTCCACGTCGTCTTCCATGACTTCTTCTATGTCCTTTACCACGACTTCTTCCACGTCGTTTTTCACGACCTCTTCCTCATCGTCTTCCATATCCTCTACCACGACTTTTTCCACAACCTCTTCCACATCTTCCATGCCCTCGTCCATTTCTACTAGATATGTCCCTGTTGCTCGTGCTTTGGCCCAGCACTTGCATAGTGTCGGTTACCTGATTATTAGTTGCTCCAATATCCGATAGAGAAAAACATGAGACGGTATTAAAAGATGGAGCACTGTTGGAACAGTGGTAGGAGGTGCTGGAACAGTGATGACAGGTGTTGGAACAGTGATGGCAGGTGTTGGAACAGTGATGTCAGGTGTTGGAACAGTGATGGCAGGTGTTGGAACAGTGATGGCAGGTGTTGGAACAGTGATGGCAGGTGTTGGAACAGTGATGACAGGTGTTGGAACAGTAATGGCAGGTGTTGGAACAGTGATGACAGGTGTTGGAACAGTTATGACAGGTGTTGGAACAGTGATGGCAGGTGTTGGAACAGTGATGGCAGGTGTTGGAACAGTGATGACAGGTGTTGGAAAAGTGATAGCAGGTGTTGGAACAGTGATGGCAGGTGTTGGAACAGTGATGGCAGGTGTTGGAATAGTGATGGCAGGTGTTGGAACAGTGATGGTAGGTGTTGGAACAGTGATGGCAGGTGTTGGAACAGTGATGGCAGGTGTTGGAACAGTGATGGCAGGTGTTGGAACAGTGATGGAAGGTGCTGGAACAGTGATGGCAGGTGTTGGAACAGTGATGGCAGGTGTTGGAACAGTGACGGCAGGTGTTGGAACAGTGATGGAAGGTGCTGGAACAGTGATGGCAGATGTTGGAACAGTGACGGCTGTGTTGCTGGGTAATGAGAACATTAGAACATAAGAAAGAAGGAACACGGCAGCAGGTCTACTGGCCCATGCGGGGCAGGTCCAAATCTCCCACCGGCTTAAGGCATTGCCTTAACCCAGTCAGGGTTAAGGTAATTGGAGAAAACCAGATCCTTCCTGAATCTGATTTTTTCCAATTTAAAACCATTGCTGCGAGTGCTGTCTATGCAAGATGTTTTAAGCACGCTATTTACATCTCCTTTATTAATTCCTGTTTTCCATTTATACACCTCGATCATATCCCCCCTAATTCTACGCCTTTCTAGAGAGTGCAGATTCAAGGCCCTCAGTCTGCCCTCATAGGGAAGATTTCTGATACACGGGATCAACTTTGTCATCCTCCTATATACGTTTTCCAGAGCATTTATATCCATTCTGTAATATGGTGACCAGAACTGAGCAGCATAGTCTAAATGAGGCCTAACCAAGGATATACAGAGTTGAAGAACAACCTGAGGACTTCTAGTATTTATACTTCTTGATATGAAGGCAAGGGTTATATTAGCTTTATTGCGAACTCTTATGCACTGTTGTCTTGGTTTCAGATTACTGCTAACCAGAACTCCTAAATCCTTTTCGCAATCAGAAATATTAATGTCTACATTATTTAGTTTAAATGTGGCATGATTATTTTCCTGTCCAACATTTAGAACTTTGCATTTGTCTATATTAAACTGCATCTGCCACTTCTCCGACCACTGTATCAGTCTGTTCAAATCATCCTGGAGTGCTCTAATGTCCTCATTAGAATGAATTGGGCGGCCTATTTTGGTGTCATCAGCAAATTTGCTTATGTCGCTATCTATTCCCTCATCTATGTCGTTTATGTAAATTATGAACAACAAGGGGCCCAACACTGACCTCTGTGGAACACCGCTTGTGACTTAGTAAGTTTATTCAGGTATACACAAATACAGCTACATAGATTATCATACATAGCAGCATATGTGAAGGGAACCTGGGATAACCCAAAAAAGTCAGAGTGACTTATTTCCATTGGCCCCCATTCTGATTTCTCTCCATTTATGCAAACTCTCTGCTGTCTATTTGTCAGCCATGCCTCTACCCAGGAAAAATTTCTCCTATTCCATGTGCCTTAAGTTTCCTCAACAGCCTCTGGTGTGGAACTCTATGGAAAGCCTCACTGAAGTCCATATACACAATATCATATTCATTACCATGATCTACCTCCTCAAACACCTTAGTGAAAAAACTTCGTAAGACAGGAACGATTATGACGGACGATTAAGAAGTTGTGTTAGAATTTTCTGATGCGGTTTTTTTGAGCTCAATTTATCTTTAATGCTCTCTCTCTCTCTCTCTCTCTCTCTCTCTCTCTCTCTCTCTCTCTCTCTCTCTCTCTCTCTCTCTCTCTCTCTCTCTCATATTACCACAGTTTCATATATTGTTTTCTCTCCCCATATCCCCCTTTATCTCCCATCCTCTCTTCCAATATTCCACATTCAAATCAGCCTTTTCTTCCTATCTTCCTCTTTACTGCCTTTTCTACCTCCTTGACACTCTTAATCCCTTCCTCTACTCAGACATTCATTATGATAGGTAAACACAGTCTCGTCTTTGCTGTGAAATATTTTAGTACTGAAACACTAAACAAGTAATTATCATACAACACTTAGTGAAGCACTGGGTCGTACAGCACTTAGTGAAGCACTGTGTCGTACAGCACTTAGTGAAGCACTGTGTCGTACAGCACTTAGTGAAGCACTGTCATACAGCACTTAGTGAAGCACTGTGTCGTACAGCACTTAGTGAAGCACTGTGTCGTACAGCACTTAGTGAAGCACTGTGTCGTACAGCACTTAGTGAAGCATTGTGTCGTACAGCACTTAGTGAAGCACTGTGTCGTACAGCACTTAGTGAAGCATTGTGTCGTACAGCACTTAGTGAAGCACTGTGTCGTACAGCACTTAGTGAAGCATTGTGTCGTACAGCACTTAGGGAAGCATGTGTCGTACAGCACTTAGTGAAGCATTGTGTCGTACAGCACTTGTGAAGCACTGTGTCGTACAGCACTTAGTGAAGCATTGTGTCGTACAGCACTTAGTGAAGCACTGTGTCGTACAGCACTTAGTGAAGCATTGTGTCGTACAGCATTTTAGTGAAGCACTGTGTCGTACAGCACTTAGTGAAGCACTGTGTCCTACAGCACTTAGTGAAGCACTGTGTCGTACAGCACTTTGTGAAGCATGTGTCACACAAAACTTAGTGAAGCACTGTGTCGTACAGCACTTTGTGAAGCATTGTGTCATACAAAACTTAGTGAAGCATTGTGTCATACAAAACTTAGTGAAGCACTGTGTCACACAAAACTTAGTGAAGCACTGTGTCATACAAAACTTAGTGAAGCACTGTTTTCATACAATACTTAGTGAAGCACTGTGTCATACAACACTTAGTGAAGCACTGTGTCGTACAGCACTTAGTGAAGCACTGTGTCATACAACACTTAGTGAAGCACTTGTGTTATACAACATTTAGTGAAGCGCTGTGTCATACAACACTTAGTGAAGCACTTGTGTTATACAAAACTTAGTGAAGCACTTGTTTTATACAAACACTTAGTAAAAGAAACTGTGTCATACAACACTTAGTGAAGCACTGTGTCATACAAAAACTTAGTGAAGCACTGTGTCATACAACACTTAGTGAAGCACTTGTGTTATACAACACTTAGTGAAGCACTTGTGTCATACAACACTTAGTGACGCACTGTGTCATACAACATTTAAAGTGAAGCACTGTTATACAACACTTAGTGAAACACTTGTGTTATACAACATTAGTGAAGCACTGTGTCATACAACACTTAGTGAAGCACTTGTGTTATACAACACTTAGTGAAGCACTGTGTCATACAACACTTAGTGAAGCACTTGGTGTTATACAACACTTAGTGAAGCACTGTGTCATACAACACTTAGTGAAGCACTGTGTCATACAACACTTAGTGAAGCACTTGTGTTATACAACACTTAGTGAAGCACTGTGTCATACAACACTTAGTGAAGCACTTGTGTTATACAACACTTAGTGAAGCACTTGTGTTATACAACACTTAGTGAAGCACTTGTGTTATACAACACTTAGTGAAGCACTGTGTCATACAACACTAAGTGAAGCACTGTGTCATACAACACTTAGTGAAGCACTTGTGTTATACAACACTTAGTGAAGCACTTGTGTCATACAACACTTAGTGACGCACTGTGTCATACAACACTTAGTGAAGCACTGTTATACAACACTTAGTGAAACACTTGTGTTATACAACATTTAGTGAAGCACTGTGTCATACAACACTTAGTGAAGCACTTGTGTTATACAACACTTAGTGAAGCACTGTGTCATACAACACTTAGTGAAGCACTTGTGTTATTCAACACTTAGTGAAGCACTTGTGTTATACAACATTTAGTGAAGCACTTGTGTTATACAACACTTAGTGAAGCACTTGTTATACAACACTTAGTGAAGCACTGTGTCATACAACACTTAGTGAAGCACTGTGTCATACAACACTTAGTGAAGCACTTGTGTTATACAACACTTAGTGAAGCACTCTGTCATACAACACTTAGTGAAGCACTGTGTTATACAACACTTAGTGAAGCACTGTGTCATGCAATTAGTGAAGCACTATGTCACAACACTTAGTGAACCACTTGTGTTATACAACACTTAGTGAAGCACTTGTGTTATACAACACTTAGTGAAGCACTTGTGTTATACAACACTTAGTGAAGCACTGTGTTGTACAACACTTAGTGAAGCACTGTGTCATACAACACTTAGTGAAGCACTGTTTCACAACACTTAGTGAAGCACTTGTGTTATACAACACTTAGTGAAGCACTTGTGTTATACAACACTTAGTGAAGCACTTGTGTTATACAACACTTAGTGAAGCACTGTGTTATACAACACTTAGTGAAGCACTGTGTTGTACAACACTTATATAATGGGTTTGTTTGGTAGGTGCTTCAAGCGGGTGGTTAATGATACGTCTTCGGAGGCTTCTTTATTGTTAAGTCATGGTGGGTACACAGGCTTGTGTGTTTGTGCCCATGGCCCGGGCAGTGCCATCCCACGAGAGAGAGCTGGGAGGCCTTGTGTCTTGCTGCTAGGCCACTGTGTGAGTGAGAGCGAGGCAAGTCTGGGCATACTGAAGTGGCAAGGCCTTTAGGTGGCAGCACCAGCATGACGCGAAATATGAACTAAGCTGGCAGACAGCATGGGCTGTCTGTGCAGACAGTACAGGCTGTCTACATACGCTCGCTCACCTACCGCGCGTCGTCCTGACGCGACAATACTGGTAGTAAAAGAAACTCGGTCTCTCTCTCGTAGGAACAGTCCACAGAACACAAAATAAAAACATATATATATATATGGACATGGAAAAAAACTTCCTAAAGGGAGGGAAGAAAGAAAACATGTGGGGTGTGCTAAACATCGTGGTCATAGGCAGTGAGCGTCGATGGGCATCACTGAACGCCTTCCTGCGTCTGGACAGGTACTGCAACACAGGAGACATCGCTGCGGCTGAGCTGTGACGTAACAGGGTACGGTCTCCTCTGGAACAGTGAAGCAGTCATCGTAATAGTCGCTGCAGGTTTTCACTCAACCTGGGGCACGACATGCTGGTGCCCTCGAGTGAGGCGTCGAAAAAACTCGGCAACTGGGCAGTACTTCTGGCAAGCGACTCAGGACACTTCTCGACTGGTACTGTCGCTGGGCTGTCACTGCCGGCGAGCGTGGAGCGAGTTGTGGAGCGAGTCGTGGCATAGACGACTGGGCGAAACATCTGGGAGTTGTAACATCATACACCAGACTGCAGTGAGCGAGCTAGCAGTCAAAGTGACATCATCTTTGTGCAGGCTGCTCACTGAAGCTTGTGACACGAGGCTGACACAGCGCCTGCCGAAAGGGCTAACTGCGGCTTGGCGAGTATCATTCGGCAGTTGGAGTTACAGCAGAGGTTAGTCTAAGCGTCCCCAGACTTGTTTCTCTACATATAACTGCACTCTGACGGTCTGGAGGTGAAGTGAAACAAATCTCGATGGGAATCGTAGCAGGTACGATTCTGCAGAACAACACGAGCGACGAGCATAAAAACTTTCTGTACAAGAGGGCTCGGTCACTCGGGGCTGTCTTGACATCAGCTGTCATACGCACTGGTCACAAGGGTGACTTAACACAGTGGTGTTACTCAGGTCTGGCTCAGACCTCACTGAACACATGGAAACTTTACACACCCGCGGTACAACATGGCTTAAACTAGCAAATGATGCTTTTCTGTGCATAAAACTGACTCTAAGACATATACTAAAATGTGAGAACACTGACTGAGAGGAATTAATTAACACACGACATATATTTTCTCTCAATCTTCTCGACAATACTGAAATAATTACTAGAAACACTCGATGTGACATCATGTGATGTCAGGCGTGATGTTGCGAGGTGACGTCAGCAGACATCTCGATGTGACATCAGGCAGACATCGTGAGGTGACGTCAGCAGATATCGTGACGTCATGAAGTCGGGCAGCATCGTGGGTGACGTCGATGTGATGCGGGCAGCAGACCACAGCATGAGGCCTGGGACATCTGGTAACTCACGTGGCTGGTAGATCCACGTGACATCGCCCACACCCACGTGGTGTCGTGATCCACGTGGCATCGTGATCTACATGGCATGCTGATCCCCGTAGCTTTGAGTGGCCTCGGGCACTCGGATACACAGTTCTGGCAATAAATCACACGAAAAACAGCAGAAAACATAGCAGAGGGAGTGGGCAGTGGTGAGTGTATGGTAGTGTGATGGCGAGGAGCGTGGGTGAGTGTATGGTAGTGTGATGGCGAGGAGCGTGGGTGAGTGTATGGCAGGGCGAGCATCTGGCCATTCCTCCTCCTCTCACCCACAAACACGTGGAGAAGCTCACACTGGACGCAGAAATCACCACAAAACTCACCTCTGGCTTGCTGAAACAGCTGTGCTGAGCTGAACAACAACAGCAACATACAAGTGACGCTGAACACGTGACTTGAGAAACAGCCTGGGACACTGTAGCGTGGAGTCGCTGGGACGCCACTCACAATTCTCGAAGAAATTCGGCAAATTTCGGCTGGATCCTGCTTGTACCTGTGTCTGGATGTTCAAACGTGCAGACTCGACATCAGGATAACTTGTTGAGAGACGGATGCTTCTTGCATGGGATGATGGCCCGGTGGCATGGTGGCTAAAGCTCCCACTTCACACACGGAGGGCCAGGGTTCGATTCCCGGCGGGTGGAAACATTTCAACACGTTTCCTTACACCTGTTGTCCTGTTCACCTAGCAGCAAATAGGTACCTGGGTGTTAGTCGACTGGTGTGGGTCGCATCCTGGGGGACAAGATTAAGGACCCCAATGGAAATAAGTTAGACAGTTCTCGATGACGCACTGACTTTCTTGGGTTATCCTGGGTGGCTAACCCTCCGGGCTTAAAAATCCGAACGAAATCTTATCTTATGAAGTGAAGATGACTTCATGGCCTCTCCTTCCTCGCTTTGGGCAAACACACTGCTGTGACCACCGCTTTCCACCATTATAACGGGATTGTTTGGTAGGTGCTGCAAGCGGGTGGTTAATGATACGTCTTTGGAGGCTTTTTTTTATTGTTAAGTCATGGTGGGTACACAGGCTTGTGTGTTTGTGCCCATGGCCCGGGCAGGGCCATCCCACGAGAGAGAGCTGGGAGGCCTTGTGTCTTGCTGCTAGGCCGCTGTGTGAGTGAGAGCGAGGTAAGTCTGGGCATACTGAAGTGGCAAGGCCTATAGGTGGCAGCACCAGCATGATGCGAAATATGAACTAAGCTGGCAGACAGCATGGGCTGTCTGTGCAGACAGTACAGGCTGTCTACACTTAGTGAAGCACTTGTGTCACACAACATTTAGTGAAGCACTTGTGTTATACAACACTTAGTGAAGCACTTGTGTTATACAACACTTAGTGAAGCACTTGTGTTATACAACACTTAGTGAAGCACTTGTGTTATGCAACACTTAGTGAAGCGCTTGTGTTATGCAACACTTAGTGAAGCACTTGTGTTATGCAACACTTAGTGAAGCACTTGTGTTATACAACACTTAGTGAAGCACTTGTGTTATACAACACTTAGTGAAGCACTTGTGTTATGCAACACTTAGTGAAGCGCTAGTGTCATAGAACATTTAGTGAAGCACTGTGTTATACAACACTTAGTGAAGAACTGTGTTATACAACACTTAGTGAAGCACTGTTATACAACACTTAGTGAAGAACTGTGTTATACAACACTTAGTGAAGCACTTGTGTTATACAACACTTAGTGAAGCACTGTGTTATACAATACTTAGTGAAGCACTGTGTTATACAACACTTTGTGAAGCACTTGTGTTTACAAACACTTAGTGAAAACACTTGTGTTATACAACACTTAGTGAAGCACTTGTGTTATACAACACTTAGTGAAGCACTTGTGTTATACAACACTTAGTGAAGCACTGTGTTATACAACACTTAGTGAAGCACTGTGTTATACAACACTTTGTGAAGGACTTGTGTTATACAACACTTAGTGAAGCACTGTGTTATACAACACTTAGTGAAGCACTGTGTTATACAACACTTAGTGAAGAACTGTGTTATACAACACTTAGTGAAGCACTGTTATACAACACTTAGTGAAGAACTGTGTTATACAACACTTAGTGAAGCACTGTGTTATACAACACTTAGTGAAGCACTGTGTTATACAATACTTAGTGAAGCACTGTGTTATACAACACTTTGTGAAGGACTTGTGTTATACAACACTTAGTGAACCACTTGTGTCATACAACACTTAGTGAAGCACTGTGTTATACAACACTTAGTGAAGCACTGTGTTATACAACACTTAGTGAAGCACTTGTGTTATACAACACTTAGTGAAGCACTTGTGTTATACAACACTTAGTGAAGCACTTGTGTTATACAACACTTAGTGAAGCACTGTGTTATACAACACTTAGTGAAGCACTGTGTTATACAACACTTTGTGAAGCACTTGTGTTATACAACACTTAGTGAAGCACTTGTGTTATACAAAACTTAGTGAAGACACTTGTGTTATACAACACTTTGTGAAGGAAATTGTGTTATACAACATTTAGTGAAGCACTTGTGTTATACAACACTTAGTGAAGCACTTGTGTCATACAACACTTAGTGAACCACTTGTGTCATACAACACTTAGTGAAGCACTGTGTTGTACAACACTTAGTGAAGCACTGTGTTGTACAACACTTAGTGAAGCACTGTGTTGTACAACACTTAGTGAAGCACTGTGTTGTACAACACTTAGTGAAGCACTTGTGTTATACAACACTTAGTGAAGCACTGTGTTGTACAACACTTAGTGAAGCACTGTGTTATACAACACTTTAGTGAATCACTGTTGTAAAAACACTTAGTGAAGCACTTGTGTTATACAACACTTAGTGAAGCACTGTGTTGTACAACACTTAGTGAAGCACTTGTGTTATACAACACTTAGTGAAGCACTGTGTTGTACAACACTTAGTGAAGCACTTGTGTTATACAACATTAGTGAAGCACTTTTGTTTACAACACTTAGTGAAGCACTGTGTTGTAACAACACTTAGTGAAGAACTTGTGTTAACAACACTTAGTGAAGCACTTGTGTTTACAACACTTAGTGAAGCACTTGTGTTGTACAACACTTAGTGAAGCACTGTTTTTGTACAACACTTAGTGAAGCACTGTGTTATACAACACTAGTGAAGCATTGTGTTATACAACACTTAGTGAAGCATTGTGTTTACAACACTTAGTGAAGCATTGTGTTGTACAACACTTAGTGAAGCACTGTGTTTGTACAACACTTAGTGAAGCACTGTGTTGTACAACACTTAGTGAAGCATTGTGTTGTACAACACTTAGTGAAGCATTGTGTTGTACAACACTTAGTGAAGCATTGTGTTGTACAACACTTAAATGAAGCATTGTGTTGTACAACACTTAGTGAAGCACTGTGTTGTACAACACTTAGTGAAGCACTGTGTTATACAACACTTAGTGAAGCATTGTGTTGTACAACACTTAGTGAAGCACTTTTGTTGTACAACACTTAGTGAAAACATTGTGTTGTAACAACACTTAGTGAAGCATTGTGTTGTACAACACTTAGTGAAGCACTTTTGTTGTACAACACTTAGTGAAGCATGTGTTATACAACACTTAGTGAAGCACTTGTGTTGTACAACACTTAGTGAAGCACTGTGTTGTACAACACTTAGTGAAGCATTGTGTTTTTACAACACTTAGTGAAGCATTGTGTTGTACAACACTTAGTGAAGCATTGTGTTGTACAACACTTAGTGAAGCATTGTGTTGTACAACACTTAGTGAAGCACTGTGTTGTACAACACTTAGTGAAGCACTGTGTTGTACAACACTTAGTGAAGCACTTGTGTTATACAACACTTAGTGAAGCACTGTGTTGTACAACACTTAGTGAAGCACTGTGTTGTACAACACTTAGTTTAAGCACTTTTGTTATACAACACTTAGTGAAGCACTGTGTTGTACAACACTTAGTGAAGCACTGTGTTGTACAACACTTAGTGAAGCACTTTTGTTTACAACACTTAGTGGGAAACACTTGTGTTATTCAACACTTAGTGAAGCACTTGTGTTATACAACACTTAGTGAAAGCACTGTGTTATACAACACTTAGTGAAGCACTTGTGTTATACAACACTTAGGAAGCACTTTTGTTATACAACACTTAGTGAAGCATGTGTTGTACAACACTTAGTGAAGCACTTGTGTTATACATCACTTAGTGAAGCACTTGTGTTATACAACACTTAGTGAAGCACTGTGTTGTACAACACTTAGTGAAGCACTGTGTTGTACAACACTTAGTGAAGCACTTTTCATAGAACAACTTCACTATAGCACTTGTGTTATACAAAACAAAGCACTGTTTTACAACATTAAATGAAGCACTGAGGTTTACAAATATCTTACTGAAGCACTGGTGATACACATTTTAAGACTGTCGCATCAGTTCGAACCCAGACCAACTCATGGAGTAACACGTAGAGTAGAGGTTTAACTGATTCGAACCCCCTGAGCCAGCACTAGGTGAGTACACTTTGTTATAGTGGCGTGTCATCAGTATCGACCCCCTGAGCCAGCACTAGGTGAGTACACTTTGTTATAGTGGAGTGTCATCAGTATCGACCCCCTGAGCCAGCACTAGGTGAGTACACTTTGTTATAGTGGAGTGTCATCAGTCTCGACCCCCTGAGCCAGCACTAGGTGAGCACACTTTGTTATAGTGGAGTGTCATCAGTCTCGACCCCCTGAGTCAGTACTAGGTTTTTACACATTGTTGAGGTTGTGGGTCAGGAGTCTCGAGCACCTCCGCCAATACTGCTTCAAAGCAAATTATTTAGATGGATAACCATGAGACTCGACCCCCGCAGACCGGAACTAGGTCAGTACACATTACTAGGACGGAGGGTCAACAGACGGCCGTGGCGTGGCTGAATAAGTACAGTGTCTGAGACACCCAGGAGCAGTGAATCGACCCCGTGAACCGGCACTAGGTCAGTACACATTACTGGGACGGAGGGTCAGCAGACGGCCCGGGTGTGGCTGGTTAACCACAGTGACTGGGACACACAGGTACTGGGACACACAGGTACTGGGACACACAGGTACTGCCTCCAACTCCACCAAACATTCTCTCTCCACCATGTTCTTCTTTACAATAAACGTTGAGATTTCCATTATTTTAATGTTCAATTAATATTTGGATTAATATTCGATTACCATTTCAAAATTATAGTTAATATATTATAAAGTGGTCAAAAATTGCTGAGGGTATTTTATCCACGATATTCTGGCATTAAACTGAGGAATGACAGGAGAATATAGTGTTTTAATTTGTGAGAACTTAGAGTCGTCTGTTGTACGAGAGTATTAGTGTACACACCAGGTGATGGTCACAACATCTGTATAACGACGACGTTCTGCCCACAACTGATCACCTAGTAATTAATATCTTGGGCAATTAAAATGCTAGGAACCTTTAATATTGAGCGTAGGGAAGATGAACACGCAAGACCATGATAGGGAAGATGAACATGCAAGACCATGATAGGGAAGATGAACACGCAAGACCATGATAGGGAAGATGAACACGCAAGACCATGATAGGGAAGATGAACACGCAAGACCATGATAGGGAAGATGAACACACAAGACCATGATAGGGAAGATGAACACACAAGACCATGATAGGGAAGATGAACATGCAAGACCATGATAGGGAAGATGAACACGCAAGACCATGATAGGGAAGATGAACACGCAAGACCATGATAGGGAAGATGAACACACAAGACCATGATAGGGAAGATGAACATGCAAGACCATGATAGGGAAGATGAACACGCAAGACCATGATAGGGGAGATGAACATGCAAGACCACAATATGTACAAACCATCTTTGGAAGAGTTAGTTACCATTGAGACATGGAGCTGAAAATGCCTCAAGTTTCTCCTCCTAGACTGAGCCAGACTCAGGAACTGATCAGTCTTGTCACCTTAAAAACACTATTTATTTTTTCAACTTTTAACTCTGAGTAGACCTAAAAATGAGAATAATAGTTCCAGAAACGTTGCCCAAACTATGGCTTTGTTGGTATATATATATATATATATATAATATATATATATATATATATATATATATATATATATATATATTATTATTATTATTATTATTATTATTATTATTATTATTAACACATCGGCAGCTTCCCACCAAGGCTGGGTTGCCCAAAAAAGAGAAACTTACATCCACTCCATCATTGTCTCGCCAGAGGTGAGCTTACACTTCAGTTATAAAACTGCAACATTAACACTCCTCCTTCAGAGTGTAGAGACTACACTTCCCATCTCCAGGACTAGTCTGGCCTGCCGGTTTCCCTGAATCCCTTCATAAATGTTACCATCCTTACACTCCAACAGCACGTCAAGTCCTAAAAACCATTTGTCTCCATTTGCTTCTATTAAAGACGCTCACGCATGCTTGTTGGAAGTCCAAGCCCCTCGTTCATAGAACCTTCTTTGTCCCCTCCCTCCAACCATTTCTAGGCCGACCATTACCCTGCCTTCCCTCCACTGCAGATTTACACTCTTTTCTTCCATCCTCTCTACATGTCCAAACCACCTCAACAACCTCTCCTCAGCCTTTTGGATAAAAGTTTTGGTAATCCTGCACCTCCTACTAATTTCCAAACAACGAATTCTCTGCACGAAATTCTCACCACACATTGCTCTCAGACATGACATCTCCATTGCCTCCAGCCTTCTCCTTGCTGCAACATGGACCATCCACGAAATTACAGCTTCCCTATCTTCATCAACATTTAACAATTCCTCAAAATATTCCCTCCATCTTCCCGATACCTCTAACTCTCCATTTAATAACTCTCCTCTCCTATTTTTAGGTATCAAATCCATTCGTTCCCTAGGTTTCCTCAACTTATTAAGCTCACTCCAAAACTTTTTCTTATTTTCAACAAAATTTGTTAATAACATCTCATCCACTCTCTCATTTGCTCTATTTTTACATTGCTTCACCACTCTCTTAACCTCTCTTTTTCTCTCAATAAACTCTTCCCTCCTTCCATCAATTCTACTTTGTAAAAACCTCTCACATGCTAACTTTTTCTCCCTTTCTACTCTCTTTACATCATCATTCCACCAATCACTCTTCTTCCTTCCTGCACCCACTTTCCTGTAACCACAAACTTCTGCTGAACACTCTAACACTACATTCTTAAACCTACTCCATATATCTTCAACCCTATTGCTTATACTCTCATTAGCCCATCTATCCTCCAATAGTTGTTTATATCTTACCCTAACTGCCTCCTCCATTAGTTTATACACCTTCACCTCTCTTGCTGGTTCTATTTTCCTTGTATCCTATCTACCTTTTACTCTGTTGCTACAAGTAAAAAGTGATCTGATATATCTGTGGCCTCTCTATAAACATGTACATCCTGAAGTCTACTCAACAGTCTTTTATCTACCAATATGTAGTCCAACAAACTACTGTCATTACACCTTACATCATGTATTCTTATTTATCCTCTTTTCTTAAAAAGTGTATTACCTATAACCAAAACCCCTTTCTATACATAGTTCAATTAAAGGGCACTATTATCATTTACACCTGGCACCCCAAACTTACCTACCACACCCTCTAAATGTTTCACGTACTTCAGCATTAAGGTTCCCTACCACAATTACTCTCTCACTAGGTTCAAAAGTTCCTACACACTCTCTTAACATCTCTCCTCCAGGTGCATACACAGTTATTATGACCTACTTTTCACATCCGACCCTAATTTTATTCCAGATAATCCTTGAATTTATACATTTATATTCTCTCTTACCCTTCCATAACTTATCCTTCTCTAACTCTCTCAGATACTCCTGACGTAAACCCATTTTTTTCTTCCCACTGCAATTTACCTACTCCTTTCAGCTTTGTGTCACTTAGAGCCAGGACATCCATCTTTTTTCCATTCATAACATTAGCAATCATCCGCACTAAATCCACGCACATTCAAGCATCTCAGTTTATATATATATATATATATATATATATATATAAATATATATATATATATATATATATATATATACACACACACACACCACATGTCCCTCAAGTGCTTTCACTTTTCTGCTAGATACACTTTTTCCTTAATTTTTTTGACACGACCTGACTGAGGCCTACTGCATGGCAACTGTGGAGAAATTTTCTCGAGGAGGGGGATATTAGCCCCCTTCAGCCCCTTTCAGTCCCTTTCAGCCCTGAGGGGCCCAGCCCTCTGAGAAGGGGCAAGCATCTTGTTTACTGCTACAGCAAGTAATTGATCCCAGATGCAGTACCAGTATGCGACGTGGTCAAGCGACCGAGGCTCCATGCAAGACTCCAGCGTTGCAAAGTGTATTTTAATAAAATACAGTCCATCTCTTACCTTAGGACAATTAAGGAAAATCCTGCTCCCACTTTATCACCATGGTAAAGATAGTGTACATTGTTGTCTATGCTTAAGACAGCAAGAATCAAACATTCTGCTTTGCTTCATGGAGGAAGTGGCAAGGAAGCAAAAAGTACTAGGTCAGCTTTTCCTTTATGTGCTAGGGGCAGTGACGGTGTAGGAGGCTGTGGCGTCTTCAGATTACTTTTGACTCTCCTGAGAGTGACACTGACGTCAGGATAACCAACAAAGAATGATATGTGCGTTAGTGTGAACAAAGTGTCTCACAAAACACAATAAACACCTACAGAGTAGTGTGATCAACTTCTTAGTGATATTGTGTGAACAATTATTGATGAACAGTGTAATGAGTGTTGCGATCCAACAGAGTGTAGTGCGACATTCTTCAAAGAACACTATTCTTCAATCAACTCAACGGATATCCGGGCGTAATTACGGGTCAGATACATATACCCAGGTAAGTGTTCTAACTCGTGATGTACTACTATTGACTGCGCAGTTGAGTATGAAGTCGTGAATTAGTCACATATCATAAACCCCGGTGATATGCAGACCTTTGAGTCCACACAAGTAAGTTTGTCAGCAATCAGTGAATGAAATATGCTGACATAACACCCTCTAGGGGTAATTTATAATCTTACAAAATGTGATCATTACAGCCGTTGAGAGACTGATCAGGGAAAACAATCAGACCTCGTCTGCAGGGGCGGCTGTGTAGACGATTTGCTGTCTTTTATCAGCTAAGTATTCCGTATATTTAAAATTATAAACTTAGCTGGTAACCCATTTCTCAACAGCAACCTTCCTGAGGCCTACTGCATGACACCTTCCTGAGGCCTACTGCATGGCAACCTTCCTGAGGCCTACTGCATGGCTCCTTCCTGAGTCCTACGGCATGGCACCCTTTTTGAGGCCAACTGCATGGCACCCTTCCTAAGGCCTACTGCATGTCACCCTGAGGCCTACTGCATGGCATCCTTCCCGAGGCCTACTGCATGGCACCTTCCTGAAACTTACTGCATGGTACCCTGAGGTCTACTGCATGTCACCCTTCCTGAGGCCTACTGCATGGCACCCTTCCTGAGGCCTACTGCATGGCACCCTTCCTAAGGCCTACTGCATGGCACCTTCCTGAGGCCTACTGTATGGCTCCTTCCTGAGGCCTACTGCATGGCACCCTTTTTGAGGCCAACTGCATGGCACCCTTCCTGAGGCCTACTGCATGGCACCTTCCTGAGGCCTACTGCATGGCACCTTCCTGAGGCCTACTGCATGGTACCCTTCTTGAGGCCTGCATGGCACCCTTTCTGAGGCCTACTGCATGGCACCTTCCTGAGGCCTATTGCTTGGCTCCTTCCTGAGGCCTACTGCATGGCACCTTCCTGAGGCCAACTGCATGGCACCCTTTTTGAGGCCAACTGCATGGCACCCTGAGGCCTACTGCATGACACCTTCCTGAGGCCTACTGCATGGTACCCTTCTTGAGGCCTGCATGGCACCCTTTCTGAGGCCTACTGCATGGCACCTTCCTGAGGCCTATTGCTTGGCTCCTTCCTGAGGCCTATTTGCATGGCACTCCTTCATGAGGCCAACTGCATGGCACCTTTTGAGGCCACGATGCACCTGAGGCCTACTGTATGACATCTTCCTGAGGCCTACTGCATGACACCTTCCTGAGGCCTACTGCATGACACCTTCCTGAGGCCTACTGCATGGCTCCTTCATGAGGCTTACTGCATGGCACCTTCCTGAGGCCTATTGCATGGCTCCTTCATGAGGCTTACTGCATGGCTCCTTCCTGAGGCCTACTGCATGGCTCCTTCTGAGGCCTACTGCATGCTCCTTCATGAGGCCTACTGCATGGACACCTTCTGAGGCCTACTGCATGGCTCCTTCATGAGGCTTACTGCATGGCTCCTTCATGAGGCTTACTGCATGGCTCCTTCCTGAGGCCTACTGCATGGCTCCTTCATGAGGCCTACTGCATGGCTCCTTCATGAGGCCTACTGCATGTCACCTTCCTGAGGCCTACTGCATGCTCCTTCTGAGGCTACTGCATGGCTCCTTCCTGAGGCCTACTGCATGGCTCCTTCATGAGGCCTACTGCATGGCACCTTCCTGAGGCCTACTGCATGGCACCTTCCTGAGGCCAACTGCATGGCACCCTTTTTGAGGCCAACTGCATGGCACCCTGAGGCCTACTGCATGACACCTTCCTGAGGCCTACTGCATGGTACCCTTCTTGAGGCCTGCATGACACCCTTTCTGAGGCCTACTGCATGGCACCTTCCTGAGGCCTATTGCTTGGCTCCTTCCTGAGGCCTACTGCATGGCACCTTCCTGAGGCCAACTGCATGGCACCCTTTTTGAGGCCAACTGCATGGCACCCTGAGGCCTACTGTATGACATCTTCCTGAGGCCTACTGCATGACACCTTCCTGAGGCCTACTGCATGACACCTTCCTGAGGCCTACTGCATGGCTCCTTCATGAGGCTTACTGCATGGCACCTTCCTGAGGCCTATTGCATGGCTCCTTCATGAGGCTTACTGCATGGCTCCTTCCTGAGGCCTACTGCATGGCTCCTTCCTGAGGCCTACTGCATGGCTCCTTCATGAGGCCTACTGCATGACACCTTCCTGAGGCCTACTGCATGGCTCCTTCATGAGGCTTACTGCATGGCTCCTTCCTGAGGCCTACTGCATGGCTCCTTCATGAGGCCTACTGCTGTCACCTTCTGAGGCCTACTGATGCTCCTTCATGAGGCTTCTGCATGGCCCCCTTCCTGAGGCCTACTGCATGGCTCCTTCATGAGGCCTACTGCATGGCACCTTCCTGAGGCCTACTGCATGGCACCTTCCTGAGGCCTACTGCATGGTACCCTTCTTGAGGCCTGCATGGCACCCTTTCTGAGGCCTACTGCATGGCACCTTCCTAAGGCCTACTGCATGACACCTTCCTGAGGCCTACTGCATGACACCTTCCTGAGGCCTACTGCATGGTACCTTCCTAAGGCCTACTGCATGACACCTTCCTGAGGCCTACTGCATGACACCTTCCTGAGGCCTACTTCATGGCACCTTCCTAAGGCCTACTGCATGACACCTTCCTGAGGCCTACTGCATGGCACCTTCCTGAGGCCAACTGCATGGCACCCTTTTTGAGGCCAACTGCATGGCACCCTGAGGCCTACTGTATGACATCTTCCTGAGGCCTACTGCATGACACCTTCCTGAGGCCTACTGCATGACACCTTCCTGAGGCCTACTGCATGGCTCCTTCATGAGGCTTACTGCATGGCACCTTCCTGAGGCCTACTGCATGGCTCCTTCATGAGGCTTACTGCATGGCTCCTTCCTGAGGCCTACTGCATGGCTCCTTCCTGAGGCCTACTGCATGGCTCCTTCATGATGCCTACTGCATGACACCTTCCTGAGGCCTACTGCATGGCTCCTTCATGAGGCTTACTGCATGGCTCCTTCCTGAGGCCTACTGCATGGCTCCTTCATGAGGCCTACTGCATGGCTCCTTCATGAGGCCTACTGCATGTCACCTTCCTGAGGCCTACTGCATGGCTCCTTCATGAGGCTTACTGCATGGCTCCTTCCTGAGGCCTACTGCATGGCTCCTTCATGAGGCCTACTGCATGGCACCTTCCTGAGGCCTACTGCATGGCACCTTCCTGAGGCCTACTGCATGGTACCCTTCTTGAGGCCTGCATGGCACCCTTTCTGAGGCCTACTGCATGGCACCTTCCTAAGGCCTACTGCATGACACCTTCCTGAGGCCTACTGCATGACACCTTCCTGAGGCCTACTGCATGGTACCTTCCTAAGGCCTACTGCATGACACCTTCCTGAGGCCTACTGCATGACACCTTCCTGAGGCCTACTGCATGGCACCTTCCTGAGGCCTACTGCATGGCACCTTCCTAAGGCCTACTGCATGACACCTTCCTGAGGTCTACTGCATGACACCTTCCTGAGGCCTACTGCATGACACCTTCCTAAGGCCTACTGCATGACACCTTCCTGAGGTCTACTGCATGACACCTTCCTGAGGCTTACTGCATGACACCTTCCTAAGGCCTACTGCATGCCAACCTTCTCTGATGTTTAGCTTTGTTTAATGTTCTCTCTTGCTGTGATCACCTTTTCCCACTCTTGTTTGCTACCTCACAGTTCACACACTTATTAGCGTGTCTTAACTCCTAACTTCCTGAGTTGAAGTCTCACTTATCTTTGTCAACTATTTATTTAAGACTTATGTCAGCAGGTCCTGGTAAGCCTGCCTGCGCCTCACTCTTCTAACATGTCTTCGCAGTTTCAAATTTACCGTGAAATTTTAAGTCTTGCTCTCACCTTTTTTCACTTTTAAGATTTTGCTTATCATTTGTGGGGATCTTCCTTGACCTCGTCACTAACGTCGGAGATTACCAGGGGCTGACACACGACCTGAAAACACTAAAATTCTGGGAGCCTTGTTGTTGCCCGCTACACTCTGACCGGGTATGTACTCACCCAGTTGTACTCATCTAGTTGTGGTTGCAGGGTCCGCCTCTTCACTGGTCGCTCTCCCTGCTCCATAAGGGGTGTGTGTGTGTGAGGGAAAGACGGAGAGAGAGAGAGAAAGAGAGAGAGAGAGAGGGAGAGAGAGAGATGGAGGAAGAGGGAGTAGGCTGAGGGAGAGGAGGAGTGCAGTGGGTTTGAGGGTTGTATTGTGGGTGCTGGGGAATGGTCAATTTTCAGATGGTGTGGTTGCAGGGGTCGAGTCATAGCTCCTGGTCCCATGTACGTGTGTGTGTGTGTGTACTCACCTAATTGTGGTTGCAGGGGTCGAGACTCAGATCCTGGCCCCGCCTCTTCACTAATCGCTACTAGGTCCTCTCTCTCGCTCTGCTTTCTGAGCTTTGTCATACCTCGTCTTAAACCAATGTATGATTCCTGCCTCCACTACATCACTTGTTAGACTATTCCATTTCCTGACGACTCTATGACTGAAGAAATACTTCCTAACATCACTGTGACTCGTCTGAGTCTTAAGCTTACAATTGTGACCCCTTGTTTCTGTGTCCCATCTCTGGAACACCCTTTCTCTGTCCACCTTATCTATTCCACGTAGTATTTTGTATATCGTTATCATGTTTCCCCTGACAAGAAACGATCAAGAGGTATGTGAGGAGCTCAACACGAGATTTAAGGAAGTATTCACAGTGGAGACAGGAAGGACTCTGGGAGGACAGAATAGAGGGAGGCACCAACAAGGGATATACCAACAAGTATTGGATGACATACACACAACTGAGGAGGATGTGAAAAAGCTGTTAAATGACCTTGATACCTCAAAGGCGGTGGGATCAGACTACATGTCTCCGTGTCGTCAGTCCGATTTCCTTCAACCTTTCCTCGTAGGACATTCCCCTGAGCTCCGGAACAAGCCTTGTTGCAAACCTTTGTACTTTCTCTAATTTCTTGGCGTGCTTGACCAGGTGTGGGTTCCAAATTGGTGCTGCATACTCCAGTATGGGCCTGACGTAAACAGTGTACAGTGTCTTGAACGATTCCTAAGGTATCGGAACGCTATTCTCAGGTTTGCCAGGCACCCATATGCTGCAGCAGTTATCTGTGTGTGTGTGTGTGTGTGTGTGTGTGTGTGTGTGTGTGTGTGTGTGTTTGTGTATGTGTACTCACCTATTTGTGATTGCAGGGGACGAGACTCAGCTCCTAGCCCAGCCTCTTCACTGATCGCTACTAGGTTCTCTCTCTCCTTGCTCCATGAGTTTTATCATACCTCGTCTTAAAGCTGTGTATGGTTTCTGTCTCCACTACATACTTGCTAGACTATTCCACTTCCTGACAACTCTATGACTAAACAATTACTTCCTTCAATTACTTACTTCCGGTGGCCTGGTGGCTAAAGCTCCCGCTTCACACACGGAGGGCCCGGGTTCGATTCCCGGCGGGTGGAAACATTTCGACACATTTCCTTACACCTATTGTCCTGTTCACCTAGCAGCAAATAGGTACCTGGGTGTTAGTCGACTGGTGTGGGTCGCATCCTGGGGGACAAGATTAATTAAGGACCCCAATGGAAATAAGTTAGACAGTCCTCGATGACGCACTGACTTTCTTGGGTTATCCTGGGTGGCTAACCCCCCGGGGTTAAAAATCCGAACGAAATCTTATCTTATCTTATCTTATCTGACTCATCTGAGTCTTCAACTTCCAGTTGTGGTCCAATGTTTCCGTGTCCTCTCTCTGGAGCATCTTGCCTCTGTCCACCTTATCTATTCCATGCAGTATTTTATAAGTCGTTACCACGTCTCCCCTAACCGCCCTGTCCTCCAATGTCGTCAGGCCGATTTCCCTCAACCTTTCTTCGCAAGATATTCCCCTTAGCTCTGGAACTAGCCTTGTTGCAAACCTTTGCACTTTCTCTAATTTCTTGACGTGTTTGACCAGGTGTTGGTTCCACAGTGGTGCTGCGTACTCTAGTATGGGCCTGACGTACACGGTGTACAGAGTCTTGAACCATTCCTTACTGAGGTATTGGAATGCTTTTCTCAAGTTTGCCAGGCGCCCATATCCAGCAGCAATTTTCTGGTTGATGTACTCACCTAATTGTGGTTGCAGGGGTCGAGACTCAGCTCCTGGCTCCGGAGATGTGCTTGGTATTATACTCACCTCAAGGTTTGCAGTCTTTGTCCACCTAGCCTTTGCTCTGTCTGCGGTCTTCTTTGCCCTTCCCCAATTTTCATGACTTTGCATTTGGCTGGGTTGAATTCGAGAAGCCAGTTACTGGACCATGAGTCCAGCCTGTCCAGGTCTCTTTAAAGTCCTGCCTGATCCTCATCTGATTTAATTCTCATTAACTTAGCATCATCTGCAAACAGGGATACTTATGAGTCTATCCCTTCCATCATGTCATTCACATATACCAAAACTAGCAAAGGTCCTAGAACTGACCCCTGTGGGATCCCGCTCGTCAAAGGCGCCCACTGTGATACCTTATCACGTACCATGACTCGTTGTTGCCTCCCTGTCAGGTATTCACTGATCCATTATAGTGCCCTTCCAGTTATAAGTGCCTGATCCTCTAGCTTCTGCACTAATCTCTTGTGAGGAACTGTGTCGAAGACCTTCTTGCAGTCCAAGAAAATGCAATCGACCCACCCCTCTCTCTTGTTATAAAACTCCAGAAGGTTTGTGTCCCAGGATTTGCCTGCCATGAATCTGTGCTGGTTGTCGTTTATAATATTGTTCCTTTCCAGGTGCTCTACCACTCTCCTGATAATCTTCTCCATGACTTTGCATGCTACACACGTCAGTGACACTGGTCTATAGTTCAGTGCCTCGTTTCTGTTTCCTTTCTTAAAAATGGGAACTGCATTTGCTGTCTTCCATACCTCGGGTAGTTGTCCAGTTTCAAGGGATGTGTTGAAAATTGTGGTCAGTGGCACACACAGCGTCTCTGCTCACTACTTAAGGACCCACGGAGAGATGTCTGGTCCCACCGCCTTTGAGGTAAAAAGGTCACTTAACAGCTTTTTCACCTCCTCCTCAGTTGTGTGTATTTCATCCAACACTTGTTGGTATATCCCTTGTTGGTGCCTCCCTCTATTCTGCCCTCCCAAAGTCCTTCCTGTCTCCACTGTAAATACTTCCTTAAATCTCGTGTTGAGCTCCTCACATACCTCTTGGTCGTTTCTTGTGAGCTCCCCACTTTCTTTCCCTAGTCTGATTACCTGATCTTTGACTGTTGTCTTGCTCCTAGTCTGGCTGCACAGCAGTTTTGGGTCAGACTTGACTTTTGTACTGTTGCTGGTTCTCCCTGCTTATCTGTGCATACTCGTTTCTGGCTCTTCAACTAATCTCCTTTATTTTTCTGGGTCCTTTGCCTTCTGTACTTTTACCAATCTCTAGTGCACTTAGTTTTTGCCTTCTTGCACCTTCGGGCAAACCAAGGGCTCGTTCTGGTCTTCCCATTATTTCTGGTGTGTACTCATCTAATTGTACTCCTCTAATTGTGATTGCAGAGGTCGAGACACAGCTCCTGGTCCTGCCTCACTGACCGCTACTAGGTCCTCTCTCTCCCTGCTCCATGAGCTTCATTGTTGCATACAAAGAGTTTGTAATCTTTATTCGGAGCATGTTAACACACACAGGCTGCCTCGCCAACCAGCGAGCCAGATGCTAAGGATCTGACAATCCAATGGGGCCCCATCATCAAATCAGTATCTAGGTCCAACCAATGAGAATGTGGACCTGGCAATTGTGAAGGTGATGTGGTTACCACTCACGTTTTAACCCTTGTCATTTCCATACTAGAGCTGGTTGAAGCACGGTAGTCTGCTGTGTTTATTTTGCTCCCTTTACACCCAGGATAACAGGCCTTTGAGAATCCTGGGTTGTAATATGGATAGCCTGTCCGAGAACTGGAGCTGGACTTAGAGCAGGAGTTGAGCCTAGAGTTGAAGTTAGATCTGGAAGTAATAGTAAATAGCTGGCTATCTGGCATATCATCAGCTTTGCCAATACTTCACGAATTTTGCATGTCCACTTTGCATTTGTAATGGTCAGCCTTACTATTATGTGATTATAGATAGCTTGCTGTTTTGCCTGTCTGCATTCACTTCGCTATGGTCAGCCTTGCTATTGTGCGAGTATTCTGCAGTTGGTTTTGCTATTGCGTGTCAGCCTTGATGTTGTATGTGTGTATTCTCCTTTCATCTTTGTTGTGTTTCAGCCTTGCTATCGTGTGAGTATTCTGCAGTTGTACAGTGCATAACTGAGCGTATATTGCAAACAGTTTGTTATGTTGGGGTTAATGCCTCCTAGACGAGTCAGATGGTAAGTGTCCGAATTCACTCTATTAAATTTGCTTAAGTTTTCTCTACAGCATTGTTGGAGAATTTCTCTTTCCATCAGCATTGAGTACAATGTACTATTATGGCTGCGCAGCTCTATAACCTTATAAGTGTCAAACTTCGAGAAGAGGAGATGGCATATCAGACTTTTTCCCCTACAGAAACCAGGAGTAAATCACTGAGGTTCCCACAAGAAGAAAAAGATACAATACCTGAGCAAAACTGTCAGTCTCATGCAACGGGGTTGTCTGAAGGTGAGTCGGCTTCATTGGTGCTAGAGTTGGCAAAAATCAATCTTGAGCAGACTAAGGAACAGCGGGCATATGCCAAGGAAGTGTCTGATAGAGAGAGAGAAAAAAAGAAGGCAGTTTACTCAAGTTGTAAATGACTTTAGTTTGCAAAAAGCAGTACAGCTTGTTCTTCGTTTCATTGAAGCTGAGCCTGAATTATTTTTCGAAACATTCGAAAACCATGCTCGAGCCTTGGTGGCTTGAACAGCATAGGGAGTCTTTGGTGTATACAACGTTGTTTGGTAGGGCACAGGAATTTACATCAGTGTTAAATGACACTGGTTTCAGTAATTATCAGGTGGTGAAGACCACGGTTCTTGGTGCTTACCAGTATATTCCTGCCAAATACAGAAAGGAATTCAAGCTAGATAGACGACAGCTGGGTCAGTCCTTTGTTAAACTTGTAAGACAGCAGACCAAAGCCTTTCCCAGTTGGTACAACTGGTACCAACTCGTCGCAAATTTCGACGAGTTGGTCCAGTTAATATTGGTGGAAAACCTGCTGGAGTCTGTTGGACCAGAGGTTCGAGTTTTTCTGCAGGATCACGTGTTGACCACTGCATTGGAGGCAGCCAGGTTGGTTGATACTTTTGAAAACAACCTCTCCTTGTCCGAGCGGTCCCATCTTTTTAACAGCCTGGAATGAGCAGAGACCGTCAACGAAAAGTTCATGATTGGAAGGAGAACGACGATGTCATCCAAGTAAGTCATCTGGTGAGCCACACTACTCAACCTATGGTCAACCTGGTGAGTGACAAACCACTGAACATGGTGATTCCCAACACCAGTACCCAGAGCGGCACCAGCCACAACGTCAGCAAGGAGCTAAGGTCAAAAATGTCGTTTGCTTTCATTGTAATAAATCAGGCCACATTCGTCCTAACTGCCCAAATATACCCCAACCAGTAGAGAAAATTTATAATGCTGTCCCTGAAAGAAGTAGAGAAAGGGATGGCCCCATGTTATGGTACATGTCAAATATCCCTTCAGGAAAATTCAAAGAAAACTGAAGTCAGAACCTTTAGGGATACCGGAGTATATTGCTCACTTATAAGAGAGGGAGTACTTCCCCTTTCTGAACACACCTCATTACAATCCTCCATTCATCCAGAAGCTTTTGGAGGAGCAGTGTTTTCTGTCCCCTTACATAAAATATATACCCAGAGTAGGTATTTTACTGGATATTTGACTGTAGGTGTATCTGATGGATTTCCTATGAAAGATGCAGTGTTATTACTGGGTAATAACATTACCACTTCTAGTACGTGTCCCGAAATAATAATGATTAATTCTTCTCCGAGGTTGGCCATAACTCGGGCAAAATCCCAAGGGATATCTGGGGAGAATGCTAACCTATACTTGGACGACTCTGATCTCGGAATAGCCAATTTGTTTTATGAGGAAAACTGGCCAAGACCTCATAAATTTAGTGAACAGACCCAGATCAAGCCTTCCTATTCCAGGGTTGCAGGATTTCCAGATGTCTCTGTTTCCATGCCCGAGGGACTGTCCTTTCGAGAGGAACAGCGAAAAGACCCTTCCTTAAATTTCGCTTTTCAGGCAGCCATGGATCAATCCTTTCAAGATCACCCAGTCAAATATAAAATTAAAAACGACTACTTAATCTGCACTGAGACTGGTAAGGAGATGGAGGGAAGGCAACACTCAGACAGGTTAGTAGTATTAAAAGAATTCTTTTGGCCAAAGTTAAATGGACATTCTGATGTCCATTTAAGTGGACATTAAAATGTCAAAAGGCTTTCCATAAAGCCAAATTAATCCTTTGTACTGTTCCTATTCTCCTGTCTCCTGATTTCTCCAAAACCTTTACATTACACATAGAAGCCTGTGAGTCTGGGGTGGGGGCAGTACTTCTGCAATCTGGGGACGATGGGTTGTAGCCTGTGGCTTATTATTCGGCCAAGTACCAGCTGCACCAGAGGGCCTCCTCTACAATTGAAAAAGAAGCCCTCACTCTGGTACTGGCCTTGGAGCACTTTGGCGTGTATGTGGGCCAGACTTCACAGGTGGTCACAGTCTATAGTGAGAACATTCCTCTTGTCTATCTACAACATATGAAAAATCACAACACAAGAATTATGAGGTGGTCCATCAGGTTGTAACCATATAATATAAAAGTGCAGCACATTGCTGGCAAAGAAAATATGGTGGCTGATGTTCTGTCTAGAATTTACATGTATTATGTTAGGATGTGTTAGGGACTTTGGGTAAACACATGTATAGCTCTTTTTTACCCCTTTTGTATATTATGAAGATTTATTGTTGTGAGTTTTTTTTAGTAAGAGGATATTCTGCTACTGTCCGCAGGTATCTTGGACCTATGTTAGCCCTACTGTCTGCTGTCTCGCTCTAAGTTTAGAGTTTGGCTTCATGATGAGATAAAAGCTGAGTTCTAATGAGTTGGATGGTTGAGACAAAAGTGTTTTCGAAAATGGTTAATTGTCACATTGTCGCAGGCGAGGTTCAACGATAAGTCTTTGGAGGCTTCTTACCTTATTTGTGAAATCTGAGTACACAGACAATGTGTTTGTGCCTATGGCCCCAACGGGCCATGCCAGCGAGGAAGAGAGTAGTAGGCTTGTTGACTGAGAGAGCTTGGCTGTCAGAGTGAGAGAGAGGCAGGGTGATGCCATTTCAAGTGTCATGCCCACTGAGAGGCCTACAGGTTGCAGCACGAGCATGGTGCAAAATATGAACTCAGCTGGTAGACAGCATAGGCTGTCTATGCAGACAGTGCAGGCTGTTTACATTCGCTCGGCCATGCACCACCATGGTCGCCCTCGACCATTTCTGGCAGAAAAGAAAACTCTGTCTCTCTCTCACAGGAACAGAGCACAGAACACAAAATAAAAACATATATATATATACATAGACATGAAAAAAAAACTTCCTACATGGAGGGAAGAAAAAAAAGGTGGGGTGTGCTAAACATTTTGGAGGGCATCACTGCACGCCTTCTTGCATCTGGACAGATAATGCAACACAGGAGACATCGCCGCAGCTGAACTGTGACGTAACTGGGTACGGTTTCCTCTGGAACGGTGAAACAGTTGTCGTAGTAGTCGCTGCAGGGTTCACTCATCCTGGGGCACAACCTGCTGGTGCCCTCGAGTGAGGCATCGTCAGTACTCGGCAACTGGGCAGGGCTTCTTCTGGCAAGTGACTCAGGAGGGCATTTCTCGACTGGTACTGTCTCTGGGGCTGTCACTGCCAGCGAGTGTGAAGTGAGTTGTGGCAGAGACAACCCAGTGAAACCTCTGGAAGTCGTAACATCATACACCATACTGCAGTGAGCGGGCTAGCAGTCAAAATGACATTATCTTTGTGCAGGCTGCTCAGTGAGGCTATGACATGAGACTGACACAGTGCCTGCTGACAGGGTCTAGTCTAAGCATCCCCGTAAAGGTTCTCTACATATAACTGCTCTGAAGGTCAGGAGGTGAAGTGAAACAAATCTCGATGGGAATCATAGCAGGGCATCATGAGCGGTGAACAATAAGAGCTTTCTGTACCAGGGGTCCCCTCAAGGAAGGTTCCTTGATGTTGGTGAGGGGCTCTTGATTTAGGGAATTGGATCTGTGCTCCAGTTCCCCGAATTAAGCCTGAATGCCTTCCACATCCCCCCCCCAGGCGCTGTATAATCCTCCGGGTTTAGCGCTTCCCCCTTGATTATAATAATAATAATAATAATGTACCAGGGGCTCAGACGCTCGTAACTGATGCCGTGGTCCAGGCACAGACCTGTGGTCCACATACAGCTGGGCTCACGACCACGCAGGACACACGGAAAACTGCACACACCTGCACTGCACATGGCTTACAAGCCATGCGTTTTCTGTACAAAACTCGACACTAAACCTTACACGAACATGTGGGAACACTGAGAGAAATTAATTAACACATGACATATACTGTATCTTCTTTCAATCTTCTCGACAACACAATATATTGCTCAGTATTAAACTAATACTGACAGTATAACATCATGTGGTGATGTCAGGTGTGATGTCGTGAGGTGACGTCAGCAGACGTCTCGAGGTGAGGTCCTGGAGTGACGTCATGAGGGATATCATGGGGTGACATCGTGAGGTGACATCAGGCAGACATCGTGACATTGTGAATTCGGGCAGCATCGTGGGTGATGTCGTGAAGTCAGGCAGCAGATCACAGCATGGCTTGCGATCTGGCTTAATAACCCACGTGGCTTGTAGATCCACATGGCTTTGTGATCCACGTGGCTGCATGATTCACATGGCTGCATGATCCATGTGGCTTCATGATCTACGTGGCTTCGAGTGACCTCAGGCACTTGGATACACAGCTCTGACCAATAATTTACAGAAAAATTCACCGAAAACACATTAGAGAGAGAGTGGGTAGTGGTGGCACAGTAGGGCAAGCGTGGGTGAGTTGCATATGGTGGAGCCAGGACCGTGTGCCTACCTTCCTCACCTATACACACTTGGAAGATAGTGCATATTCTACTACACTGGGCAGAGAAATCACCACAAACTCACCTCTGACTTGCTGAAATAGCCGTGCTGAGCTGAAAAAAAACAGCAGCAACATACAAGTGAAGCTGAACACATGACTTGAGAAACATCGTCGGGAACTCTGAAGTGCCAGTGATGCCACTTATATTTCTCGAAGAAATTCGGCAAATTTCGGCCTGGATCCTGCTTTAACCTGTGTCTGGATGCTGAAATTTGCAGACATAACATCAGGATAACTCGCTGAGTTATCCTGATGTTATGGAACGATGGATTAAGACGACTTCATTTCTCTTCCTTCACAGCGGTGCTGTGAGGCGCTGCTGTCACCAATGTTTACAAAAATGGTTAACTGTCACATTCATGCAGGTGGGGTTCAATGATAAGGCTTCAGAGGCTTCTTACTTTATTTGCGAAATCTGGGTACACAGGCAGTGTGTTAGTGCCCATGGCCCCAAGGGGCCATGCCAGCGAGGGAGAGAGGAGTAGGCCTGTTGACTGAGAGAGCTTGGCTGCCAGAGTGAGAGGCAGAGTGATAACATTTCAAGTGGCATGCCCACTGAGAGGCTTACAGGTGACAGCATGAGTATGGTGCAAAATATGAACTCAGCTGGCAGACAGCATAGGCTGTCCTGTCTATGCAGACAGTACAGACTGTCTACAAAAGGCATTTCCATTATACTGTGCCATGGCAGCATGTTTACCCATTGAGGTGGAAGCCTAGTTCTGAGCCCTCTTGGGGTGGAGGTGTTGCATGCAAAAAGTATGTAATCTTTATTCAGAGCATGTTAACACACATAGGTTGCCTCACCAACTAGCAAACCAGATGCTAAGGATCTGGCGATCCAGCGGGGCCCCATCGTCAGACCAGTATCAAGGTTCAGTGAGTGAGAATGTGGATCTGGCAGGTGTGAAGGTGAAATGGTTACCACTCCCATTTTCACCCTTGTCATTTCCATTCTAGAGCTGGTTGAAGCATGTTGTCTGATTTCTCTTGGCTGCTATACTGCCTTGATTACCATGGCATGCACTAATACCTATTGCTGTACATACTGTATATAGTGTACATACTGCTGTTTATACTTGGTGAAGGATAATATAATTCAAAGTTTTTCTGCTGTGTTTATTTTGCTCCCTTTACACAAAGGATAACAGGCCTTTGAGAATCCTGGGTTGTAATATTCATCATACCTCATCTTTAAGCTATGTATGGTTCCTGCCTCCCCTACATCACTTGCTAGACTATTCCATTTCCTGACTACTCTATGACTGAAGAAATACTTCCTAAAGTCTCTTTGACTCATCTGAATCTTCAACTTCCAAGTGTGACCCCTTCTTTCTGTGTCTCCTCTCTGGAACATCCTGTCTCTGTCCACTTGTCTATTCTGTGCAGTATTTTGCATGTCGTTATCATGTCTCCCCTAACCCTCCTGTCGTTTAGTGTTGTCAGGCCAATTTCCCTGAACCTTTCTTCATAGGACATTCCCCTTAGCTCTGGAACTAACCTTGTTGCAAACCTTTGCACTTTCTCCAATATATTGATGTGCTTGACGAGGTGCAGATCTGTATAACCCTTTCGGTTTAGTGCTTCTTTTTTATTATAATAATTGACCCGGTGTGGGTTCCAAACTGGTCCTGCATACTCCAGTATGGGCCTGACGTACACGGTGTACAGTGTCTTGAACGATTCCTTACTAAGGTATTGGAACACTATTCTCAGGTTTGTCAGGCACCCATATGCTGCAGCAGTTATCTGACTGATGTGTGCTTCCAGAGAAGTGCTCGGTGTTATACTCACCCCAAGATCTTTCTCCTTGAGCGAGGTTTGCAGACTTTGGACACCTAGCTTTTACTCTGCAGTTTTCTTTGCCCTTCCCCGATCTTCATGACTTTGCACTTGGCGGGGTTGAATTCGAGAAGCCAGTTGCTGGACCGGATGTCCAGCTTTTCCAGGTCTCTTTAAAGTCCTGCCTAATCCTCATCTAATTTAATTCTCCTCATTAACTTCACATCATCTGCGAGCAGAGATATTTCTGAGTCTATCCCTTACATCATGTCATTCACATATACCAAAAATTGCACTGGTCCTAAGACCAACCCCTGCAGGACCCTGCTAGTCACAGGTGCCCACTGTGATACCTCATCACGTACCATGACTCGTTATTGCCTCCCTGTCAGGTACTCTCTGATCCATTGACCCCTCAAGGAAGGTTCCTTGATGTTGGTGAGGGGCTCTTGATTTAGGGAATTGGATCTGTGCTCCAGTTCCCCGAATTAAGCCTGAATGCCTTCCACATCCCCCCAGGCGCTGTATAACCCTCCGGGTTTAGCGCTTCCCCCTTGATTATAATTATAATAATCTGATCCATTGCAGTTCTCTTGCTTTTATACACACCTGACCCTCTAGCTTCTGTGCTAATCTCTTTTGAGGCACTGTGTCAAAGGCCTTCTTGGAGTCCAAGAAAATGCAATCAACCCACCCCTCTCTCTCGTGTCTTCTGTTACTTTATCATAAAACTTCAGACGGTTTGTGACACAGGATTTGCCTCCCATGAATCCGCATTGATTCTCGTTTATACTCTTGTTCGGTTCCAGGTGCTCCACCACTCTCCTCCAGATAATCTTCTCCATGACTTTGCATACTATACACGTCAATCACATTGGTCTATAGCTTAGGGCCTCTTTCCTGTCTCTTTAAAAAAAAAAGTGGGAACTACATTTGCCGTCTTCCATACCTTAGGTAGTTGCCCAGTTTCAAGGGATTTGTTGAAGATTGTGGTTAGTGTCACACACAGCATCTCTGCTCCTTCTCTAAGGACCCATAGGGAGATGCCCAGTCCAAATGCCTTTGAGGTATCAAGGTCTCTTTGCAGTTTCTTCA
The DNA here is from genome assembly GCF_026875155.1 of Cherax quadricarinatus. NCBI lineage: Eukaryota > Metazoa > Arthropoda > Malacostraca > Decapoda > Parastacidae > Cherax > Cherax quadricarinatus. Next base: position 34,768,005 of record NC_069440.1, read on the forward strand.
CCTCCTCCTCAGTTGTGTGTATGTCATCCAACACTTGTTGAGAATTTCCTTGCCAGTGTCCCCCTCTGTTCTGTCTTCCCAGAGTCTTTCCTGTCGCCACTGTAAATACTTCCTTAAATCTCATGTTGAGCTCCGCACATACCTCTTGATAGTTTCTTGCGAGTTCCCCACCTTCTTTCCTCAGCCTGATCACCTAGTCTTTGACTGTTCTCTTCCTCCTATGGTGGCTATACAGGAGTTTCAGGTCAGAGTTGACTTTCGATGCTATGTCATTTTCATACTGTCGCTGGGCCTCTCTTCTATCTGTGCATATTCATTTCTGGCTCTTCGACTCATCTTATTTTCCTGGGTCCTTTGCCTTCTGTACTTTTTCCATTCTCTAGTGCAATTAGTTTTTGCATCCCTACACCTTCGGGTAAACCGAGGACTCACTTTGGTCTTCCCATTATTTCTGTTGCTCTTGGGAACAAACCTTTCCTCAGCCTCCTTGCATTTTGTTGTTTTGTATTCCATCATTTCGTTTACTGACTTTCCTTCCAATTTTCTTTCCCACTGAAGTTTCTGCAGGAAGTTCCTCATACCTGTGTAGTCCCCTCTTTTATAGTTTGGCTTTTCCCATTCAACTCCTGTTACCCTCTCCACTTGTAACTCTAATATGTATTCAGAGCTCATAACCACGTGATCACTTGATCACTAGCTCCAAGAGGCACCTCATGTGTGATGTCCTCAATGTCTGAACTGCTCAGGGTGAACATAAGGTCCAGTCTTGCTGGTTCATCCTCTCCTCTCTCTCTCTGGTAGTGTCCCTGGCATATTGATGCATGAGGTTTTCCCAGTACCACATCCATTAACTTGGCTCTCCGTGTTTCAGGACCCCCATGTGGCTCCAGGTTTTCCCAATCAATCTCCCTGTAGTTGAAATCGCCCATAACTAGTAACTTTGCTCGAGTGAGATCTTGTCACCTCATCCAGTGTGCCCACCATTGCTCTGTTGTTCTCTTCGTTTTCCTCTCTTGGCATCCTGCAGTTCTATGGTGGGTTATATAACACTGCAATGACTACCTTATGTTTCCCAGATTGAATTGTACCTACTATGTAATCCCTTTCTCCAATATCGTCCATGCCTTCCATTTCCTCAAATCTCTATCGGTTTTTATGAGCAGTGCAACCCCTCCTCCCTCTCTGCTCCTTCTGTCTTTTCTGTGGATCTGATATTCCAGTGGGAAGATTGCCCCTGTTATTGTCTCAGTGAGTTTTGTTTCTGTGACTGCTGTGATGTCTGGGGACTTCTCAGTGATTCTTTCATGCCACTCCTCATATTTATTCGTTATTCCGCCTGTATTCGTGTACCAAACCTTCAGCTTCTTTTCTATCACTGTGGTCCTGGGAGAATATTGTGGGTAGGGGTAGTGGGAGCCCTGGAGTGAGCCTATGAGAGGTTTTGGTGTGGGTGGGGTTTATGATTAGGGGGTGGGGGAAATGTGCCCATAGGGGGCTGCTGTACGTTGGGATTTGTGATGTGGGGGCGGGGACATAGGGAGCAGTGTATGGATTTTGGTTTTGATTGTTCAGTTGCATTGGCATTGTCGTGGTTGGAGTCCTTCTGCTGGTGTTTCTGGAGGGTGTGTTTGCCCTTCCACCTGGGTCTGGGTTCTTCTGCTTATCTTCATCATTGCCTCTCGTTCCTCCTTTAGTCTTTGTACCTTCTCTTTCAGTATCATTCTTTCGTCTTGTGTTTTGTTGTGATTGAAGTACACTTTCCTGTACTCTGGTTTGTCACTCAGTCGTGCTTTCTCCTGCAGGATCCTGGTTTGAGCTGATTCTCCCATGAAAATTACTTTGACAGGCCATTTCCTTGCACATGCAAACCATCCAATTTTCCAAAAATTTGTCTCCTGGGTCATGTCGCCTTCACCTTTTGCTTACACGATACCTTCAATCGCTCTTTTCTCCTCCTGTTTTGTTTCATCATAGGTTACCCCTTCGACTTCCTGGGGGCCCGTAGACAAAAACTGACCTCTCCCTTTCTTCCTCCCATTGTGTATGTGTGTGTGTGTGTGTGTGTGTGTGTGTGTGTGTGTGTGTATTTGTTTGTGTATATTTATATGTGGGTGTGTGTGACATGCAAAGAGTATGTTGCAATTTGTTTGGCATGTCACACTCTCATATAGGCTGCCTCCCAACCAGCAAACCAGGTACTAAGGGTTTAATGATCAATAGGGTACCCATTATTAAATCAATATCTTGGATCATTGGCCATTCACAGGCAAGCCTGCCAAAGCAGAAACAATGTGGTTCACTTGTGATAAGTACTGGGAGACTTGCCTAGCTGCTGGTTGAGTATGGTGCACACACTCTGGATTCTACTTGCTGTCTGTCACTGTGGTGTACATTTGCTGTTCTATCTGGACATACTGTACATAGTGTATATGCCTGTATATATCATCTGGTGAAGGGTTATACTTTATAGTCTATTGCTGAGTTTTGTTTGCTCCATATTCTCATTACGAACAGGCTTCACAGTCCATTCTTTACTTGTGATCGTAATACGGGAGCTCAGCCCGGGAGCTGAAGCTGGAGCTGGAAATAGAGCTGGTCTTGGTATTGCTTGTCAGTCTTGCTACTGTGTGTGTATCCTGCAAGTCGTACTGTGCTATTGCTGCTTGATGCATGCACTGCAAGCAGCGTTTTATAGTGGCTTTTGCGGTTGGTGTCCTAGTATACTCTCTTTAATCTGCCCAAACTATCTCTACAGCATTCCTGGCGAATTGCTCATTCCACTGGCAAAGAATACCAATGAATTCTTACTGCTGTGATGCTGTTCATACTAAGTTAAAGGTTAAAGCAACTATTGTGCACCAAACTGAGATATCTTCTGCTACAGTGGCTATTAATCGCCGATCTCCTCTTAGGTTCTTTCGTAATGTGGGAGGGCTAACACCGGAGCAATCACACCAGCAGTCTCATGAAGCAAGTGAAGCACCAGGTTTGTCTCAGGGCGAGTCAGCTTCATTGGCTCTTGATTTAGGTAAACTCAGTCTTTAAACATCCGGAAAGCAGCGAGCATTTGCTATAGAGGAGTTTTGATGCAGAGGAGAGGAGGCAATTTAAGCAGATTTTTGGTGACAACTTCTATGTGCAGAAAGCAGTGCCATTAGTATCTCGGTTTGTTGAGTCGGAACCTGAACAATTTTTAGAGGAATTTGAAAACCAGGCTCAAGCACTGAAGTGGCCTGAGGAGCACTGGGCAGCATTGGTGTATACAGCATTGTATGACAAAGTGCAGGAGCTCACATGTGTTTTTTGGATGATGAAGATTTTGCTGATCATCGGCTTGTTAAAACAACGGTTCTTGGGGCATATCATTGTATTTCCACCAAGCACAGTAGGGTATTCAAACTGTGCAAGCGTCAGCTGGGTCAGTCTCGTGTAGACTTTGTAAGGCAGTAGTCGAAAAATTTCACAAAATGGTACAGGGCGAGTGATGTCGCCAATATTTCCGATTTAATGCAGTTACCTTTGGTGGGTAACCTGCTGGTACTTGTTGGACCAGAGGTTAAGTCTTGAAGATCATTCGCTAACCACTGCATTAGAAGCAGCCAGGCTGACTGACATATTTGAGGCCAACTACTCCTTGTCCGAGGGGTCTAATATTTCTTTCCAATAGCCTGGCATGAATAGAGGTTGTCATGGACGAGCCCCTGATTTGAGAACGAAGTGGCAGGCTGAAAGCAAACAACGATGCCAGCCAAATAAAACATGGTGAACAACATCAGACCCACTGTCAGCATGGTGAACAACGTCAGACCCACTGTCAGCATGGTGAAACATCAGACCCACTGTCAGCATGGTGAACAACGTCAGTACACAGGCTGGCACCAACCAAAGGTCACAAATCAAAACTTTTTGGCCCCCATATTAAAACTAGATGTCCCAGTGTGAGATCAAATAGGCCCCAACCCTTAAGGAAATTCAACACGATGATTCTCCCTTCAGGAGATTAAAAAAAAATGAATATGCACTTTAGGAATTGGGCTTATTTTCCCCATAAGCGAGGGGAATCCCTTTTCTGGGAAAAAATGTCACGACTCCCCCATTCTCTTTTAAAACAACAGACATAGCACACTCCACAAAGGGGGCAGTAAAGCAATAGCAAAGAACTACAGACCGATAGCTCTAACATCCCATATCATAAAAATCTTTGATAGGGTCCTAAGAAGCAATATCACCACCCATCTAGATACCCATCAATTACACAACCCAGGGCAACATGGGTTTAGAGCAGGCCGCTCTTGTCTGTCTCAACTTCTGGATCACTACAAGGTTCTAGATGCACTAGAAGACAAAAAGAATGCAGATGTAATATATACAGACTTTGCAAAAGCCTTCGACAAGTGTGATCATGGCATAATAGCGCACAAAATGTGTGCTAAAGGAATAACAGGAAAAATTGGTAGATAGATAAGATAAGATTTCGTTCGGATTTTTAACCCCGGAGGGTTAGCCACCCAGGATAACCCAAGAAAGTCAGTGCGTCATCGAGGACTGTCTAACTTATTTCCATTGGGGTCCTTAATCTTGTCCCCCAGGATGCGACCCACACCAGTCGACTAACACCCAGGTACCTATTTTGCTGCTAGGTGAACAGGACAACAGGTGTAAGGAAACGTGTCGAATGTTTCCACCCGCCGGGAATCGAACCCGGGCCCTCCGTGTGTGAAGCGGGAGCTTCAGCCACCAGGCCACCGGGCCACCGGGCCATGGATCTATAATTTCCTCACAAACAAAACACAAAGAGTAGTAGTCAACAGAGTAAAGTCTGAGACGGCTACAGTGAAAAGCTCTGTTCCACAAGGCACAGTACTCGCTCCCATCTTGTTTCTCATCCTAATATCTGACATAGACAAGGATGTCAGCCACAGCACCGTGTTTTCCTTTGCAGATGACACCCGAATCTGCATGACAGTGTCTTCCATTGAAGACACTGCAAGGCTCCAGGCGGACATCAACCAAATCTTTCAGTGGGCTGCAGAAAACAGTATGAAGTTCAATGATGAGAAATTTCAATTACTCCGATATGGCAAACATGAGAAAATTAAAACTTCTTCAGAGTACAAAACAAATTCCAGCCACAAAATAGAGCGATAAACCAACGTCAAAGACCTGGGAGTGATCATGTCGGAGGATCTCACCTTCAGGACCATAACATTGTATCAATCGCATCTGTTAGAAAAATGACAGGATGGATAATGAGAACCTTCAAAACTAGGGATGCCAAGCCTATGATGACACTCTTCAGGTCACTTGTTCTATCTAGGCTGGAGTATTGCTGTACACTAACAGCACCTTTCAAGGCAGGTGAAACTGCTGATCTAGAAAATGTACAGAGAACCTTCACGGCGCGCATAACGGAGATAAAACACCTCAGTTACTGGGAGTGCTTGAGGTTCCTAAACCTGTATTCGCTGGAACGCAGGCGGGAGAGATACATGATTATATACACCTGGAAAATCCTAGAGGGACTAGTACCGAACTTGCACACGAAAATCACTCACAACGAAAGCAAAATACTCGGCAGACGATGCAATATCCCCTCAATGAAAAGCAGGGGTGTCACTAGCACGTTAAGAGACCATACAATAAGTGTCAAGGGCCCGAGACTTTTCAACTGCCTCCCAGCATACATCCTCTTCAAGGGGGGCTCCTTGGCGTGGTGAAGAGGCTCTTGGTCTGAGGAATTAGCCCTCTCGGTCTTCTTCCTCAGACCGAACCTAATTACCCCCCATTCTCCCCTCCCCTATTCCATCCTCCGAATCCTCCCCTTTTTCCATTCCTCCTCCTCCTCCTCACCCCTCCCTTTTGCCCTTCCTCTTTTTGGCCTTTGGGATTTCTCCCACAGGCGCGCTAGTTCCTAGGTAGGGGTAAGGACACCGGGGTCCATCCCATTCTGTTGAGGTTCTTGGCGGTGGCATAGTTTGCCGTGGATGTGGATTGCCTGGGGATTTTCTCGACCCCTCTCTGTTCCCGGAGTGGTTTTGGGGTGTTTTTCGGGCGACGGATGTACCGGGAAAGCCACTTTTCGGTTTCCCCGGGGGGTGGTGGCCGAAGGAGGTTTGTTTTGGGTGGATTCCGGCCGCCCCTCTTTTGTCCCCCGAGGTAGCTCGGCAGATGTGGGTGCACCCGGATTGTTTTTTACTGGCTGAAGGGTGGGGTATGGCGGGTTCCCATGCTAAATCTGCGCTACTAGCTGTGCTGAGGTCCTTTGGGCGGGGAGGCAAAATTTGGGCCCCTTTCATTCCTCCGGGGAAACTTTTCCCTCCCCCCCCCCCCCTTTTTTATTTTTTTTTTATTTTATTTTCTTTTCTTTTTTCTTTTTTTTTCTTAAAAAAAAAAGCAAAGGAGTAACCTAACCAGGGCAGCCCTAGCCATGAACCCACTACCCCGGGCCCCCTTCTTGATCCGCACCCCATTCTGACCCTGCCTTGTGTTTAGACCACTCTTGGGACACTCCTGATGCCCCTTACCTTTTGGGGTGCTGTTTCCTCACCCGCTTCAGTCCCGGGGCTTTCGACTGACTCCTTCGATTTGTCTGAACCCCGCCTCCTTTGACTTGCTTCCGGCTTCTCCCTCACGGTCGGAAATTTTCGAATCGCCCACCCTTTTCACCCCGGACCAACTCCGGCCCTACCCCCAAACGCCAACGTCAATTTTGAGATGCCCTTCGTTCCTTCCCCTTCTACTCGGAAAGCTGACAGGGAAAACACTCCCTCTCCCGCTCATTTTTCGGACCCCCAAAATGGACAAAATTCTTTATTTTAAGCCCGATTTCTTTTCTGCCTACCTTTCTCCTTTGTATTGGCAAAAACGCTCCTGGCTCATGTTGGTAAGATACTTTTTCATGCTCTCAAGAGCGGTATGCGCATCGTCACGTCAGAATGCAAACCCAAGTCATATTTTTCTCCCTTTCGAAAAACGATACTTCCTTCACTATTGAAAAACATCTTTCTCTAAATTTCTTTAGTGGTACTGTCATTCTGCCCATACCATAGTCCAACAAAATTTTCCCCAGTCATGTGGCAATGTTTTTTTGAACAGCGGAACTCCAGGATCTCCCAATTCTCAAAGTAGACATTTATTCCTTCCTGCCCGGGGGTGGAGACGTTACCCTTGCAATGGGGGCTCGTTTAATTTTTGACAGCCGAGACCCCCCGTCCTCTGTATATTGCGGGACATCGGTTACAATTTCGAAAGGTGATACCTACCCCGCAACAATGTAAAAAATGCTGGCTTTTTGGTCACCCAGGAAAATTGCAGACTTGGCCGAATCCCCAGTTGTGGTGCGCGAATTCTAATAATTTCGTCAACCTCCATCTTCCCTTAATTTGTAATAAAGTCACCCTTCGTACCCCCGCCGTTGCCGGTTACTTAAATGAACGTGAAATCCTTTCCCCAAAAGAGGCGAAGGTCCCCCTTACTTGGCAGTTATCATCTCCCCTCCAAGGGAGACTACCCCCGTTTTTTTCTTATTCTCGTTTTCCAAAATCCCCCCCTTTGGGGCCCCATCTTCTGCAGCCTCCTCTGTTATTACCCCTCCCATAGCCACACGGCATTAATCCTTTTGGTCCTTGGCTCTGACTCCCGACTACAACTCATTTGTTTCACTTTTCGTGTCCTTCCCAAAGCCTAGTACGACAAGCCTCGTACGACACCTAATACCAATCGCCCCCTCTACTCAGAAGCCCCAAAAATCCACATTGCTCAAATTTTTTTCCCCCTTTCCCTTTCCCCTTCTTCCCCTCCACACTTTACCTTTCCAGCTCTGTACCTGTTTTCCCCCTCTCTCTGGCTCTATTAAAAGTGTGGAGATTCACCCCCTCCTCGTACTATGCCTTCCACCCCCGCCCCTCCCAAGTTTCTCCCTCTTCTGCCACCTCCCGGGTTTCTGCCTTTCTGCCCCCCCCCACACTTCATTCCCGCCCCTTCACTTTCCCTCCCCTTTTTTTGGTACAGCCATTACGCCCAATCTTACTCACCCCCCTCCTTCTATCTCCAATTGGTCTCCCATACATTTTTTGAATTCAAAAACCCTTTGAACCTTTTCGAAATATTGCAGAGACAAAAACCTTCAATGGACACTGATTCATTTCCCTTTTCCCTTCTCTTCCCCTCCTCCTCTTCAAACCCCACTTTTGCAACGCCCGTTCCTTCGCTACTTGAACGTCTTCAATGCCACCCACGTTGACTTTTCAACCCCCCTTTTAGTTTTGGGCCCTTACCTAGGATTCCTGGTTTTTTTTCATCGCCAATCATGGGCCTATTTACAGTGGAATATCCGGGGCCTCGGGGGTAATGGGGTGGCTTCAATGTTGCTTTCCGGTTTTCCCCCTTTGGGCTTGTTACAAGAACCAAAATTAACTCGGCGTTTTCCAACCTTCTCAGGCTATAATTTATTGTATTTTGGGAAACCCTTTCTCAGATGGGACCTTTAATGAAAGTGCCCTTCTTCTACGCAATAAATTTCCGTACGTCAACTATTTGTCCATCCCGCTGCATTACACTGCAGCCCGTATCCACTTGAATAAGTGGTTTAAAAATATTTCTTAATCTCTCTCCTTTCCCGGGGCATTTTCACCCCAGACTTTGCCTTTCTTGTTTCACCCTTACCGCCACCACTTCTGTTACTTGGTGATTTTAATGCCCCCATTTCTCTGGGGGGGGGGGGTCTCTTGTGACTCAGTGGATCCAGTTGGAGGTTTTTCTGCCTCTCCCCCCCTCCATTTTTAAAAATAGGTACTCCCCCCCTTTTGATCCTCGTACTATACTCTCCCCCTCATCGATCTATCGCGCTTTTCCTCCACTGCACTAGACTTCACTGGTCTGTTCTCCCAGACTTACATGACGCGATCTTTTTCCAAATCATTCTTACTTCTCCTTCCCTATTCCCACTTTCCGTAGCCCTCGCTGGCAATTGATTGGGGCAAATTGGGATCTTTACTCACCTCACTTTTTTAGTGAGGTTCTTCTTCATCCTCTATTATGAGTCCTAACATCTTCTCGACGTAGTTTTACCCGCGCTTCTCATTCTATACCCCAAACCCCCGGAGGCTTCTCAGAAGTGCTGCCTTAGTGGTCTCCTGCTTGTGCTCGTGCGTACGTTGAAAAAGTGCTGCATGGGGGGGGTCCCGGGCATAGAACCGTGAGAGACTTTTTGATTTTAAGAGAAGGTGCGATCGCTCGCCGTGTCATCCTGAGCTAAACGCACTTGTTGGCGGACTGTGTTTCCACCACACCTTGCTTTTTCTATGAGTGCAGTTGGAAAAAAAGTGAGGAAAAATTTGGGGGTAAATGCTCTCCTGACCCGGGTCCTGTTCTACGGGTGCTGGGTTGATGTAACAAACCCCCTCGGGGTTCCATTGAAATTGGCCACATCTGGGGCCGTATTTCCCGAGGGGTCCATCTATGCCCCCCGTTTCTTTCTCAAAGTCTGCCAGAGAGGTACCCCTTTGGACTTTTTTTTTCCCCAGAGAAGAAAAAGTATAATGTCCTTTTAACTTCAAAAACGGAGGCAACGCTCCAGTTGCCGATCATCGGCAAATGGGCCTGACGACTTATATTCGTATGTTACAACATTTTTCATCGGTCAGCCCTTGTGTCCCCATACACCCCTTCAACTTTTTGGGCCAAGGAGTTCTTCCCCGTGTGGAAATTGCCCTTGTTCTCCCTTTTCCCCAAAAACCGGGTTTTCAGGGCATGATGCCTCCCCCTAGCCCCATCGCTCTTACTGTGCAGTTTTTGCAAAGGATGGAACGTCTCGTAAATCGACGTTTAATGTGGTATTTAGAGACACACAACAGCTCTCCCCTAGTCAATATGGTTTCGTAAGGGTCGTTCTACCATAGACCCCCTTTCCGCTTGGATACGTTGTTTGTAATGCCTTTGCGGTAATCACTCAGTTTGCCCCTATTTTTGCCTTGAGAAGGCATATGACACAACTTGGGGTATAATATTTTGGCCCGGCCCATTCCCTTGGCCTCCCCAGGAATGTACCATCCTTCCTTAAGAACTTTTTAACTGACAGACATTTCCGTGTTCGAGTCAATAATGTTTTTTCCCCGGGCTTCGTCCCAAGTGAAGGGTCCCTCAGGGGGTTTTTAAGCACAACCTTTTTTCCTTTTTAAAAGATTTTGGCCTCTGTTTTCCACCCCCAAAATTTGGGCATACTCTATGTGATGATTTTTTTGCTTTTGCAGGCGTGACTGTCCCTTATTGCAGTTTCTCTCAGCATGCGGTCGACCGTGTTTCCCCCTTGGGCACCACGCATGGGTTTAAAAATTTTTAGTCCCAAAACCCCCCAAATTACTTTCACTAGCGCTCGTTATTCCGATCACCCTTTTTATCTCTATGGTTCCCGTATCCCCGAAGGATACAGTCAGGTTTTGGCCTTCTCTTTGACCGTCGGTTTTCCTGGAAACCTCACATTACCTCTTGAAGGCAATGTCACGCCCGGTAAAAAACCCTTTCCCAAAACCCTTGCTCATCTTTTCCCGGGGATGTCGTCGAACTCTGTTCGCTACATTCAGCCCCCCGTTTTATGGAAAACCCTTATGGTGACCAGATTTTTTCCGGGCCTCTCCTGTACTCCTCTAGCCTTAACTCTATCCACACCAAGGATTCGTTTTTTGCCCCTTTGGGGCTTTTTGCTCTTCCCCTGTTGGGTCTATAAGAAGCGAATGTTCCATCCTTTTTGATCGCCGGATGCCCCTTGCCCCGTCTAGTACCTCTCACATTACACAATCCTTTCCCTTTATGAAGGCACCGTATTAGAGACATTCTTTATTCGTTCCCGCCCTGTTTGCTCCGTCCCTTTTTTCTTTGCCCCACATTCACTCTTGTCTTCCCTTCAGTTCCCCCCTTTATTTGTTCATGTGTCTCACTTTTCCACCCCCCCTTGGGAAGTTCCAGCTGTTCGGGTTTTTTCTTTCTCACTCCCTTTCTCGAAAACTCAACGCCCATGGGGCTTTCCCCCTCTCTTTTTTCTTGTCACTTCCCCTCCCCTTTCCCGCCACCCCTGTGTACACAGATGGCTTAAGTCTTAGCGGCGTCGGTTTTCAGCGTGTTTCCGGACAGCGTGTGCGGGGCATTTACTATCTTCAGCTGCATTTTTTTCTGCTGAACGTATGCCATTCTTGCAGCACTTTTCGATTTGAAATTTGCCTGTGTCATCATTTTTAGTAGTCTCGACTCCCTTAGTCTCTACAGGTAACAAAATTGAACATCTCATCCCCTAGTTCCCGTATCCAACTTTGGCACGCAGTATCTCTACCAAAAAATAAAGATATTGTTTTTTGTTGGGTCCCTGGTCATTCGACGTACAGGGGAAAGAACAGGCGACACCTGCACGGTCAGCAGTACATGACCTACGATTTTCCCTTTAAGGTGTTCCATTTCTGGACTATTTTTTCTGCAAGCTACCCCCCTTCACACCCGTTGGCAAAACGTTGGTCAATCTCTCGTAACAAAAATTCATTCTATTAAAAACCCAGCATAGGTACGGCCGTCTTCTTGTCATCGTGCCGAGGTTGGGGGACCCCTTCTCCCCCCTTGCTTGGCCACACTCGTTTATCAGGTTCTCATGGAGAGGCACCCTGTTTCCCCTCTGTGAGCGTGTCAAGTTCCCGTATCGATTAGCCAATTTTGTTAGATGCCCTCTTATCAACGAGCACGCGAATTTACCTCCCAAAGTCGCTTCGTTTTACTACCCTCTTTTCTTCCCTTCTTGCGTGGCCCTCCTTTAAACCGACTCTTCATTTTCTTCTTGACAAAGACTGTTTACTCCCAAACTCTGATGATACTTTTCGCACTCCCCTCAGCCCCCTTTTTTTCAGTCTCTTGCTGGGCCCTTTACCCTTTTACCATCCATACCCCCCTGTTATCCGTAACCCTTTTTTCGTTTCCATCTTCTTTTGCCACCTGATGCCCCGCTTCCTTCCCGCCCCGCAGCGCTGTATTCCTTGTGGGTTACGCTTTTTTTTGATTTAAAAAATAATAAACCCCGCATACATAAAGGGGGGTTACCAAAAGACCCCTGGCGTCTTCAAGCGGCACTGGCAAGCACCTAAAGTCGGTACCTGACCAGCGGGGTGTGGGTGACGTTTGGGTTGCGTGCCCAGCATAACGCCTGGTTGATAGGCTTGACCACCCGGAGGCCTGGTCCAGACCGGGTAGGGGGTTACCCCCCGGAAAATTTCCGGTAAAATCTCTCTAGGTTTAAAGCTCACAATTTCCCCTTTTGGGGGGTTTGCTCGGGGAAATTTCAATATTTTATATTGAAAGAGTTTTATGCCAAAACTAAAGGGAAATGTTTAAAAAGCACACTGCTTTGTAAGGAATGTCGACAAGCAGGTGAAACCCGGGGGCACTCCATTAAACCTGTGCCACTTCGTTCCATACCTGCAAAAGGAGACCATTTGCAAGTAATCATTGATTTTGTGGAACCAAAGTCAGAGAACCAGTTATTCGCTACCACGGACAAAACTACTAAGTATCCGGAAGCAGTCCCAATATGCAGTATAAACAATAAAGTCATTATTAAAGTTATAACTAAATTCATATTTTATTTTGGCATTCCAAAGTATCCAGAGTGACCAGGGTACTAACTTTACAGATTTCAAACCATACCACGGGCGGGGATTGAACCCGCGATCAGAGAGTCTCAAAACTCCAGCCCGTCGTGTTAGCCACTAGACCAGCTAGCCACAATAAGATTCATCCAACTAGGTATATTTCTACACCATAGGAAGGTTAGCACAGGCACCTCTGTGACCACAAATGCTAGTTTTTACTGACGAATTTCCGGCTAGCGTGTTTACAGCTTTTGCAGTATAAACAATAAAGTCATTATTAAAGCTATAACTAAATTTATATTTTATTTTTGCATTCCAAAGTATCCAGAGTGACCAGGGTACCAACTTTACAGATTTTAGAGAGGCTTTAACTAGGCTAGGTATTATCCACTGCCTATCATCCTCGGTCCCAAGGTACCTTGGAAAGATTTCATCAGATGATAAAAACCATGATTAGTACCTTTTGCATTCATTTTCTTACAGACTGGGATGAATCACTTCCTCCGTTGCTGCTCGCAATGAGAGAAACTGTGCAAAAATCATCAGGGAACAGTCCATATGAGCTAATCTTCGAGCACAATGTACGAGGTCCTCTGCGAGTGCTTAAGGAAGGATGGATGGGAGGACGCCTGCATAACACTCTACAACCCTTCTTCAAGGTTACAGGTCTGTCAGTTGGCTAAGGCTAACTTAAAATCTGCTCTAACCACTATGAAATAAAGGTATGACAGAAAGGCAAAGTTTCACTCGTTCAGTTCAGGAGACAAGGTACTGGTACAGGAACCTATACCTGGCCACACCTTAAAAGCAAGATTTATGGGCCCAATGCAAATAAGAAGTAAAATTTCTGATGTAAATTATGTGGTAGTTCTCCTTATAAACCTATGAAAAGTAAAATTCACCACATTAATCAGATTAAAATATTTAATAGCCCACCTGAAGTCCCAGTAATGACTGTCCTCTGCCGATGACCCTGATTAAACCACATCACGAATGGGGCTTGAACCCTCGGTAGAGAGTTATAAAACTCCAAACCGACGTGTTAGCCACTAGGCCAGATGGCTAAAATGAGATTCATCCAGCTAGTTATAATCTTATTGTAGCCATCTGGCCTAGTGGCTAACTCATCTGTCTGGAGTTTTCCGACTCTACCGCAGGTTCAAGCCTGACCCATGATATGGTTCAAGCCTGACCCATGATATGGTTCAAGCCTGACCCATGATATGGTTTGTTTGCAATTGTGTCATTACGATTTCGTGAGTCATGACCTTCATCCTTTGAACGTCATTCCAGAGATTCAGGTTAAACTTTCAAATTCTGTCCTCCTCAACGAGCACAGCTCTAATGTTGTGGCTGTTTATATGTCAAGTAATAAGCCTAATTGCCCTCTTACAAACTTACCCAGACATATTTTCGGATATTCTGAAACAATGTATCCTGGGATACCATGATGTAGATGCCAGAAACACTAAGCACATTAAACTCTCCCCCTACATGGCTAATCCCGAAAAACAAAGTTATTTCAACAGGAGGTAGCATTTCTGTTAGAACACGGATTAGTGGAGGAGTCCAGTCCGTGGGTTTCACTGTGCAACTTTGTTAAAAAATCTGATGAAGGTTTTCGAATATGTACAGACTACCGTATGGTGACTGAGGTCACTGTTCCAAATGGTTATCCTCTGCCACGTTTGGATGATGAGGTGGACTTTTTCGGTAAGGCTACTTTTGTTTCTAAACCAGACCTCCTTAAAAATTACAATGAGGTACCTTTGACAGATAAAGTGAAGGAAATCTCTGCCTTTGTAATTCCAAACCACTATCAATATACAGTAACCCCACTGTGGTATAGCCCCACTCCTCATCTAAGCTCTGTATCTTAGTTTCTCCTGCTGAGGCTAGCAGCTCCCATATCCTGTTCTCTTCAACTATTCTCTCTCCCATTTTCTTGCTAAGCTCTTCTAGCTTCCTTCCCGCTCTTCCCTTTTCATGAACTCTTCCACCCAGTCTTCCCTCCCAGGCTCATTCACCAGTCCCTTGGTTGTTTGTCCTGCTCTTTGGCAACCCATTTTTGTGTGTGTAGGTGTGCAGAGGTGTTTGTTAGAGGAAGGGAGAAGGGGAGAGGGATTGAGAATGGGAGGGGGACACAGTGGCACAGGGGGAGAGAGATGGGGGAAGGATAGGAGAGTAAGGGGAGAGATGGGGTAAGGAAGAGAAGGAAAGGCAAAGGGGGAGAGAGGAAGAGGTGTGTGTGTGTGTACTCATCTAATTCTCACCTAATTGTGGTTGCAGTGGTCGAGGCTCAGCTCCTGGTCCTGCCTCTTCACTGACCGCTATTAGGTCCTCCCTCTCCCTGCTCCATGAGCTTTATCATACCTCGTCTTAAAACTATGTATAGTTCCTTCCTCCATTACATCGCTTGCCAGACTATTCCACTTCCTAACTACTCTATGACTGAAGAAATACTTCCTAACATACCTTTGACTCATCTGAGTCTTCAGCTTCCAATTGTGACCCCTTGCTTCTGTGTCCCATCTCTGGAACATCTTGTCTCTGTCCACCTTGTCTATTCCACACAGTATCTTGTATGTCGTTATCATGTCTCCCCTGGCCCTCCTGTCCTCCAGTGTCGTCAGACCGATTTCCCTTAACCTTTCTTCATAGGACATTCCCCTTAGCTCTGCAACTAACCTTGTTGCAAACCTTTGCACTTTCTCTAATTTCTTGACGTGTTTGACCAGGTGTGGGTTCCAAACTGGTGCTGCATACTCCAGTATGGGCCTGACGTACACAGTGTATAAAATCTTGAACGATTCCTTACAGAGGTACCGGAACGCTACTCTAAGGTTTGCTAAGCACCAATATGCCGCAGCAGTTATCTGGTTAATGTGTGTCTCTGGCGATGTACTCGGTATTATACTCACTCCTAGATCTTTCTCCTTGAGTGAGGTTTGCAGCCTTTGGCTTCCTAGCCTATACTCTGTCTGCACTCTTCTTTGCCCTCCTCCAATCTTCATGACTTTGCATTTGGCGGGGTTAAATTCTAGGAGCCAGTTTCTGGACCATGCATCCAGCCTGTCCAGGTCTCTTTGTAGACCTGTCTGGTATGTGATTTAATTCTCCTCATTAACTTCACATCATCTGCCAACAGGGACACTTCTGAGTCTATCCCTACCATCATGTCGTTCACATATACCAAGAATAGCACTGGTCCCAGGACTGACCCCTGTGGGACCCCGCTCGTCACCGGCGTCCACTGTGATACCTCATCATGGACCATGACTCGCTGTTGCCTTCATGTTAGGTATTCTCTGATCTATTGCAGTGCCCTTCCTGTTATATGTGCCTGTGCCTCTGGCTACTGTACTGATCTCTTGTGAGGTACTGTGTCGAAGGCCTTCTTGCAATCCAAAAAAATGCAATCAACCCACCCCTCCCTCTCATTTCTTACTTCAGTTACCTTGTCATAAAACTCTAGTAGGTTTGTGACACAGGATTTGCCTTCCTTGAATCCTTGCTGGCTGTCGTTTATAATCTTGTTCCGCTCCAGGTGCTCCACCACTCTCCTCCTGATAATCTTTTCCAAGACTTTGCATACTAAACACGTCAGTGACACTGGTCTACAATTTAGTGCTTCATTTCTGTCTCTTTTCTTAAAGATGGGGACTACATTTGCCTTCTTCCATCCATCAGGTAGTTGCCCAGTTTCAAGGGAAGTGTTGAAGATTTTGGTTAGTGGCACACATAGCATCTCTGCTCCCTCTCTAAGGACCCATGGAGAGATGTCTGGTCCCACCGCCTTTGAGGTATCAAGGTCACTTAGGAGCTTCTCCACCTCCTCAGTTGTGTGTAATTCATCCAACACTTGTTGGTACATGTATATCCCTTGTTGATGTACTTCACTGTTTTGTCTTCCAAGTATCCCTTCAGCCTCCACTGTAAATTTTCCTCTGAAATTCATGTTGGCCCCTCACTTTTTTTCTGGTCGTTTTTGTGAGCCCCCCACCTTTTTTCCCCTTAGCCTGATTTCCCTGGTTTTGACTTTTTGGCCCTTCCTTTCCTGATGGGGCTGTAGGTAGTTTCGGGTCAGACTTGACTTGGGATGTAGCCCTTTTTCTTTGGGGGGGCCGCTGTCCTCCCTTTTTATTGTGCATACTCGTTTTGGCTCGTCAATTTTAATTTTCCCAAATTTTCGAGTTTTTTTCCCTTTCTGTATTTTTTTTTCCATTCTCTAAGAACTTATTTTTTTGCCCCCCAAACCCTTGGGAAAACCAAAGGGCTCGTTCGCCTTCCCCATTATTTATGTTCCCCTTTGGGAAAAAACCCTTTTCCTGGGGCCCACTTTAAATTTTGTTGTTACAAACCTATCATTTCTTTTCCCTGTTTTTTCCTACCAACTCCTTTTCCCATTTTAACCTCCTGCGGAAAGGGCCCTCTTTCCTGTGTAGTCTCCCTTTTATATTTTATTTTTTCCCTTTCTTCCTCCGTTACCCTCTCCACTTTCTAGCTCCACGAAAGTATTCAAAGATCCTAACCCCGTGGGCATTGCTCCAAGGGGCCCCTTTTATATGTGAGGGGCTCAATGTCTGAGTACTCAGGGTAACACAAGGTACGTCTTGCTGGTTCATTCCCCTTTCCCTCTCTCTTGGTAGTACCCCAAAATGTTGGTGCAAAGGATTTGCCAGCCCCCACATCCATCATCTTGGCTCTCCATGTTTTGGGGCCCCCCTTTTGGCCCAGGTTCTCCCCTCAAACTTTACTCGATTGAATCGCCCATGCCCCGTGTGTGTTTTGTGTTTGTACTTACCTAGTTAAGGGGTTTCAGGGGGGCGAGTTTCCCAGCTCCCGGCCCCCCCCCCCTTTTACTGGTCGCTACTAAAGGGCCCCTCTTCCCGAAAACCTGAGCTTTATCATACCTCTCCTTAAAAATGTAAGGATCCGGGCCCCCACTACATCGGGTTTTCCAAAATATTCCACTTCCTGAATACTCTGGACTGAAGAAATAATTTCCCAACCCCTGTGATTCACTGTTTTCTTTAAACTTCCAACTGTGTCCCCTTTTTTTCTGGGGTCCCCTCTCTGGAACATCGTGTCTTTGTCCCCCTTGTCCAAATTTCCCCTCGTATTTTTTTATGTCTTTTTAAAGCCCCCCTATCTCTCCCCTTTCCCCCCAAATGTCGTCAGGTTGATTTCCCTTAACCCACCCTTTTAGGGGCCATACCCCTTTCTCGGGACTAGTCCCTTGTTGCAAACCCTTTTCACTTTCCCCTAGTTTCTTTATGGCTTGGCTAATGTGGGTTCCCAAAAAAGGGGCCGCATACCCCCAATATAGGCCTAACGTACACAGTGTAAACGGTCCTGAACGATTTCCTTATTAAGATGTCAGAATGCTGTTCTGAGGTTTGCTAGGCACCCATATGCTGCAGCAGTTATATGGTTGATGTGCACCTCAGGAGATGTACCTGGTGTTATACTCACCCCAAGATCTTTTTCCTTGAGTGAGGTTTGTAGTCTCTGGCCCCTTAGACTGTACTCCGCCTGCGGTCTTCCTTGCCTTTCCCCAATTTTCATGACTTTGCACTTGGTGGGATTGAACTCAAGGAGCCAATTGCTGGAGCAGGTCTGCAGCCTGTCCAGATCCCTTTGCAGTTCTGCCTGGTCTTCGATCGAATGAATTCTTCTCATCAACTTCACATCATCTGCAAACAGGGACACTTCGGAGTCTATTCCTTCCGTCATGTCGTTCACAAAAACCAGAAACAGCACTGGTCCTAGGACTGACCGCTGTGGGACCCCGCTGGTCACAGGTGCCCACTCTGACACCTCGCCACGTATCGTGACTCGCTGCTGTCTTCCTGACAAGTATTCCCTGATCTATTGAGGTGCCTTCCCTGTTATCCCTGCTTGGTCCTCCAGTTTTTGCACTAATCTCTTGTGTGGAAGTGTGTCAAACGCCTTCTTGCAGTCCAAGAAAATGCAATCCACCCACCCCTCTCTCTCTTGTCTTACTGCTGTCACCATGTCATAGAGCTCAGTAGGTTTGTGACACAGGATTTCCCGTCCCTGAAACCATGTTGGCTGCTGTTGATGAGATCATTCCTTTCTAGGTGTTCCACCACTCTTCTCCTGATAATCTTCTCCATGACTTTGCACACTATACATGTCAGTGACACTTGTCTGTAGTTTAGTACTTCATATCTGTCTCCTTTTTTGAAGATTGGGACTACATTTGCTGTCTTCCATGCCTCAGGTTATCTCTCTGTTTCATAGCACCTCTGCTACCTCTCTCAGGACCCATGGAGAGATGTTATCCGGCCCCATTGCCTTAGAGGTATCTAGCTCACTCAGAAGTCTCTTCACTTCTTCCTCGGTTGTGTGTACTGTGTCCAGCACTTGGTGGTGTACCCCACCTCTCCATCTTCCTGGAGCCCCTTCTGTCTCCTCTGTGAACATTTCTTTGAATCTCTTGTTGAGTTCCTCACATACTTAATGGTCATTTCTTGTTGTCTCTCCTCCTTCATTAGCCTGATTACCTGGTCCTTGACTGTTGTTTTCCTCCTCGTGTGGCTATATAACAGCTTCAGGTCAGATTTGGCTTTCGCTGCTATGTCGTTTTCATATTGTCATTGGGCCTCCCTTCTTATCTGTGCATATTCGTTTCTGGCTCTACGACTGCTCTCCTTATTCTCCTGGGTCCTTTGCCTTCTATATTTTTTCCATTCCCCAGCACACTTGGTTTTTGCCTCCCTACACCTTTGGGTGAACCATGGGCTCATCCTGGCTTTTTCATTAATCCTGATACCCTTGGGTACAAGCCTCTCCTCAACCTCCTTGCACATTGTCGTTACATATTCCATCATCTCATTAGCTGGTTTCCCTGTCAGTTCTCTGTCCCACTGAACCCAATTCAGGAAATTCCTCATTCCCGTGTAGTTCCCTTTCTTGTAGTTTGGCTTCATTCGTCCTGGCCTTCCTGCTTCTCCCTCCACTTGTAGCTCTGCTGTGTATTCAAAGCTTGAAACCACATGATCGCTGGCCCCAAGGGGTCTTTCATATGTTATGTCCTCAATATCTGCACTACTCAAGGTGAATACTAGGTCCAGTCGTGCTGGTTCATCATCTCCTCTCTCTCTTGTAGTGTCCCTTACTTGTTGGTACATGAAGTTTTCCAGTACCACTTCCATCATCTTAGCCCCCCATGTATCTTGGCCCCCATGTGGCTCCAAGTTCTCCCAATCGATTTCCTTGTGGTTAAAGTCACCCATGATCAGGAGCTTTGCCCTGCATGCATGAGCTCTTCTGGCAACTGCAGCCAGTGTGTCATACATTGCTCTATATTCTCTCATCATACACTTTCCTTGGGCTCCTGCTGTTCTGTGGTGGGTTATACTTCACTGCAATTACCACTTTGGGACCTCCAGAGTGAAGCGTTCCCGCTATGTAATCACATGCTTCTCTGCTGTCTCCTCTCTCCAACTCATCAAAATTCCATCGGTTTTTGATCAGCAGTGCCACTCCTCCACCCCCCCCTTGTTCCCTCTGTCTTTCCTCAGGATCTGTTATCCCATTGGAAAGATGGCATCTGTTATCATACCTGTAATCTTGGTTTCTGCAAGAGTTATTATGATGTCCGGTGATGCCTCTTTGACTCTTTCGTGCCACTCCTCCCACTTATTTGTTATTCCATCAGCGTTTGTGTACCATACCTTCAGTTTTCTCTCTAACACTGTGGTTTGGGGGGCCTGTGGGGGTGGGAGACCTGGTAGCATACTGTGGTGTGTGTACTCACCTATTAGTGGTTGCAGGGGTCGATTCACAGCTCCTGGCCCCGCCTCTTCGCTGATTGCTACTAAGTCCTCTCTCTCCCTGCCCCATGTGTGTGTGTGTGTGTGTGTGTGTGTGTGTGTGTGTGTGTGTATTCACCTAATTGTGGTTGCAGGGGTCGAGACTCAGCTCCTGGCCCTGCCTCTTCACTGATCGCTACAAGGTCCTCTCTCTCTTTCGTCCCTGAGCTTTGTCATACCTCGTCTTAAAGCTATGTATGGTTCCTGCCTCCATTACATCACTTGCTAGACTATCCTGACAACTCTATGACTGAAGAAATACTTCCTAACATCTCTGTGACTCGTCTGAGTCTTCAGCTTCCGATTGTGACCCCTTGTTCCTGTGTCCCCTCTCTGGAACATCCTGTCTCTGTCCACCTTATATATTCCCCGCAGTATTTTGTATGTCGTTATCATGTCTCCCCTGACCCTTCTGTCCTCCAGTGTCATCAGTCCGATTTCCTTCAACCTTTCCTCGTACGACATTCCCCTGAGATCTGGAACTAACCTTGTTGCAAACCTTTGTACTTTCTCTAATTTCTTGACGTACTTGACCAGGTGTGGGTTCCAAACTGGTGCTGCATACTCCAGTATGGGCCTGACGTACACAGTGTACAGTGTCTTGAACGATTCCTTACTAAGGTATCGGAACGCTATTCTCAGGTTTGCCAGGCGCGCTACCAGGTCTTGCCTGTTTTGCGTGTGTAGTGTGTACCCCGTATATGTCTAATCCTCCCGATGTGTGGCTGCAGGGTCGAGTGCAATGGCTCCAGAGCCCCGCCTCTTCACTACTCGATACTAATTCACTCTCTCCCAACTCCATGTTTCTTTGTCATATCTCTTCTTAAAGGCTGTTTATTTATATGCGTCTGCTACTTTCTCTCTCAGATATACTCTCTTCCCTGACATACTCTACGCTAAAGAAATACTTCCTAAAATTCCTCGTAATTCATCTGGTTTTCAGCTTCCAACTATGTCCCTCCTACTTCCTGTTTGCCCACTCTGAAACATATCGATCCCTCCCCTTGTTAATGCCTCTCCAGTATTTTATACAGTGTTATCATGTCCCGTCTAATCCCTCTATCCCTATCCTCCTAGTGTCACCATAGGTTGCCTTCCTTAACCTTCTCCCATAAGACATACCCCTTCAGTTCCGGACGAATCGGTTGCAAAATTTTGCACTTTCTCCAATTTCTTGACGTGTGTGACTTAGGCGTGAGCTGGTTCCCATAATTGGCGCGCATACGCCTGTATAGGCCTTCGGATAAACCGTGTGTACAATATGATGTATAGATTCCTACTCAGTAAGGTCTTAAACGCCAATCTACCATTTGCTGCAGCAGTTATTTTGATTGATGGGTGCCTCAGGGGGCATGTTCGTTATAATGCTTACCCCAAGACCTTTTCTAATTGAAGTGTGCAGCTTTTGATTTCTTAAACCTGTACGCTGTCTGAGTGGTCTTCTGTGTCCCTCTCCAAACTTAAATTACCTTAGACTTACTGGGTTCAAACTCCGGAGCCATTTGTTCGGACCATACCTTGTAGTCTCGTCCATATCCCCTTGAATCTTACTATCTCCCCACTTGTATAGCCTCCTTATCAGTTTTGTCACATCGACCAGAGACAACGAGTGACCATTTCCTGTTCTATTCCTTCCACCATGTCAAATCACGTATCCAAGACACAGCAGCACCGGGCCTGGGACTGAACCTTTGAGGAAAACCCACACGACACAATACTGCGCCCACGTCCGCACACTTCAGCACGTATCAATACACGTTGTTTCCTTCTGTCAGGTATTCCCTAGATCCATTGTGCAGTACATTCCTATTATTCCTAGCTGCTCCTCTTATTTTTGCACAAAATCTTCTTGTGTTGTACTGGTGTCCAAAAGCCTTCTTGCAGTCTAAAAAGATGCAATCCACCATCCATCTCCATCCTGTCTTACTTCTGTTTTGCTTATTGGATCACTTCAAGTACACGATTTTGGGAGCAACAAAAGGATTCTCCTTCGCTGAAGCCGTGCTGAATGTCATGTATGAGACCCAATTCTTTCCAGTGGTGTTTCCCACCTCTCTACCTGATTAATCTTGTTCAATACTCTACTTGACTATCTACTGTCAGTGACACGGTCTGAAGTTTTAATGCTCACCTTCTTAAAAATGGAACTACAAGGGCTGTCTTCCACGCCTCAGGCAACTGCCCCAGTTTTCGATAGATTATAACCTGAAGAATGCCCGTCGAGCAGAACAATTCAGTTCATCTGCTCCCTCTCTCAGTAAGCCATTGAGAAATCTGTTATCTGGGCCCTCCACTATGAGGTATCTAGTACTCTACAATTTCTTCACTTTCTTCTTGGTATCTGTATATTGCGTGCTCCACACCTGCTGGTACACCTACCTCCACTGTTTGCTGGGAAGCATGCCTGACTCTATTGTGAATACTTCTCCTAAATCTTTTGTTTAGTTTCATCACATACTTCTTCTTGTCACGTACTTCGTGAGCTTCCCTCCTCTTTCCTCTGTCTGCTGATTACCGGTCCTTGACTGTTTGGTTTTCTCCTAATGTGAGCTGTACAACAACTCGGTTTCAGATTTTGGGCTTATTTGATCTGCTACGTCGTTCTCCGTATTGCCTCTGGGTCTCTCTTCTACCCTCATATTAGTCTCTGGTTCTTCTGCTCAGCTCCTTGTTCTCTTGATTCCTTGCCTTCTATATCTTTTTTCCATGCCTGTAACCACTTTCGGCTTTTGGCCTCTACTATAACAACCTTCAGAGGTTAAACCATGGGCCCACCTCTGGTCTTACCATTTTTTCTGTTCGTCTCTTCCGGTACGAACCTCTCCTCTGCCTCCTCTGCACTTAGATGGTTACTAATTCCATCTTTTCATTTACTGATCTTTCCATTTTAGCTCTCTCTTTCCCACTCTGCGCTTCTACAAAATCTTTCTCATTCCTATTGTAGTCTCCTTATTTGCGACAGTTCCGTTTCTTCTCTTTGTTCGTCGTGCGCTGCGTTTCTCCTCTGTGTAACTCTACAAGATATCTAAACTCAGAACACGTCAGCTGTGAAAGTTTACTTAGCTCAGTGAGGAACGTTAGGGTAACTCTCCTCTGTACAGAACCAAGATGCCCTCCAATCTTTACAGCAGCTTAAGAAGTATTGAGGTTAGTCGAAAGATGGAGGGTACGGTGATTAGACTGAGGAAAACAAGAGGATTCGTAGAGTCCTCCTGTTTTGAGTCCTCAGGTCAAGAAGGGAACCTGCACAGTGCGCTGGACAGCATGAAGGAAGTATGCCGATCAAGAGACGAATGGAAAGGCGAAACGACGAAAAAGAAAGAGTCTGGGCTGTGGAAACTGTTGTGGAAACATCTAATACATTCTCCATGCACCGCGACGAATTGAGTCTACTACTTACGGGGCATCTCACGACGAACCGACACCGAGGAATTTGTTATTTTTTTAAGAATATGTTTGTTTTGTTGGGGATAGCCGAGGTTATGTACATTGGATAGGGCCTTCTGCATGAAGGCAGGAGTAGGAACAGAGGGTTTGTCTCCTGGGCTGGGATGGAGATATTGAGTTAGCCGGCTTGACACATCATGAACGATCATGGATCAAACTATAATCTGCCTCAGTGCTGGAGGCAATGAGAGGCAAGCATAGAAGTGAGGATTTATTAGAAGTTCAGGACAGCAATAACATAATTAGGAAGAAAGGGGAGCGGGGGCACCCTGTTAGATGTAGGCATTTAGCAAGAGAAGCGTGTGGAAATGAATGGTTTGTCCCAGAGCATTGTATTAATTGTTGGCTGGATACAACACTCAAGAATAATGCAGTACCAATCATTGACACACGGGACGACTTCTATGGCGCGAAATGACATGTAGCCAGGGATGGGGTTCACTTATACCAGGGCAGGAGTGCGGAGTTTTCTTGCTACATCAGTTTTGAGGGTTGTTTAGGACTTTAAACTAGGATTAGTTTAGAGGTATGGGTTTAGAAATGATAAATAATGCAGTGTGGATATATTGACTTATAGCTCTGATATTAAGAATCTTAATATAATCTGTCATGGAGAGTAGCACTATGGGTATTGATAATTTTCAGAAATTTGTTTAAAAACAAAGGTGAAATAGCAAAAATGTGACAGACAAGAAAAAAACATATGCACTGGTATCATTTTATTCTAGACAAAAGTCGAAGTGACAAGAAATAAGCAATCATATCCCCACTCTTTAAATCATACCAGGTTTCAGTAATGCAATAACATCAAAGTCCCAGCACATGCTACCTAAAAGTAGTTCCGAGCACATGCTAAACGTTGGTAGCAGGTGCTGGGACTTGATGTCATTGCAAGTAACTGAAACCTGGGATGGATTTAACAGATCGAGGATATTGATTGCTGAGTGTGATATGCAAGGTTAAAGTGTCCCATGTGATATATGTTATGGGAAGGGGGGGAGGAGTTGCTATTATATCGTTCGAGAAATATTACCTTTTGCATAAAAACACGAAGGTATAAAAATAGATGGCAAACGGTTAAACAAAATCTTGTGGGTAGAGCTTTGTATAAGGTCAAGAAAAACATAAATTCTAGGTTAATAATACCGACCTCGCAGGCTTGGATCGCGAATAGAGGGTGACTTCTTTGGACGAAATTGTATAGGGCTTCTCTAGACACAATAACATAGTGATAGTAGGAGAGTTTAACTCCCGTCAAATTGACGCGGAATTCTTCGAACCAGGTAATTCTGAAACAGTTCAGGACTTGTATTCAGAAGCAGTGTGTTAACAGAGCCTACCAGGGCGTAATAACATTATCTAGACCCTAGTCCTTGTTCAAAATTTACAAGAAAAACAAACACCGTAATAAGAATCTGGAGATCCTGAAGAGCTTGGCGCAAGTGATCACAAACTTCCATCACTTTTAGCATTAACGAGAAACAAGAATAATGAAAATACGGTAAACTTTCCTGATTTTCGTTCTGAGCGCTGCCGATAGGATCGGACTTATAGAACACCTGTCTAATCTTCGACATGGGGTTAACTAGCTAATAGTTTTATTTGACGATGATCATACTTATGATTACTAGGGATCTCAATTTAGTGATTGTTATCTTAATAATGAACACCGTGCTGCAGAATAGATACAATCCACCAGAGCGAAATTAAGGTCTAACTAATAACGATCCCAATGATTATCAGGAGGTCTAAAGCATCTATTAGGGGAAAAAAGGGGAATTTATAAGCGCATCAGAAGAGGAGAAAGGTTAACCTTACAGACCAATACATGTCCAGCTTCTAAAAGAGACGTGAAAAAAGGGGATTAGAAGGGTTAAATGTGATTATAAAAAATAGAGTTGCTAGTGAACTAAAACCCAATTCCAAAGGGTTTCTTCAAGTGTATTGGACGAACTGAAGGAAAAAGTAGGACCTGCTGAAAACTGCGGAAATGACAGTTTGCGGATAATGAACTGAAATGCTGTTCCTTATTTAATGACGCTTGTTTGTCAGTTTTTCTACACAGAAAAACAATAAACTCTGCCATATTCCAGAAAATTAACACATTATTCAGTTTCATCGACGAATTCAGATTGACTCATAACTCACTGTCACGAGGGACATGGTTATCAAACAACAGAACAAACTGAGCAAAATAAGTCCCCGGGGTCCGATGAGTTTTTTCCAGTGGATACTTTAAGGAATGCAAATGGAACTTAGTCAGTCCATTAACGAAGTATGGTGTTTTAATGCTCCCATCCTTACCAGTTTGTGCCAGAGGTTGTGGACGAGGCTAATGTGGTTCCTATATTCAAATCAGGGGGGATACAGTGCCATTCCTTCAAATTACCGTCCCAATCAGCCTGACAATCTAATAAGTGGCAAGGTTAACTAGAATCAATTATAGGCTGACATAAATAGAATCACCTTGAAGAGCATAACTTGATAACTGAATCCTCAGCATGGGTTTCGGCGAGAGGTCGTTCTCTGCCTGACAACTTAGACTGACTTCTTCTATGGAACATTTGGGCAGTTTGACAGTGATAAGGAAATGATATCGCGTTTATTTGGATTTTAGTAAAGTGGCAGCTCATGTATACGGCGTAAAGTTCTAGCATGGATAGCACGGCGTTCATGGGCTTACCATAGAAAGCAGAGAGTTTCCATAATGGGCGGTACAAATCTGGAATCGGGGACTTAAGTCACTAGTAGCAATTCCACAAGGAATCAGATTTTT
This sequence comes from Cherax quadricarinatus, assembly GCF_026875155.1. Taxonomy (NCBI): domain Eukaryota; kingdom Metazoa; phylum Arthropoda; class Malacostraca; order Decapoda; family Parastacidae; genus Cherax; species Cherax quadricarinatus. Next base: position 34,794,692 of record NC_069440.1, read on the forward strand.
TAGACCCTCTCTTGTTCATAATTTACATTAATGACCGTGATAAAGGATTACGAGTGGCATGAAGCAAATTTGACTGATGATGCAAAGATAGGCCGTATGATTCATTCTGAGGATGGATATCAATGAAATGGCAGATGAAGTTCAATGTGGATAACGTGTCCCGGCTACTACTCGCTTGGTAATGAAAATAACCCTCGAACGCTATAAACTAGGTGAAGTAGAGCTGTGAATCATACAGCACTGTAAAAAAGACTTGGGAGTCATGGTAAGCAGATAAACTAAAGCCACAGCACAGCAGTGCCTGCAGTGTGGCGCAACAAGGCCCAGCAGATTTACTTGGATTTATCGTCAAGATGTACTACAGCGTCTAACAAAAGCCCATTAGTTCTTTTACAGCTCTATACATCACTAGTGAGGCCGCATTTAGATATGCTGCTCAGTTTTTGGTGCCCCTTACTACAGGATGGACATAGACTACATCAAGAGAACATACAGAGAAGAATGACTAAAGTGATTTACTGTGTAAGGACGTCTGCCCGATGAAGCATAGACTTAATGGCCTAAAATCTCCACTCTCTGGAGAGACGTAGGAATAGGGGAGATATCAACTGAAGTGTATAAGAGGAAGAACATGCATGAGTAACAAGTGGAGATTATTATTAAGGTATTTAAGGTGTCGAAAACCATACTCGACTCTTGTCCTGCTGTTAAATGGTAGGTTCTAACATCAACCTGCTATCATCACCGTTTGGACCCCATAATCTGATATCCAAGGCTGCGGAAAGGATTGCATCTGTTATCCCTGTAAGTTTTGTCTCTGTTAGTGCAATAATGTCCAGGTGATGCAATCAATGATGACGTTCTTGCACTCTTCACTCTTACATTAAGAACAAAGTACATAAGAAAGGAGGACACTGCAGCAGCCACTGTTGGCCCATACTAGGTCAAGGTCCTTACAATTCATCCCACTAACAAAAATAATCAATTCACACCAATCCAACTTTCAATGCCTACCCAAAATAAGCCCGATGCTGGCAAGTGCCACTCAAATACAACCCTTCCTCGTCAGGTACCTGTATCCAACCTAAATCTCTTTAACGCTACAACCCAAAGTCCTAGCCTCATAACTCCAACTAGGTAGACTGTTCCACTCATCTACTACCCTATTTCCAAACAATACTTCCTATGTCCCTTTCTAATCTAAAACTTCTCTAAATTCTAAATCCATACTGCGGGTTCTCTCTTGGAGAGATAATCCTCAAGACCTTGTTAACGTAACCCCTTTAATAATACTTATGCTTCGTCCTTAACACTTCATCAGGTCTCCCCATCATATCTTTCGTCTAACAAGTAATGTAACTTAAGATCTTCAATCTTTCTTCATAAGAAGTATTTCTAATGCTTTGATTTAATTTATGGTCCATCCTATCGCTGAATGTTTTCTAACGAATTTATCTGTCCATTCGCAAGATGGAGACCAGAAAGTTGCAGCTGCATAAATCTAGGTGAGGCCTTTACGAATGTATGTATAAGCTGCAGTATGGACCCCTGGACTCTGTTGCTTACACTTCTTGATATAAATCCCAGTAATCTATTTTGCCTTATTTCGTATGCTTAGGGCATTGCTGATCCCTTGGTTTAAATGGTTGCCTGCATACCATAGACCCCCAAGTCCTTTCGCATCGGTATGGCATAATATCATACATTGATTTAACTTATCTCATGCTAAGGGTTATGACACTTCCCGGCTTCAGAACCTTGCATTTTCTAACATTGAACTGCGCATCTCGCCTGCCACTGTTCATGACCAAGAGTAAGTTTGCTAAAATCCTCCTGAATGTTCCCCTAACATCTACGTTTGAATCATTATCCTACCTATCTTTCGGTGTCATCGGCCGAATTTGCTCTATCACTAGAATTCTTTCATCAAGATCATTGATTATGAGTGGTGACCTGTACTTTGAGTGCCAGACTACTGAACTTAACTCCTCGTGAAGAAGTCCTTGTTCTTGCTCCCGTGGAGCTGAACCAAAGAATGCCCACCCTCGAGCCAACTTTTACCAGCAAACATTAAGAAGAAATTGAGGCAGCGAAGATGGAGATACGGCGATTGACCGAGGAAAACAAGAGGATTCGTAAGTAGTCCTCTCTGTTTCGAGTCCTCGAGGCGTCAAGAAGTGGATCGTGGTCAGTGGATTTGGACAGCAGGGGTCAACGAATTTGACGATGCAAGAAGACGAATGGAAAAGCAGGAAACGAAGAAGAAGCCAAGAGACTAGCTGTGGAAACTCCGTGAAACCTCAACGCATCTCGGTGCTACCCGACGAATGGTGAGTCATACGTCTGGGATATTGTCCACGACGAACGACAACAAGGAAGGTAAGAATATCGTTGTGATTTGGGATAGCAGGTTAGATACATGGATAGGGCATTCTGCTTTGAAGGACCAGGCGTAGGAGACAAAGGTAACCTTTCCTGGGGCTGGATGAGGACGATTGTTAGCCTCTAGACAACATCATGAACGGTAATGGGATGCAATCCATTATGTGCCTCAGTGCGGAGAGCAATGATGTTAAGGCAAGGCGTAGAACCGAGGATTTAGTTAGAACGTTGTCAAGGACACATAGACATATATAGAAAAGGGGGCGGGCGCCATATACCTGTGGCATTTTGCCAAGAAGAAGGTGTTGTAATGAATGGTTTCCAGAGCAATTTGTTATTATTGTTGGCTGATAACACTGAAGGATAATCAGCCCATTCATTGGACGAACTGGGACAAAACTTCCTATGGAGCCGAAATGACATTATGCCAAGGGATGGGGTTCACTTATACCAGGGCAGTGTGGGCGTTATCGTGCTAACTAGTTGAGGGGGGTTGTTAGGACTTAAACTAGGATTAGTCTAGAGCTATGGGTTTAGAAATGATCAATAATGATATGGATATAATTGACTATACACTGATATTAAGAATCTTAATAGTACTGTCATGGAGTATCTCTGGGTAAGATAATTATCTCAGAAATTTTGTAAAAACAAAGATGAATAAAGGAAAAATGGCAGAGAAAAACATATGACATGGTATTTTATGCTAACAGTCTGACACACAGTGCAAGACAAATAAAATTAATGAACTACGTTTTGGTACCATGTGCTGGTGAACTTGGATATCACTGCATTAACGTGAGAAACGTGGTATGAAGTTTTAAAGAGTCGGGATAATACTGCTAAGATGAATTAGTCAGGATAATAAGTTATTCAATGTGGGATAGATGTAAGGGAAGGGGGAGAGTTGCATTGTATGTTCGAGAAAACTAATTGTAATAAAGTTGGCGTAGAATTACCGACAATAATGATAAAGTAAAAGGACACAAGTGCAACTAATGTGACATTTATTGTTAGGCTACGATTTCGCTCTACCAGAGCTTTTATCAAGGCCATTACACAACAATCACATGACACATGAGGTATATAAAGCTACAGAGTCTGAGGTGATTACTAGGATGAGGTACATTTCGGATGGTTCACTAGTGGTAGTAATGTAGTATAGTAGTGGTATGTGGACAAAAGCAATTATTCGTACATGAGCTCAAAAGGATAAAAAAGCTATTACATGGGTATACATAAAAAGAGTTGGACAAATTTAAACTGGAATGATGCAGGGTTAGTTTACTCTCTTCTGTGCCTAATAACAGTTGAGGACTATGTGGATGGCAGGGTTTTTACTGTTTTCCAGGAGATTCAAGGACCTAAGACTTCCTCGGAGAGTGAACACCTGGCGTAACAAACCTGCCTCAATTCCAGTTATATTTTGTCCAACCTATTTTTATGGTTACCCAAGTATTAGCTTTTTATATCTTTTACTCATGTACGAATTAATTCTGCTTATGTCCTACTCACTACTGACTACTAACACTACCACTAATGAACTTCGAGAAATGGACCTCACTAGTACTTCCACCTCACTCTGAGCTTTATATACCCTCTGATGTCCATGTATTTGTTTTAATGGCTCTGATAAAAGCCACCTGAGAGCGAACGTTGCTACAATAAATGTCTCATTAGTTGCCTTGTGTCCTTTGCTTTACAAAATATTAAGTTGTCCGCAAAAAAAACAGGTTATAAAAATAGATGGAGCATAACAGAGTTCTGTTTGGGTAGAGTTCGGGGGAGGTCAAGAAAACTAATTCTAGGTGTAATATCCGACCTCCAGGCTTGGATCACGATAGAGGGAGACTTCTCTTCGGCGGACGCAAACTTGTTAGGGGCTTCTGGACACAGCGTAATCGTAGTCATACTAGGGGACACTAACTTTAGCCAAAATTGACGTGGAATTCTTTGACAGTAATCTAGAAGACTCCCAGTGACTTCATGGAAACAGTTCAGGACTGTTTTCTGAAACAGCAGTGTAACTGAACCACCAGCGGTAATACACTTTGCTAGACCTAGTCTCTGTCAAATAAGGAAACACGTACCCCCTGAATAATCTGGAGAACACTTGGAGCTTGCGCAAGCTTGATCACAATCCACTCACCTTCTATAGCATTAATTGGATGCAAGAATATGAATAATAAGTAAAAATACCCGATTTTCGTTCGCCGATTATAATGGACTTATGGGAACATCTGTCTAATCTTGATTGGGTTAATCAAGCCTAATGAGTCTTTAATAACGATAATCCATAGCTTATGATTAGAAGGAGCCGCTTTTATGATTGTTTTTCTTAATAATGTACACAGTGGCCCAGAGTATATACTGCCCCAGAGAGAAAATTAGCGGTCAAATAATAACCACCCAAATGGGTTAATTCAGAGGCTAAAGCATCTTTAGGAGAAAATACGCCATTACTAGGAGCGATCAGAAGAGGAGCCAAGTGTTAACCTTACTGACCAAATGTTTCAGCTTAAAAGAGAGAAAAAAAAGGCGATTAGAACACGGCTAAACGTCTGACTATGAAATTCAGAGTTGCTAATGCATCAACGAACTCAATCCAAAAGGGTGAGAGCTACCTTCAAGATATATCAGGACCGCAGGCTGCAAGGAAAAAGTAGGACCTCTGAAATCTGGGAATGAAAGGCTGACGGGTTTAATGAACTGGAAAGTGTTCCTTATTTAATGACTATTTTTGTCAGTTTTTACACATGAAGTATGTAAAATGAGATTCAGTAATTAACAATTATTTTAGTTCCTGCGAATTTAAGTACTACTAATATTACTGTCACGAGGGACATGGTTATTAAACAGTATAACAACTGAAACAAATAAGTTCGCCCGGGACACCGATGAGTTGTTTTCAAGGGGTACGTAAGGAATGGCAAATGGAGCTTAGTCAGCCATATAACCGAGTGTATTCAATGCTCCATCCTTACACAGTGTTGTGCGCGAGATGTCTGGTAGATGGCTAATGTGGTCCTATATTCAAATCAGGATAAGTTCCACTCCTTCAAACTTACTACCGCCAATAAGCCTGGACATCTATATGGGCAAGTTAACAGAATAATATAGCTGACATTATCAGAAGTCTCTCCTTGAAGAGCATAACTTGATAAAATTGAATATCAGCATGGATTCACGAGAGGTCGTTCCTGCCTGACAAACTTCCTGACGTTCTTCAATAGAACATTTGAGGCAGTTGACAGTGAACAGGAATATGATATTTGTTTTTATTTTGGATGTTTAGTAAAGCCTTCGACGCAAGAGTAACCTCACAAGAGACTCTTAAGCAAAGTGCAGCTCATGGATAGAAGGTAAAGTCTAGCATGGATTGAGGCATGGCTTCCATATAAAGCAAGAGTTTACCATTAGGAGTGAAATCTGAATGGGGATTATGTCACTAGTGGCGTTCCACAAGGATCTGTTTTAGGCCCTCTTCTTGGTTCAGAATTTAACATTAATGACCTTGATGAAGGGATTACCCCATGACATGAGTAAGTTTGCTGATGATACAATGACATAGCGTTATAATTCACTTCTGAGGAGATATCATGAGCTCCAGGACGATTTGAACAAATTAATGTCTAGTAGAGAAATGGGCAGATAATCTTAATGTGGAATAAGTGGAAGGTACTTGCCCTTGGTAAAGAAAATAACCTCGAAGCTATAATCTAGTGAAGTAGATAGCTTGGTCATACTAGACATGTGCAAAAAAAGACTTGGGAGTCATGGTAAGCAGAAATCATAAAGCGCAGACAGCAGTGCCTCAGTGTGCGCAACAAGGCCCAACAGATTCTTGGATTTATCTCTCAAGAAGTATAAGTAACAGAACGTCCAAAAGTTATTTTACAGGCTCTATACATCACTAGTGAGGCCCTCATTTAGATTATGCTGACGCAGTTTTTGGTCCCCCTTACTACAGCGATGGACATAGACTCATAAAACATACAGAGAAGAATGACTAAAATGCATTTACGGTGAAGGAACCTTCCCGTATCAAGATAGACCTTAAAGCCCTAAATCTCCACTCTCTGGAGGGCGTAAGAATTGAAGGGGAGATATCATTGAAATGTATAAGTGGATGAACGGGGCATAAACAAAGGAAGACTTTAATAAAGTACTACTGACGCGGTGTCGAACCAGTAAGAACGAGGAATAATGATTTACGTTGGATAAATTTAAGTTTAGAAAGGACATAGGTAAGTACTTTACTGGTTTTCTAACATGAGTTGCAGACACACGGCGCGTGGAACATCTTTTCCCAGCTGGGGGTGATAGAGGCTAGGACCTTGGGTAGCTTTTTAAGAAGAGACTGGACAAATATATGAGGCGTTAGGGGCTGTGTTTGATTGTGTTGGGTGCGGAGTTGTTTCTTGAGTAAGCTTTAGGTAGATGTCGTTTTTGATAAGGACCCCTGTGCCACGTATGGGCCAGTAGGCCTTCTGCAGTGTTCCTACATTCTTATGTTCATATGTCATCTTAAAACAACAACGGGCCCAAGACTGATCCCCCTGTGCAACGCCAACTTGTTACTAGATCCCCACTCGATTTACTCACCATTTATGGACTCCTCTCTCTTCCCTGTCTGTGAGCCATGATTTGATCCACGAGAAGCACCCTCCCCCCAATGCCCATGAGATACTACTCTTCTTTAACAGCTCTTTGGTGCGGCAACTCTAGCAAATGCCTTACTAAAATCTAAGTAAACATATCAACTTCTTTTATCGTGGTCACGAGCCTCAAAAGCTTGACTGAAAAAGTTAATACATTTAGGTAGACAAGACTCGGCCTCTGGTGAAATCCATGCTGAGTATCATTAATCAAGCTATGTTTATCGAGATGCTTCTATAATCTCAGCTATACTCTGACTCTAGGCAAGCTTGCCACAATTCAGGTCCCAGGCTTATTGGCGGTAATTTGACGGTAATGACTTGTCCCGCTGTTTTAAAAATAGCGAATTTTACTTAACCCATCTTCACATACAGACACTAACACCTGTTATGACGAGGAATAAATTAAAAATATTAGTTAATGGTTCACAGACTTCCATTCTTGCATTCCTTAAGAACCCATGAAAAAACCTCATCATGAACCGGTGACCTATTCTTGCTTCAGTCGGCTCTATCTGCTTCACAACCATTTCACTAGTGCACTGTGATGTTACTTAATTATCTTCTTCTGATCGCACAATAAAAACATTAACTTACCGGAACTATTATTAGTGTGCTCCTGAGTGTAAAAACCGAAGAAAATAATTATTTAAAATCGAGCACATTTCATTTCTTTGTGCATAAGATGCCCATAGTTTATTTTTAAGCGGGGACCGTATCTTCTCTGACTTTTGTTCTATATACCTGGAAAAACTTTCTTCGGGCTTAGTTTAGAATCCCTTCAACCTTTAATTTCAATAGTCCCTTTTAGCTGTCTTATCCCCCTACATTTACACTGTCCCCTTAATCTCAATATACTGATTCTTAAGGTGACCCTCGCCTCTTTTAGATAAGCCTATAAATTCCTTCTTTGCCCTAGTAGATATTCAGCCTATTATTCAGTGCGACCCGCTGTGGGACCATACCGCTCGTCACAGGGTGCCCACCTGACCACCGTCGCTCACGATCGTGACTCGCTGCTGTCTTCCCTGACAATTATTTCCCCTTGATCTAGTGAGGTTCCTTCCCTGTATTATCTCCTGCTTGGTACCATCCAGTTTTTGCACTAATCTCTTTGTGTGGAAGTGGTGTCAAACGCCTTCTTGCAGTCCAAGAAAATGCAATCTCACACCCCACCCCTCCTTCTCTTCTTGTCTTACGCTTGTCACCATGTCATAGAGCTCAGTAGGTTTGTGACACAGATTCCCGTCCGGGAAACCATGTTGGCTCTGTTGAGAGATCATTCCTTTCTAGGTGTGTCCACCAACTCTTCTCCTGATAATCTTCTCCATGACTTGCACACTTTACATGCTCCGTGACACTTTCCTGTAGGTTTAGTACTTCATAATCGGATCTCCTTTTTTTGAAGAGTGAGGACTATCATTTGCTGTCTGCCCATGCAGCCTCAGGTTATCTCTCTGTTTCATACACCGCTGCTACCTCTCACTGGACCCATGAGAGATGTTCTCCGACCCCATTGCCCTAGAGGTATCTAGCTCACTCAGAAGTCCTCTTCACGCTTTCCTCGTTGTGTGTTCTGTGTCCAGCACTTGGTGGAGTACCCACCTCTCCATCTTCCTGGAGCCCCTTTCTGTCTACCTCTGTGAACATTCCTTTGAATCTCTTGTTGAGAGTTCCTCACTACTTAATGGCATTTCTTGTTGTCTCTCCTCCTTCATTAGCCCTGATTACTTGGTCCTTGACTGTTGTTTTCCTCCCGTGTGGCTATATAACTGCTTCAGTCAGATTGGCTTTCGCTTGCTATGTCCGTGTTTCATATTGTTCATTGGGCCTTTCCCTTCTTATCTGTGCATATTTCGTTTCTGGCTCTACGACTGCTCTCCTTATTCTCCTGTCCTTTGCCTTCTATATTTTTTATTTCCATTCCCACCTGCACACTCACTTTGTTTTATTGCCTCCGACTCCTTTGGGTGAACATGGTGCTCGTTCCTGCTTGTTTCATTAATCCTGATATCCCCTGGTTTCAAGCCTCTCCTCAACCTCCTTGCCCATTGTCGTATACATATTCCATCATCTCATTAGCTGGTTCCCTTACAGTTCTCTGTCCCACTGAACCCATTTCAGAAATTCCTCATTCCCGGTTAGTCTATTCCTTTCTGTAGTTTGGCTTCATTCGCCTGGCGTTCCTGCTTCTTCCCCTCCCACTTGTAGCTCGTGTGTATCAAAGCTTGAACCACAATGATCGCTGGCCCCAAGGGTCTTTTCATATGCTTATGTCCCTCAATAACTGCACTATCCAATTGAATACAAGGTTCCAGTCGTGGCTGGTTCTTCTGCTCCTCTCTCTCTTGTAGTGTCTCCTTACTTGTTGGTACATGAAGTTTTCCAGTACCACTTCCAGCATCTAGGCCCCCACCTTATCTTGGCCCCCATGGGGCTCCAATTGTCCTCCCAATCGCTTTCCTTGTTGGTTAAAGTCAACCCATGAATCAGAGCTTTGCCCTGCATTGCTTGACTTGCATCGGCATCTGCCACCATGTGTCCTTACATATGCGCTCTATATTCTCTCATCATACACTTCCTTGGGCGCCTGCGGTTTCTGTGGTGGGTATTATACTTTCACACAATTCCATTTGGGACCTCCAGAGTGAAGCGGTTTCCCGCTATGTAATAACAATGCTTCGTCTCTTGTCTCTCACTCCAACTCATCAAAATTCCACTCGGTTTTTGATCAGAGGTGCCACTCCTTCACCCCCCACCTTGTTCCCGCTGTCTTTCCGTCAGGATCTGGAGTTATACACCATTGGCAAGATGGCATCCTTTATCATACCTGTAACTGGTTTCCTGCAGAGCTATATCTACTGATGATCGCGGTGATGCCTCTGACTCTTTCGTCGCCACTCCTCCCACTTCATTTGTTATCCATCAGGGGTTTATGTGTACCAGACCATCAGTTTTCTCCTCGCTAACACAGTGGTTTTGGGGGCTGTGGGGGTGGCAGAACCTGGTAGCATACTGTCTGGTGTGTGTACTCACCTATATGGTTGCAGGGGGTTCGATTCACAGCTCCTGCCCCGCCTTCTTCGCTGATATGCTACTAGGTCCACTCTCTCCCTGCCCCATGTGTTGGTTGTGTGTGTGTGTGTGTGTGTGTGTGTGTGTGTGTATTCAACCTAATTGTGGTTTAGCAGGGGTCGAGACTCATCTCCTGGCCTGGGCCTCGTCACTGATCGCTACACACACCTTCACCTTCTTTCGTCCCTGAGTTTGTCATAACCTCGTCTTAAAGCTAAGTATGGTTTCCTGCCTCCATTACAATCACTTCGCTCAGACTATCCTGACAACCGATGACTGAAGAAATACTTCCTAACATCTCTGTGACTCGTCTGAAGTCTTCAGCTTCAGATTGTGACCCCTTGTATCCTGTGTCCCTCTCTGGAACTAGTACCTGCGGTCTCTGTCCACCTATATATGCCCGCAGTATAATTGTAATGTCTTATCATGTCTCCCCAGTCTCCCCTCTGACCCTGCTACCACCAGTGTCATCATCCGATTTCCTTCAACCTTTCCTCGTACGACATTCCCCGAGATCTGGAACTAAACATGTTGCAAACCTTGTACTTTCTCATAATTTTCCTTGACCCGTACTTGACCAGGTGTGGGGTTCCAAACACTGGTGCGGCTTACTCCAGTAAGGCTGACCGTACCAGTGGTCGAGTGTCATGAACGACTCCTTACTAAGGTATCGGAACGCTATTCTCTGGTTTGCCAGGCGCGCTACCAGGTCTTGCCTGTTTTGCGTGTGTAGTGTGTACCCCGTATATGTCTAATCCTCCCGATGTGTGGCTGCAGGGTCGAGTGCAATGGCTCCAGAGCCCCGCCTCTTCACTACTCGATACTAATTCACTCTCTCCCAACTCCATGTTTCTTTGTCATATCTCTTCTTAAAGGCTGTTTATTTATATGCGTCTGCTACTTTCTCTCTCAGATATACTCTCTTCCCTGACATACTCTACGCTAAAGAAATACTTCCTAAAATTCCTCGTAATTCATCTGGTTTTCAGCTTCCAACTATGTCCCTCCTACTTCCTGTTTGCCCACTCTGAAACATATCGATCCCTCCCCTTGTTAATGCCTCTCCAGTATTTTATACAGTGTTATCATGTCCCGTCTAATCCCTCTATCCCTATCCTCCTAGTGTCACCATAGGTTGCCTTCCTTAACCTTCTCCCATAAGACATACCCCTTCAGTTCCGGACGAATCGGTTGCAAAATTTTGCACTTTCTCCAATTTCTTGACGTGTGTGACTTAGGCGTGAGCTGGTTCCCATAATTGGCGCGCATACGCCTGTATAGGCCTTCGGATAAACCGTGTGTACAATATGATGTATAGATTCCTACTCAGTAAGGTCTTAAACGCCAATCTACCATTTGCTGCAGCAGTTATTTTGATTGATGGGTGCCTCAGGGGGCATGTTCGTTATAATGCTTACCCCAAGACCTTTTCTAATTGAAGTGTGCAGCTTTTGATTTCTTAAACCTGTACGCTGTCTGAGTGGTCTTCTGTGTCCCTCTCCAAACTTAAATTACCTTAGACTTACTGGGTTCAAACTCCGGAGCCATTTGTTCGGACCATACCTTGTAGTCTCGTCCATATCCCCTTGAATCTTACTATCTCCCCACTTGTATAGCCTCCTTATCAGTTTTGTCACATCGACCAGAGACAACGAGTGACCATTTCCTGTTCTATTCCTTCCACCATGTCAAATCACGTATCCAAGACACAGCAGCACCGGGCCTGGGACTGAACCTTTGAGGAAAACCCACACGACACAATACTGCGCCCACGTCCGCACACTTCAGCACGTATCAATACACGTTGTTTCCTTCTGTCAGGTATTCCCTAGATCCATTGTGCAGTACATTCCTATTATTCCTAGCTGCTCCTCTTATTTTTGCACAAAATCTTCTTGTGTTGTACTGGTGTCCAAAAGCCTTCTTGCAGTCTAAAAAGATGCAATCCACCATCCATCTCCATCCTGTCTTACTTCTGTTTTGCTTATTGGATCACTTCAAGTACACGATTTTGGGAGCAACAAAAGGATTCTCCTTCGCTGAAGCCGTGCTGAATGTCATGTATGAGACCCAATTCTTTCCAGTGGTGTTTCCCACCTCTCTACCTGATTAATCTTGTTCAATACTCTACTTGACTATCTACTGTCAGTGACACGGTCTGAAGTTTTAATGCTCACCTTCTTAAAAATGGAACTACAAGGGCTGTCTTCCACGCCTCAGGCAACTGCCCCAGTTTTCGATAGATTATAACCTGAAGAATGCCCGTCGAGCAGAACAATTCAGTTCATCTGCTCCCTCTCTCAGTAAGCCATTGAGAAATCTGTTATCTGGGCCCTCCACTATGAGGTATCTAGTACTCTACAATTTCTTCACTTTCTTCTTGGTATCTGTATATTGCGTGCTCCACACCTGCTGGTACACCTACCTCCACTGTTTGCTGGGAAGCATGCCTGACTCTATTGTGAATACTTCTCCAGGTTTATTCCTCTAATCATTCCACATTTCTCTATACCTAAACCTGGGACAGTCTCATTGCAAATCTTTGTTTTTTTTTCCCCCCTTTCTTGTACCCCTACTGTTCTCATACCCCAAAGTGACCTGAATGTGCCATATGTGGGGATGTGAATGGCCCCTTGTTGTTTAGTTTATTTTAAATTTTATTTTTTAATTATGCACCCCATCCCCACCCCGGGGGGGGTTCACCCCATACCCTCCGTGGGCGGTATCACCCCATACCCACCCGTGGGCGGTAGCACCCCAACCCATCCTGGGGGCGGTATCACCCATCCCCACCTGTGGGCGGTATAAAAAGATTACAGAGGTACATAATTGGTCCAGGGACTGGACCCCAAAGTTTTGATAGCGAGAAAGGTACAGGGTAATGAACTCAAAAATTTACAAAGGAAATAACTCCAATTTACAAAGGTAATGAACTCCAATTTACAAAGGTAATAACCCAGGTAAGTCTGGTCACAAATAGACAATTAAAAAGGGTATTTACAGATTACAGGGTACGTAATGGGTCCAGGGACGGGGCCCCCAAAGTTTGATAGCAAACAGGTACAAAGGTAATGAGCTCAAAAGTTACAAAGGTAATAAATTCTGTAAATGGTTATTACTTTTAAACTTTGGCTACAATCAGAACAAATTATAGAAAAAGAGCAATTCACACTTCCCACCCGGGTCAAAACAAAATGAGTTATTGGGCAAATATTGTTTGTGGTCAACACATCACACACACACACACACACCACAACACACAAAACACACACCCCCACCACACACACACACACACACACACACAACACCACTTTAGTTTAATATTTTTATGCACCCCATACCCTCCGTGGGCGGTATCAAAAGATTACAAAGGTAAAAATAAGGGTCCAGGACTGGCCCCCAAAGTTGATAGGAACTATTACAAAGGTAATGAACTCCAGGTAGATCTGGCCAAATCAGGGCAATTTTTAAAAAGGTAATAAATCACTTCATCCTTACATGGTTTTTACAGTCAGAACAAATTACAAAGAAATGAACCACTGATACGTCCAACCGGCACAATTGTAAGAGTTTTAAAAACAAAAATTTAAATGGATCATACACAACCCCTAGCGCGCGCGCGCACTACCACACGAGGGCGCACGCACGGGCATGTCACACAGCGTCAAATATTGCATACACCAAGGGCCACACCCACACCCCACCACCCACACACACAACACACCAACCCCACACACACCACCCTCACACACACACCCCACACAAAACACCCCACACACACACCCAACCCCCACAAGCACACACACACCCCACACACCACACACCCCCCCACACACCCCAAAACACCACACACCACCACACACACACACACCCCTACACCACCCGCAACACACCCTCACACACCCCCACACACGCACCACACCACACACCAACTCACACACACACACACACACACACACACACACACACACACCACTACACACACCACCCTCACACACACCCACAATCACAAACACACACAACACACACACACACACACACACACACACACACACACACACACACACACGCACACACACAACATGGCACACATGTGGTAATTAATGCTTTATTTACAGCTAGCAAAGTCAGGGTATTTCTCCAGAATGGTCTGCAATTACACTGGGTAAAATACTTAGCCATTTCTTGAACACTTCTGAGTGAGTTGTTTCTAAATTCCATTTAATTTTATCCCAAACTCCGTACATAATGAGCAATGTGTGACAATAGCCATCGGGCAAAAGTTTTTATTTCGTTTTGGTCTACAATTGTTGGTGAGTGATTTAACCTTGCAAAGATACTTGTAACCCAGCCGGGAGACGAGGCCAGTAGTGACATCCAAGGGTCTGCTTATCTTGTGGGATGCACCATAGACATGTGGCTCCTCCTGCATGATGGAATGATGATAGATGGACTGACTTGTGTCAATCTCCCTAAGTCTTAAGTCAATAAAATTCATTTGAAGTTCTTTTCGTATTATTGTTCTCAAACTGCTAAATGACAACCCAAGATTGTAATCTACCCCCTCCTTGTTGAACATGCTGAAAGTTACCCATATATTTGTGAACGTCGTGTTTACCACGTCCGCTATTCTGTTGATGTGTGTCTTAGGCGACATTCCTGGAGATCCTTCTCTTTCAGAGAGGTTTGCAGCCTTTCTTTCCTCGACCCTGTACACCGTTTTCAGTCATGTTTGCCTTTCCTAGACTTTCACAACTTTGTATTTGCTAAGATTTAATTCCAATAGCCACTTGTCAGTCTAGTTCTGCAGCTTCTCCTGGTTCATTTGCAGTCTTTCCTGGTCTACTGATGTTTACATTGTCATCATCTGCGGTCAGGGACACCTCTGACTCGATTTGTTCTCACATACCATTTACATACATAAGAAACAATGTTGGTAGTGAGAATATGTCTCTGAATGTTCACATTGAGTATATATCTAGGTGTTAAAAACCTTGGTAATAAATACCAACAAGTTGGTTTAGAAAGACACGTAAGCAAACACTATAACATATTTATTAGAAAACTTTTCGGTCCTGGGACCTTGATCAAGGTCCCAAGACCGAAACGTTTTCTAATACATATGTTATAGTGTTTGCTTACGTGTCTTTCTCAAAACCATATCTAGGTGAAAAACATGTATTTTGAGATGTGTGTTTACATAGAGAGGTGTGTATTCCTTAGTGTATATATCGAAAATATGCCTAAGTGTATATGTATTAGCGTGTATTATGTCTGAAGCTTTACACCACTTTGAGAATATATATTTATATATACAAAGGAAGTGCCATATATGGTCAGGGCACATTTACCCAGAGGATGTTTATCTGTAAGTGTATACTACAGGGGTGTCTGTATGTATATTTTGTAGTATATACAGAGAGACTTTGTCCGTAACTGTATGTCAGGAATACGTGAAGTCTTAATAACTGTAACGGAAAATGAGTTCACGTAACGTGAGTAAACATGGTTGTAGGAGGCGTGCGTGCGCACATGATGTGTGTGTGATGTGTGTGTGTGTGTGTGTGTGTGTGTGTGTGTTGTGTGTGTATGTGTGTGTGTGTGTGTGTATGTGTGTGTGATGTGTGGTGTGTGTGGTGTGTGTACTAACCTAGTTGAGGCTCCTGGCCCGCCTCTTCACTGGTCGCTACTAGGTCACTCTCTGAACCGTGTGTCTTTTATCATACCTCTGCTTTAAAGCTATGTATGGATCCTGGGACTCATACATCGCTTCCCAAACTAGTCCACTCCTGACTACTCTGTGGTGAAGAAATACTTCCTAACATCCCTGTGATTCATCTTGTCTGCAACTTCTAAGGTGTCCCTTGTTACTGTGTCCCAACCTCTGGAAACATCCTTTCTTTGATCCACCATTGTCAACATCCTCTCAGTATTTTGTATGTAGTTATCATGTGTTCCTCCAATCTCTTCTGTCCTACAGTGTCGTCAGGTTGATTTCCCTTAATCTCTCCTCGTAGGACATACATCTTAGCTCTGGGATAGTCTTGTTGCAAAACTTTGCACTTTTCTCTAGTTTCTTTAGTGCTCTTGGCTCAGGTGTGGGTTCCAAAACTGGTGCCGCATACTCCGATTATGGGCCTCCTAACGTACACGATATACAGGGGTCCCTGATCGAGTCCTATTAAGATGTCGGAATGCTGTTCTGAGGTTTGCTAAGGCGTCCAATGCTGCAGCAGTTATTGGTTATGTGCGCTTCAGATAGTGGCCTGGTGTTTATACTCACCCCCCAAAATCTTTTTCTTTCGAGTGAGGTTTGTAGTCTTGGTACCCTAGTCTGTACTCCGTTGCGGGTCTCTTCTTTGCCCTTCCCCAATCTTTCATACTTTTGCACTTGGTGGGATTCAACTCCAAGGGAGCCAAGTGCTGGCCCAGGTGTGCAGCCTCCTGTCCAGATCATTTGTAGTTCTGCCTGGTCTTCGATCGAATGAATTCTTCTCTTCAACTTCACTTCATCTGCAAACAGGGACACCTCGGTGGTCTATTGCCTTCCGTCATGTCGTTCACAAAAACCAGAACACACTGCGTCACTTTGGCATCTGTCCCCTCCGTGGGACCCCACTGTTCACAGGATGCCCCACTCTGACACATTGCCACGTTCAATGATCGCTGCTGTCTTCCTGACAAGTATTCTCTAATCCATTGTTGTGCCTTCCTGTTATCCCTGCCTTGGTTTCGTCCAGTTAGCCTAATTCTCTTGTGTGGACCTGTATCAAACGCCTTCTTGCAGGCATGAAAATGTAATCCACCCACCCTCTCTTCACTTGTCTTACTGCTGTCACCATGTCATAGAACTCCAAGTAGGTTTGTGACACAGGATTTCCGTCCCTGAACCATGTGGCTGCTTGTTGATGAGATTCTTTTCTAGGGTGTTCCACCATCTTTCCTAATTAATCTTCTCCATGACTTTTCATACTTTCTGTCAGTGACACTTGTCTGTAGTTTAGTGTTTTCATGTCTGTCTCCTTTTTTAAAGATTGGGACTACATTTGCTGTCTTCCATGACTCAGGCCATCTCCCTGTCTCGATAGATGTATTGAATATTGTTGTTAGGGGTACACATAGTGCCTCTGCTCCCTCTCTCAGGACCCATTGGGAGATGTTATCTGGCCCCATTGCCTTTGAGGTATCTAGCTCACTCAGAAGCCTCTTCACTTCTTCCTCGGTTGTGTGCACTGTGTCCAGCACTTGGTGGTGTGCCCCACCTCTCCATCTTTCTGGAGCCCCTTCTGTCTCCTCTGTGAACACTTCTTTGAATCTCGTGTTGAGTTCCTCACATACTTAATGGTCATTTCTTGTTGTCTCTCCTCCTTCCTTCCTTAGCCTGATTACCTGGTCCTTGACTGTTGTTTTCCTCCTGATGTCGCTGTATAACAGTTTCGGTCAGATTTGGCTTTCGCTGCTATGTCGTTTTCATATTGTCGTTGGGCCTCCCTTCTTATCTGTGCATATTCATTTCTGGCTCTACGACTGCTCTCCTTATCCTCCTGGGTTCTTTGCCTTCTATATTTCTTCCATTCCCTAGCACACTTGGGTTTTTGCCTCCCTGCACCTTTGGGTGAACCATGGGCTCATCCTGGCTTTTTCATTATTCCGTTATCCTTGGGTACAAACCTTTCCTCAGCCTCCTTGCACATTGTTGCTAAAGATTCCATCATCTCATTAACTGGCTTCCCTGCCAGTTCTCTGTACCACTGAACCCCGTTCAGGAAGTTCCTCTTTCCTGTGTAGTCCTCTTGTAGTTTGGCCTTCCTGATCCCCCCTCCACTTGTAGCTCTACTGTGTATTCGAAGCTTAAAACCACATGATCGCTGGCCCCCAAGGGGTCTTTCATATGTGATGTTCTCATTATCTGTACTACTCAAGGTGAATACTAAGTCCAGTCTTGCTGGTTCATCCTCTCCCCTCTCTCTTTTAGTTTCCCTTACTTGTTGGTACATGAAGTTTTCCAGTACCACCTCCATCATCTTAGCCCCCCATGTATCTTGGCCCTCATGTGGCTCCAAGTTCTCCCAATCGATTTCCTTGTGGTTAAAGTCACTCGTGATCAGGAGCTTTTGCCCTGCATGCTTGAGCTCTTCTGGCCACTGCAGCCAGTGTCTCAACCATCGCTCTATTGCACTCGTCATACTCTTGCCTTCGTCTCCTGCTGTTCTGTGGTGGGTTATACATCATTGCAATTACCACCTTGGGACCTCCAGAGTGAAGCGTTTCTGCTATGTAATCACTTTCTTCTCTGCGTCCCTCTCTCCATCTCATCAAAATTCCATCAGTTTTGATCAGCAGTGCCACTCCTCAGCCCCCTTCCCTTTGTGTTTTCTTCATGACTGGTATCCCATTGGAAAGATGGCATCTTTTATCATACCTGTAAGCTTGGTTTCTGTGAGAGCTAGGATGTCCGGTGATGCCTTTTTGATTCTTTCGTGCCACTCCTCCCACTTATTTGTTTTTTCCATCAGCGTTTGGTACCATACCTTCAGTTTCCTTTCCAACACTGTGGTTTGGGGGGCCTGTGAGGGTGGGAGACCTGGTAGCATGCTGTGGGGTTCTATAGCTGGATGTTGGATGGGAAACTGTGAAATATGGATTGTATGTGTGTTGGGATGGTGTGATAGGTTATGGGGTTCTGAGGATAGTTGTGTGTGTGCTTGCCCTTGCTGCTCTGTTCTGCTCTGACTGACCTCTGCTGGTTCCATCCTTGTCTCCTTTCCTAGCTCCTTTCGCTTTTTTTGTCCTCTCCCTCAGCTGCTATCCTTCTGTCTAGGAACACCCTCTTGTACTCTTCTGAGTATTTCAACCGTGGTTTCTCTTGGAGGATTCCTGTTATGCGCTGTTTCTTTCCTGAGAATCAGCTTGATTGGTTGGTTTCTCCCCTTCAAGTACCCCCCTATTCTCTGAAATTTTGCAATCTCGTCCATGTCTTCTTCACCTATTTCCGTGATGATTTTCTCAATCTCCTTTCTTTCTTCCTGACGTCTTTCAGTGTGTGTCCTCTCCTCTCTCCTGTAGCCATTGGATAAAAACATGATTTTGCCCTTTCCTTTCCCATTGCCTCTCCCTCTGTGACTGGAATCCTATCTGTATGTGCGTCATTTTTTCTTCTCATATTATTCCACTGCCTCTTGGTAGCATGGTTGTGCCTCAGCATTCGACCTGTCACCCTCTCCACCTGCACCCAACTGCTCTTCCCTTTCACTCCTTGGCCCTTCTTGGAAGGCTGATATGGACCTTAGCTACATTCATATTATCCTTCCATTCGTTGTTCGGCCTCTCACCTTCATATGCTGTGTCTTCTCTGGTCACTGCCCCTGTAACTTGCTTCAGCCTGTTTACCTCAACTTATAGGACCCTTATCCTGGCTACTGCAGTTTCGACTTGTGCCTCCCAATTCTTCGACTCCTTCTCCAACCTTTTTTTCAGAAAGTTCTCCTATTTTCTTCTCCCAATCTTGTTCCATCCTTTTTATATGCTCCTCTATCACTACTCCCTACCTTGAAAAAAACCCAGTCTCATCTGATCCCTGATTCCTGCAAGTCCCCACCATTTTTATTTTTTTGAGTGAGAGAGAAGGGAAAGGCAGAAGGAGAGAGAGAGGGGGGGAGAGTGAGAGGAGAGATGGGAGGGAGAGAGAGGGCAAAGAGAGGGGGAGGGAGAGGGGGAGAGATGGGAGAGGGGGGGGAGATGGAGAGAGATAGGGGAGAGCGAGGGGGAGAGAAGGGGAGAGAGAGGGGAGGAAAGAGAGAGAGAGGGGAGGAGAGAGAGATGGGAAGAGGGGGAGAGATAATGAGAGGGGAGAGAAGATGTTAGAGGGGTATGAGGATGGTAGAGGGGGGTGTTAGAGGGAAGAAGAGATGATAGAGGGGAGAGATGGGAGAGGGGAGAGAGAGAGAGATAGGTAGATGAGAGATATGTAATGAGAGAGATAGGTAGAGAGAGATAGGTAATGAGAGAGCTAGGTCAGAGAGCAGATAGGTAGAAGATTAGAGATAGGTAGATAGGTAGAGAAGACGAGAGAGGTAGTGAGAGAGGGAAGAGAGAGAAAGGGAGGGTATTGAGGGTCAGTTCACAGGAAGGTGTGAAATCCCCTGTGTGTGTGTGTGTGTACTCACCTATTTGTACTCACCTATTTGTGGTTGCAGGGGTCGAGTCCTAGCTCCTGGCCCCCCCTCTTCACCGGTTGCTACTAGGCCCTCTCTCCCCCGCTCCATGAGCTTTATCAAACCTCGTCCTTTAAAACTGTGTATGGTTCCTGCACTCCACTACGTCATTTTCTAGGCCTATTCACTGCCTTAAAACTCTATGACTGAAGAAATACTTCTACTATCTCTCTGACTACATTTTGTCGTCTTCAACTTTCCAATTGTGGCACTCTTGTTTCTGTGTCCCTCCCTGGAACATCATGCTTTGTCCACCTTGCCTATGCCACGCAAGTATTTTATAGGTCGTTATCATGTCTCCCATGACCCTCCTGGTCCTCAGTGTGGTTCAGGGCCGATTTCCCTTAATCTTTCCTATAGGACATTCCCTTAGCTCTGGAATAACCTTGTCTAGCAAACTTTTTACTTTCTCTAGTTTCTGGGGAGTTGCTTTATCACGTGCGGGGTTTCCAAACAGGTTGCTGACATACTCAGTATGGCTGCATACACGGTGTACAGTGTTTGAATGTTCCTTACTAAGGTATCGGAATGCTGTTCTCAGGTTTGCAGGCGCCCATATGCTGCAGCAGTTATCTGATTGATGTGTGCTTCCGGAGACATGCTCGGTGTTATATTCAACCAAGATCTTCTCCTTGTGAGTGAGGTTTGCAGTCTTTGGCCCCTAGCCTTACACTAAAACTGTCTGTGGTTGTTTCTGTGCCCCTCCCCCATCTCATTACTTGCATTTGGCAGGATTAAATTCGAGAAGCCATTTTGACCAGTGTTCAAGTCTGTTCCAGGTCTCTTTGAAGTCCTGCATGGTCCTCATCAGATGTAATTCTCCTCATTAACTTGACATTCATCTGCAAACGGGGACACTTCTGAGTCTAACCCCTTCCGTCATGTCGTTACATGTACCAAAAATGCACTGGTCTAGGACCGACCCCTGTGGGACCCGCTCGTCAAGGTGCCCCTGTGATACATCATTACGGTACATGAATCGTTGCCCCCTGTCAAGTATTCTCTGATCCATTGCCAGTGCCCTTCCTGTGACCTATTGCGCTGATGCTCTAGTTTGCACTAATCTCTTGGTGAGGACGTTGTGTCAAGGCCTTCTTGCAGTCCAAGAAGATGCAATCACCCACCCCTCTCTCTCTTGTCTTACTTCTGTTTTTTTATCATAAAACCCAGAAGGTTTGTGACACAGGATTTTGCCTTCCGTGAATCCGTGCTGGTGGCATTTATAATCCTGTTCCGTTCCAGCGTGCTCCCACCACTCTTACTCCTGATAATCTTCTCCATAATTTTGCCATACTATACCGTCAATGACACAGGTCTATAGTTTAGTGCCTCTTTTCTGTCTCCTTGTTTAAAAATGGGAACTACATTTGCCGTCTTCCATACCTCAGGTAGTTGCCCAGTTTCCAGGGGATGTGTTGAAGATTGTTGGTAAGTGCACGCAAAACATATCTGCTCCCTTCTCTAAGGACCCACGGGGTGATGTTTCTGGGATCCCATTGCCTTTGAGGATCGATGTCCCTTAGCAGTATTCTTCACCTCCTCCTCATCTGTATGTATGTCGTCCAACACTTGTTGGTGTATTCCTTGTGGGTGTCCCATCTGGTCTGTCCCCCGATAGTCCTTCCTGATTCTCTACTGTGAATACATTCCTTAAATCTCGTGGTTGAGCTATCACATACTCTTGATGTTTCTTGTGAGTTCTCCCCTTCTTTCCTCAGCATTATTCACCTGTCCTTGACTGTTTGTCTTCCTTCCTAATGTGGCTATACAGCAGTTTCGTGGTCGATTTGCCTTTGATGCTATGTCGTTTTTTCATACAGTCGCTGGGCCTCCCCTGCTTATCTGTGCCATACTCGTTCTGGCTCTTCTAACTTAATCTCTTGTTATTCTGGGTCCTATGCCTCTGTACCTTTTCCATTCTCTGTTTGCACTTAGTTTTTTGCCTCCCTACCACCTTCGGGGTAAACCAAGGAACTCGTTTTGTCTTCCTATTATTTCCGTTTCCCTTGGGAACAAACAAAAAAAGACTTTTTCCTCTGCCTCCTTGACTTTGTTGCACATATTCCATCATCTCGTTTACTGATTTTCCCTACCATTTCTCTGTCCCACTGAACCTCATGCAGGATGTTTCCTCATACAGGTGTAGTCCCCCCTAGTATAGTTTGGCCTGTCCCCTTCAGCTTCTGTTACCTTCTCCACTTGTAAACTCTACTATACAGTCAAAACTCAGAACCACATGATCCGCTAGCTCCAAAGGGGCCTCTCATAGTGATGTCCTCAATGTCTGGAAATGCTCATGGGTGAACCAAGATCCGTCTTGCTGGCTCATCCTCCCTCTCTCTCTGGTTGTGTCCCTGACATGTTGATGCATGAGGTTTCAAGTACCACATCCATCATCTTGGCTCTCCATGTTTTTGGGCCCCCCAGTGGCTCCAGGGTATTCCCCAGTCGATTCCCTGTGGTTGAAATCGCCCATTACCAGTAAACTTTGCTCTGCTCGAGTGAGCTCTTCTTGCCACTCAGCCAGTGTGTCCACCATCACCTGTTGTTTTCTTCCGTACTCCTCTCTTGGCCTCCTTGAGTTCTGTGGTGTGGTTTTATTTTATACATTCACTCCAATGACTACTTTATGTTCTCCGGACTGAATTGTTACCTACAATGTTGTCTCTTTCTCCACATCATGTCCATGCTTCCATTTCCTCAAATACCATCGGTGTTTTATGCAGCAGTGCAACCTCCTCCCCTTTCTACTCCTTCTAATTCTTTCCTCACTCTGGATCTGATATCCTGTTGGGGGAGATTGTGTTGTTATTGTCTCAGCGAGTTTGTTTCTGTGATGCTATGATGTCATGGGGATTTTTCGTGATTTCTTTCCTTCCACTCCCTCATGTTTAGTCATTATTCATCCGCGTTTGTGTACAAACCTTTAGTTTCTTTTCTATCATTGTGGTCATGCAAGAATATTGGGGTTGGGGGAGCGAGAGCCTTGGTGCGGGGCTATATGGGGTGTGGTGTTTGTACGGTGGGGTTTGTTGTTGATGGGCGGGTGGGGTCAGAATGCCCATAAGGGACAGCCTCCTGTTGGGTGAGGTTTGTTGATATGGGGGATTGGTGGCCAGGAGAACAGTGAGTGGGTTGTAGTATAGGTTGACTCAGTTGCGTTGGGGAATGTCGCGGGTGGAGTCTTTTGGTGGGCGATTCTGTGGGGTGTGTTTGCCCTTCCTTCCTGTGTCTGGCGTCCTGCTATTTTTCATTGCTTCTCGTTCCTCCTGCGTCTCTGTTACCTTCTCTTTTCAGTGTAGTCCTTCCTTCTTGTGTCTGTCGCGGTCGAGGTATACACTATGGTACCCCTCTTTGGCCCTCAGACTATGCTTCTCTTGCAGAATCCTGGTTCTAACTGATTCTTCCTTGAAAGTTACCTCTGACAGGCCGGTATCCTTTCCCTCGCAAACACCCCAATTTCTGAAAATTTCGTCACCTGGGTCCATATTGCCCTCCCCTATTGTTTTCATGATGCCTTCAATCATTTTTTTCTCCTCTGTTTTATTTCTTCAAGTTGGCCCCCTTGGCTTCTTGGAGCCCGTACACAAAAAACTGACCTCGCATTTCCTCCTCCCACTGAGTCTCCTTCTGCGTCCTCCCCTACCCAACCCTGAGGCATTTTATTTCCTTCCTTTGGACATGTTCTTGCCTTCAGTCCCGTGTCATATCTGAAACTTCTATTCTCAGTGGACTGTCTTTCCTGACCGGCTGTCCTTTTGCTACTGCCAGTTGGCTGTTAGAAATCTCTGCATATAGCATACCTTCATGTCTTCGGGGACCTGTCGTTTTGTCTTAGTGTGCTCGTCGCTTTTCCCTGGCCCCACCGTGGGTCTGATAGGGCCTTGTAGTACGGCATGTCTCCGTTGTTGCTTACCATCCCTTGTCTGCGCCTGACTTTGAATTTCCTGATTTGTCACAATGAATTGTCCATTTGTCTCTCTAATCTGTTTCAGGGCTTTGCAGTTTCTCTTCTAAGCACTGTATCCTAGCTTCTGCTGTAAGACCTGTACTTACCACTTCATGCACTCTTCAGCTATCTGCTCCTCATTTCTTACTCAAGCTCTCTACTATCTTCCTCCCACATTTCCTCCTTTTTTGGAGCTCTAGCTCCCATGTCTTCCTCCTGGTTCGTCAACCAGATCTCTGGGTTTCGTCCTTTAAGGCCACCCATTTTTCTTTTTTTTTTTTTTTACTTTGTTTATTACCACCAGACAGAATGGGTAGAGGAGGGGAGAGGGTGTGTGGAGGCCGGAGTGAGAGAGAGGGTAGAAAGAGAGGGAAGAGAGCAGAGGAGAGTGAAAGGTTTAGAAAGTGGGAGAGAGAGGATGAGAGTATGGGGGTTGGTGGGATAAGGACCAAGGGGGAGGGAGAGAAAATGTGAGTGGCGGGAGAAGAAAAGGGTAGAGATGAGGGAAGGAATAGAGGGGAGAAGGAGAGGGAGGAGAAAGAGAGAGAGAGGGAGAAAGGAGGGAAGAAAGGTAGAGAGGAGAAGAACGCGAGAGGGAGGGAAAGTAACAGAGGGTTTTCTGTGGGGGAGCAGTCAAATTCCCCCCAAAGGTCAGCTGTGGTTGTTACTCACCTAGTTGTGGTTTCCGGGGTCGAGACACAGCCTACTGGCCCCGAGGGTGTATGTGTGTGGTGGGCGTGCGTGTCGTGTTGTGTGTTTGTGTGCTCGTCCAGTTGTTTTTATGTCCCTGAAATACACTTCAACTTCTGTGTATCCGTATTTACTAATGTAGATTAACTCTAAACACTGTGTGTGTGTGTTGTGTGTCGTGTGGGGGTGGTGTTGTGTTGGCTTTTGTGTGGGGGTATGTGTTACTACAGCGTTTTTACATGTGATTGGTTCCGGTGGATGGGAGTGGGGGGATGGGTGGGGGTGGGGGGGGCGTGGTGGGGGTGGGGTGGGGTAGGGGGGGGGGGGGGGGGGGGGGGGGGGGGGGGGGGGGGGGGGGGGGGGGGGGGGGGGGGTGGGGGTGGGGTGGGGGGGGGGGGGGGGGTCAGCTAAGTTGGTGGGGGGGGGGTGCGTAGGGGGGGGGGGGGGTGGGGGGGGGGGTGGAGGAGGGTGTGGCGTGCGGGGGGGGGGTGGGGGGGGGAGGGGGGGGAGGGGGGGAGGAGGGGGGGGGGGGGGGGGGGGCGTTGGGAGGGTGGGTGGATGGGGCTGGGCGGGGGGGGGGTGCGGGGGGTGAAATGGGGGGGGGGGGGGGGAGGGGGTGGGGGGGGGGGGGGGGTGGGTTGGGGGGGGGGGGGGGGGCGGGGGGGGGGGGACGGGGGGGTGGGGGGGGGGGGGGGATGGAGGGGGGAGCGGGGGTGGGTGGGGGGGGGGGGGTGGGGGGTGGGGGTGGGGGCGGGGGGGGGTGGTGGTTTTTACCATTTTTTTTTTTTTTTTTTTTTTTTTTTATTTTTTTGTTTTTTTTTTTTATTTCTTTTTTTTTTTTTTTTTTTTTTTTTATTTGTTTTTTTTTTTTTTTTTTTCTTTTTTTTTTTTTTTTTTTTTTTTTTTTTTTTTTTGTTTTTTTTGTTTTTTATTTTTTTTTTTTTTTTTTTTTTTGAAAAACAAAAAAAATAAAAAAAAAACAAATAATGTTTAAATTTTTTTTTTTTTTTTTTTTTTTTTTTTTTATTTTTTTTTTTTTTTTTTTTTTTTTTTTTTTATTTTTTTTTTTTTTTGTTTTTTTTCTATTTTTTTTTTTTTTTTTTTTTTTTTTTTTTTTTTATGTTTTTTTTTTTTTTATTTTTTTTTTTTCTTTTTTTTATTTTTTTTTTCTTTTTTTATTATTTTTTTTTTTTTTTTTTTTTGGTTTTTCCCCCCCCCCAACCCCCCCCCCCCCCCCCCCCCCCCCCCCCCCCCCCACCCCACCCCCCCCCCCCCCCCCCCCTCCCCCCCCCCCCCCCACCCCCTTTTTTTTTTTTTATTTTTTTTTTTTTTTTTTTTTTTTTTTTTTCACCTAATTGTACTCACACTAATTGTGGTTGCAGGGTCGAGACTCAGCTCCTGGCCCGCCTCTTTCATGACGCTATGGGTCCCTCTCTCTCTCTGCTTCCTGAGCTTTGTCATACCTCTTTTAAAAACTATGTATGGTTCCTGCCTCCACTACTTCACTTTCTAGGCTTTTCCACTTGCTGCACAACTCTATGACTGAAGAAATACTTCTTAACGTCCCTGTGACTCGTCTGAGTCTTCAGCTTCCATCCAGGTTGTGACCCCTTCCCTGTATCCCCTCTCTGGAAACATCTATCTCTGTCCACCTTGGTCTTTTCCCCGCAGTATCTTGTATGTCGTATCATGTCTCCTTGACCCTTCTGTCTCCAGTGTCGTCAGTCCGATTTCCCTTAACCTTTCCTCGTACGGACATTCCCTTTGAGCTCTGGGACTAGCCTTGTTGCAAAACCCTTGTACTTTCTCTAACTTCTTCACGTGCTTGACCGATGTGGGTTCCAGATGGTGCTGCATACTCCGTATGGGCCTAAACATACACAGTGTTACAGTGTCTCTTGAACGATCCTTATTAAGGTATCGAATGCTATTCTCAGGTTGCCAGGCGCCCGTATGCGCAGGGTATTTGGTGGATGTGAGCCTCCGGTGATGTGCTCGGTGTTATGGTCACCCCAAGGTCTTTCTCCCTGAGTGAGGTCTGTAGCTCTTGTCCACCTATCATATACTCTGTCTGCGGTCTTCTGTGCCCCTCCCAAATCTTCATGACTTTGCTTTGGCTGGATTGAATTCGAGAAGCCATTTTACTGGACCACAGTCCAGCCTCTCCAGGTCTCTTTGCAGTCCTGCCTCATCCTCGTCCGATTTAATTCTTTCATCAACTTCACGTCATCTGCGAACAGGGACATTTCAGAGTCTATTCCTTCCATCATGTCGTTCACATATATCAAAAATAGCATGGTCCTAGAACTGACCCCTGTGGGACCCGCTCGTAACAGGCGCCCACTGTGAAACCTCTTCACGTACCATGACTCGTTGCTGCCTCCCTGTCAGGTATTCCCTTATCCATTGCAGTCCCCTCCCTTTTACATGTGCCTGATCCTCCAGCTTCTGCACTAATCTCTTGTGGGGAACTGTGTCAAAGGCCTTCCTGCAGTCTAGGAAAACGCAATCTACCCACCCCTCTCGTGTCTTACTTCAGTTACCTTGTCATAAAACTCCAGGAGGTTTGTGATACAAGTTTTTGCCTTCCATGAACCCATGCGGTTTTCATTTATATATCTTGTTCCTTTCCAGGTGTTCGACCACTCTCCTCCTGATAATCTTCTCCATGACTTTGCACACAATACATGTCAGAGACACAGGTCTGTAGTTTAGTGCCTCGATTCTGTTTCCTTTCTTAAATACTACATTAGCTGTCTTCCATTTCTCAGGAAAGTTGCCCATTTTCAAGGGATGGGGTTTGAAGATTGTGGTTAGAGGCCACGCACAGCTCTCTGCTCCTTCTCTAAGGACCCAGGGGAGATGTTGTCCGGTCCCATCGCCTTTGAGGTGTCAAGGTCACTTAAGAGCTTCTTCACCTCCTTTTCAGTTGTTCGTATGTCATCCAAACCCTTTGTTGGTATATTCCCTCTTGATGTTCTTCTGTGCTGTTTTCCCACAGCCCTTCCTGTCTCTACTGTAAAAACTTCCTTAAATCTCCTGTTCAGCTCCTCACATACCTCCTGATCATTTCTTGTGAGTTCTCCACCTTCTGTCCTTAATCTGATAAACCTGGTCTTTGGACTGTTGTCTTTCTCCTGATGTGGCTATACAACAGTTTCGGGTCAGTCTTGATTCTCGTCATTTTCATACTGTTGTTGGGCCTCCCTCCTTACCTGTGCATACTCATTCCTGGCTCTGCGACTGATCTCCCTATTTTCGTGTGTTCTCTGCCTTCTGTACTTTTTCCATTCTCTATTGCATTTTGTTTTTGCCCCCTTTAAACACCGACGGTAAATCAGGGGCTCTTTCTGGTCTTCCCGTTGTTACTGTTGCCCTTGGGAATAAACCTTTCCACTGCCTCCTTGCATTTTGTTGTTACATATTCCATCATTTCATTTACTGGCTTTCCTGCCAGTTCTCTGTCTCACTGGACCTCCTGCAGGAAGTTCTTCAACCCTATGGAGTCCCCTCTTTTATAGTCAGGTTTTTCCCCATTCAACTCCTTTTAAATTCTCTCCATTTGCAGCTCTACTATGTATTCAAAGCACAGAACCACGTGGTCGCTAGCTCCTAGGGACTCTCATACTTGATGTCCTCAATGTCTGAGCTGCCCAGGGTGAACACAAGGTCCAATCTTGCTAGTTCATCCTCCCCTCTCACTCTGGTAGTGTCCTTAACATGTTGGTGCATGAGGTTTTCCAGCCCCACATCCAACATCCTGGCTCTCCTGTTTTGGGACCCCCATGTGGCTCCAGGTTTTCCCAGTCAATCTCCCTGTGGTTGAAATCCCCCATAACCAGAAAACTTTGCTCTGCTGGAGTGAGCTCTTCTTGCCACCCCCAGCAAGTGTGTCCACCATTGCTCTGTTGCTCTCTTCATATTCCTCTCTTGGCCTCCTGCAGTTCTGTGGTGGATTATACATCACTGCAATGACCACTTTGTTTCCCCAGACTGAAGTGTACCTGCTATGTAGTCTTTTTCTCCTGTCTCATCTATTCCTTCCATTTTCTCGAATTTTCATCTGCTTTTTACGAGCAGAGCAACACCCCCCCCTGCCCCTTCTATCTTTCCTCATGATTTTGGTATCCTGGTGGGAAGATTGCATCTGTTATTGTCTCCGTGAGTTTTTGTTTCTGTAACTGCTATGATGTCTGGGGACTTCTCATTGATTCTTTCTTGCAATTCCTCATGTTTATTCGTTAATCCATCTGCATTTGTGTACCAAACCTTCAACTTCTGTTCTAATACTGTAAAATGTGGTGTGGGGGTGGAAACAGAGGGATCGGTGTGTGATGGTTGGTTTGGATTGTTCAGTTGCCTTGGGGGTGTCGTGGCTGGAGTCCTTCTGCAGGTGTTTCTGGGGGGTGTGTTTGTCCTTCCATTTGATCCTGGGTTATTCTGCTCTCCTTTTTCATTTCCTCCCCTTTCTCCTTTCGTTTTTGAACTCTCTCTTTCATTGTTTTCCTTTCGTCTGTGTTCTGTCTCGATCGAGGTACACACTCCGGAACTCCTGCTTGCTTCTCAGCCCGTGCTTTTCCTGCAGGATCATGGTTCAGGTTGATTCGCCTTTAAAATTACTTTTTAGGGCCGATTCCTTTTCTTTGTGAACCACCCAATTCTCCGAAAATTGCCACCTGGGTCATGTCCCCCTCGCCTATCACCTTCATGATATCTTCAGTTGCTTTTTTCTCCTCCTGTCTTCTTTCATCATAAGTTTCCCTTTTAGCTTCGTCTAGCCCATAGACAAACACGGATCTATCCTTTCCACCTCCCACTGCGACTCCCATTGCATCCTCTGATGTGTTTTAGTTCCTTCCCGTGGGGGTGTTCCTTCCCCTTCAGTCCCTTCCCTAGTTATTTGGGCCCTATGCTTCTTGGTTTGTCCTTCCGCTCACCTGTTCCTGGCCCCCACAGGTATCTGGTAAGGTCCTTGCACATGTCCTAGTTCCTTCAATGTCTTTCCCAAACCCCTCATTCTGTTTCCCAGTGTGTTCCCTGTCTTTGTTTTTGGGCCCCATGTGGGTTTGACAGGACCTCTGCATACAGTTTAGTTTCCATGCTTCCTTCAGACTTGTTGCTGTGTTTGATGTAGATATTGCCGATGCTACTTCTGTAATATCTTTTTCTCTGTGCTGTTTCAGATGTCTCAGCTCCTCTTCTAATCTCTCTATCTTGATTTCTGCTGCTGTGGCCTGTTGCTTCCACCTTCTGCATTCTGCTGCTAACCTCTTTTTTCATCTTCCTTTCCAGCCATCTAGTCTCCTTCCCCAGTCTTCCTCCCTTTTTGAGCTCTACCTCCCCTTCCTCCCTCCCAGATTCGTCCTTGGGGCCCCTTGTCCTCATCCTGGTTCTAGGTTCCCCCGTTGCTCCACAGAAGGGGGGGCGGGTGGTTAGGGGGAGGGGAATAGATGGTTAGGGGGAGAGGGGATGGGTGGTTGTGGGGGAGGGGGAGGATGGTTATTGGAGGGTAGAGATAGTTGGGGGATGGGGGTTTGATGGTTTGAGGGAGAGAGGGGATGGATGGTTATGGGGGGGGGGAGGATGGTTATTGGAGGGAGGGGGGTAGTTGGGGGGTTAGAAGGTTTTGGGAGGGGGTTTGGTGGTTTGGGGGAGGGGTAGGTGGCTAAGGTGAGGTGGGTTAGGGAAGGGGAGAGGTGGTTAGGGGAGGGAGGGTACGTGTTTGTGTCAAGTGTTTGTGTCAAGTGGGGAGGGTGTGGGTGTGTGTGTGTGGGGTGTGTATGTGCGTGTGTATGTGCGTGGGGTGTGTGTGTGTGCATTGTGTTGTGTGTGTGTGGTGTGTGGGTGGTATGTGTGTGGGTGGGGGGGTATGTGTGGTGTGTGGTGTGTGTGTGTGTGGTGTGTGGTGTGTGTGTGTGGTGTGTGTGTGTGTGGTGGTGTGTGTGTGGGTGTGGTGTGTGTGTGTGTGGTGTGTGTGTGTGGTGTGTGTGTGGTGTGTGTGGTGTGTGTGTGTATATCTGTATGTGTGTGTACTCACCTAGTTGTACTCACCTAGTTGAGGTTGCGGGGGTCGAGTCCCAGCTCCTGGCCCCGCCTCTTCACTGATCGCTACTAGGTCACTCTCCCTGAGCCGTGAGCTCTATCATACCTCTGCTTAAAATGTATGGATCCTCCCTCCACTAATCATTCCCCAAAACTATCACTTATGACTACTCTGTGGCTGAAAAAATACTTCCTAACACCCCTGTGTTCATTGTGTCTTCGCTTCCAACTGTGTCCCTTGTTACTGTTCCACCTGGAACTCCTGCTTTGCCCCCTTGTCAATTCCTCTCAGTATTTTGTATGTCGTTTCATGTCCCCCCTACCTCCTGCCCTCCAGTGTCGTCGGGTTTGTTCCCCCTTTAAACCCTTTCCCCTGAGGCAACTCTTAGTCTGGGACTAGCTTGTTGCAAACCCTTTTCACTTTCTTAGTTTCTTTACGTGTTGGTAGGTGTGGGTTTCCCTTGGTGCCACATACCCCATTTGGGCCTAAGTACCGGGTTCAGGGTCCTGAATATTCCTTATTAAAATGTCGGAATGCGTTTTGAGGTTTTCTAGGCGCCAAAATTTCTGCAGCTTTTTTGGTTGATGTGGCTTCGGAGATGTGCCTGGTGTTATACTTACCCCAAGATCTTTTTCTTTAGTGAGGTTTGTGTCTTGGCCCCCTAGACTGACTCCCTCTGCAGTCTTTTTTGCCCCTTCCCCAAAACTTCATGACTTTGCATTGGTGGGTTGAATCCAGGAGCAATTTCGGACCAGGTCTGCAGCCTTCAGATCCCTTTGTAGTTCGCCTGGTCTTCGATCGAGAGAATTCTTCTCATCAGCTTCCTCATCTGCAAAAAAGGGACACTCAGGTTTTCCTTCTGTCTTGTCGTTCACAATACCGAAACGCACTGGTCCTAGGGCTGACCCTGTGGGGCCGTGGTACAGGTGCCCACTTTTGACCCTCGCCACTCCATGATCGCTGCTGTCTTCCTGACAAATATTCCCCGATCCATTGTAGTGCCTTCCCTGTTATCCCTGCTTGGTCCTCCAGTTTTTGCACCAATCTCTTGTGTGGAACTGTGTCAACGCCTTCTTGCAGTCCAAGAAAATGCAATCCACCCACCCCTCTCTCTCTTGTCTTACTGCTGTCACCATGTCATAGAAACCCCAGTAGGTTTGTGACACAGGATTTCCCGTCCTGAAACCATGTTGGCTGCTGTTGATGAGATCGTTGCTTTCTAGGTGTTCCACCACTCTTCTCCTGATAATCTTCTCCATGATTTTGCTTTACTATACATGTCAGTGACACTGTTCTGTAGTTTAATGCTTCATGTCTGTCTCCTTTTTTAAAGATTGGGACTACATTTGCTGTCTTCCATGCCTCAGGCAATTTCCCTGTTTCGATAGATGTATTGAATATTGTTGTTAGGGGTACACATAGCGCCTCTGCTCCCTCTCTCAATACCCATGGGGAGATGTTATCTGGCCCCATTGCCTTTGAGGTATCTAGCTCACTCAGAAGCCTCTTCACTTCTTCCTCGGTTGTGTGCACTGTGTCCAGCACATGGTGGTGTGCCCCACCTCTCCGTCTTTCTGGAGCCCCTTCTGTCTCCTCTGTGAACACTTCTTTGAATCTCTTGTTGAGTTCCTCACATACTTCACGGTCATTTCTTGTTGCCCTCTCCTCCTTTCCCTTCCTTAGCCTGATTACCTGGTCCTTGTGTTGTTTTCCTCCTGATGTGGCTGTACAACAGTTTCGGGTCAGATTTGGCTTTCGCTGCTATGTCATTTTCATATTGTCTTTGGGCCTCCCTTCTTATCTGTGCATATTCGTTTCTGGCTCTACGACTGGTCTCCTTATTCTCCTGGGTCCTTTGCCTTCTATATTTCTTCCATTCCCTAGCACACTTGGTTTTTGCCTCCCTGCACCTTTGAGTAAACCATGGGCTCATCCTGGCTTTTTCATTATTCCTGTTACCCTTGTGTACAAACCTCTCCTCAGCCTCCTTGCATTTTGTTGCTACATATTCCATCATCTCATTAACTGGCTTTCCTGCCAGTTCTCTGTCCCACTGAACCCCGTTCAGGAAGTTCCTCATTCCTATGTAGTCCCCTTTCTTGTAGTTTGGCTTCATTCGTCCTGGCCTTCCTGCTTCTCTCTCCACTTGTAGCTCTACTGTGTATTCGAAGCTTAAAACCACATGGTCACTGGCCCCAAGGGGTCTTTCATATGTGATGTCCTCGATATCTGCACTACTCAAGGTGAATACTAAGTCCAGCCTTGCTGGTTCATCCTCTCCTCTCTCTCTTGTAGTGTCCCTTACGTGTTGGCACATGAAGTTTTCCAGTACCACCTCCATCATCTTAGCCCTCCATGTATCTTGGCCCCCATGTGGGTCCAAGTTCTCCCAATCGATCTCCTTGGGGTTTTAAAGTCACCCATGATCAGGAGCTTTGTCCTGCATGCATGAGCTCTTCTGGCCACTCTAGCCAGTGTGTCAACTATCGCTCTATTGCTCTCGTCGTACTCTTGCCTTGGCCTCCTGCTGTTCTGCGGTGGGTTATACATCACTGCTATTACCACCTTGGGACCTCCAGAGTGAAGCGTTCCCGCTATGTAATCACTTTCTTCTCCGCTGTCTCCTCTCTCCAGCTCATCAAAATTCCAGCGATTTTTGATCAGCAATGCCACTCCTCCACCCCCCCTGTTCCTGTGTGTGTGTGTGTGTGTGTGTGTACTTACCTAATTGTACTCACCTAATTGCTATTTCAGTGGTCGGGACTCAGCTCCTGGCTCTGCCTCTTCACTGACCGCTACTGGGTTCTACCTCTCTCTGCTCCATGAGCTTTATCATACCTCGTCTTAAAACTATGTATGGTTCTTCCCTCCATTGCATCACTTGCCAGACTATTCCACTTCCTAACAACTCTGTGGCTGAAGAAATACTTCCTAACATCCCTTTGGCTCATCTGAATCTTTAACTTCTAACTGTGACCCCTTGTTTCTGTGTCCCCTCTCAGGAACATCCTATCTCTGTCCAACTTATTTATTCCACGCACTATTTTGTATGTCGTTATCATGTCTCCCCTGACCCTCCTGTCCTCCAGTGTCGTGAGACCGATTTCCCTTCACCTTTCCTCGTAGCACATTCTTCTTGCCTCTTGAACCACCTTATCGCAAACCTTTGCACTTTCTCTAATTTCTTGACGTGCTTGACCGGGTGTGGGTTCCAAACTGGTGCTGCGTACTCCAGTATGGGCCTGACGTACACAGTGTATAGAGTCTTGAACGAGTCCATACTGAGGTATCGGAATGCTAGTCTCAGGTTTGCCAGGCGCCCATATGCCACAGCAGTTATTTGCTTAATGTGGGCTTCTGGCGATGTAATCAGTGTTATACTCACCCCCAGATCTTTTTCCTTGAGTGAGGTTTGCAGTCTTTGGCCACCTAGCCTATACTCTGTCTGCTGTCTTCTTTGCCCTTCCCCAATCTTCATGACTTTGCATCTGGCGGGGTTAAATTCTAGGAGCCAGTTGCTGGACCATGCGTCCAGCCTGTCCAGTTCTCTTCATAGACCTGTCTGTGTCTGATTTAATTCTCCTCATTAAGAACATAAGAACATAAGAAAGAAGGAACACTGCAGCAGGCCTACTGACCCATGCGGAGCAGGTCCATGTGTCCCCCAGGATTAGCCCAATGATCCACCCAGTCTGGTCACCTCCACTCAAGGAAGGAGCACGGCACCAGACCCAGCAGCACAAGCTAGTCAGGTTCAACTCACACCCACGCACACCCACTCATACATTTATCTAACCTAGTTTTAAAACTACACGCCGTTTTAGCCTCAATAACTGTGCTCAGGAGTTTGTTCCACACATCCACAACTCTATTACCAAACCAGTACTTTCCTGTATTCTTCCTGAATCTGAATTTTTCCAACTTGAAACCATTGCTGCGAGTCCTGTCTTGGCTGGAAATTTTCAGCACGCTATTTACATCCCTTTATTTATTCCTGTTTTCCATTTATACACCTCGATCATATCCCCCCTAATTCTACGCCTTTCGAGAGAGGGCACATTCAGGGCCTCAGTCTATCCTCATAGAGAAGATTTCTGATACATGGGATCATCTTTGTCATCTTCCTCTGTACGTTTCCCAGAGCATTTATATCCATTCTGTAATACGGTGACCAGAACTGAGCAGCATAGTCTAAATGAGGCCTAACCAAGGATATATAGAGTTGAAGAACAACCTGAGGACTTCTATTATTTATACTTCTATATATGAAGCCAAGAATTCCGTTAGCTTTATTGCGAACACTTCTGCACTGTTGTCTTGGTTTCAGATTACTGCTAACCAGAATTCCTAAATACTTTTCGCAATCAGTAGTATTAAGATCTACATTATTTAGTTTATATATGGCATGGTTATTTTCCTGTCCAACATTTAGAACTTTGCATTTGTCTATATTAAACTGCATCTGCCACTTCTCCGACCATTGCATCAGTCTATTCAAATCATCCTGGAGTGCTCTAGTGTCTCATTAGAATGAATTGGACGGCCTATTTTGGTGTCATCAGGAAATTTGCTTATGTCGCTATTTATTCCCTCATCTATGTCGTTTATGTAAATTGTGAACAACAACGGGCCCAACACTGACCCCTGTGGAACACCGCCTGTGACGTGACCCCATTCTCCCCAATTAGGCAAACTCTCTGCTGCCTATTTGTTAGCCATGCCTCTACTCAGGAAAAAAATTCTCTTAAGTTTCCTCAATAGACACTGATGTGGAACTCTATCGAAAGCCTTACTGAAGTTTATATTCACAATATCATATTCATTACCATGATCTACCTCCTCAAACATCTTAGTGAAAAAAGTTAGTAAATTCGTAAGACAGGAACGCCTCTTTGTAAAACTGTGTTGAGATTCATTAATCAATCTGTGCCTATCAAGATGGCTAGGAATTGCTTCTGCAATTATCGATTCCATAAATTTTCCCACTGTGGAGGTAAGGCTTATTGGTCTATAGTTTGACGCCAAGGACCTGTCACCTGCCTTGTAAATAGGTATTACATTTGCCATTTTCCACTTATCAGGCACTATGCCAGTTTGTAGTGATATGTTAAAAAGATTAGCCAAAGGTATGCTAAGTTCCTCTTTACATTCCTTTAACACCCTTGCAAACAGTTCATCAGGACCTGGGGATTTGTTAGGTTTTAGTTTCTCTATTTGTCTGAGGACAATGTCACTAGTTACCACAATCG
The DNA here is from genome assembly GCF_026875155.1 of Cherax quadricarinatus. Lineage (NCBI taxonomy): Eukaryota > Metazoa > Arthropoda > Malacostraca > Decapoda > Parastacidae > Cherax > Cherax quadricarinatus. Next base: position 34,830,952 of record NC_069440.1, read on the forward strand.
TGCATAGTTTATTATCATCCTGTTCTACATAATCTATTATTTCAGGAATATCGCTAGTATTTTCCTGGGTGAAAACTGAGAGGAAGTAGGTATTGAGAATTTCACACATATCCTTATCACTGTCAGTGATCTGACCAGAGTTACTTTTAAGTGGGCCAATCTTGTCCCTAATCTTACTTCTGTATACCTGAAAGAACCCTTTTGAGTTAGTCTTTGAATCCCTTGCGACCTTAGCCTCATAATCCCTTTTTGCTTTTCTTATTCCTTTCTTTATTCCTCTCTTTAATTGAATATATTGATTTTTGACCAATGAGATGTTTTAATCTGTTGTTCATTCATTTGGAATCATTTTTGTTAGATCTAATTTCCCTACTCAGAACAAAAGTTGTCTGGGCAACTAGAACTATGCTCTGAAAAACGTCATATTGGCAACCTACCTGACCCATAGTCAGGACATCCCAATTTAGCCCACCCAGGTAATTTTTCAGTCCCATGAAGTCGGCCAAGCAAAAATCTGGGACAGAGATTTGATTGCAGTTATCTGGGTAATTCCGTGATATATTGAAACTAAGTGATTTGTGATCACTTTCCCCAAGCTCATCATTAACCTCAAGATTATTAATTAGTGAATCTTTGTTGGCAAGAACCAAGTCAAGCAGATTGTTTCCTCTAGTTGGTTCTGTCACAACCTGTTCTAAAAAGCAATCCTGAACCGTATCAAGAAAGTCACTAGACTCAAGATTTCCTGTCATATTGTTCTAATCAATTTGTCTAAAGTCAAAATCTCCCATTATCACAACATTTTCATATCTAGATGCCTTATGAATTTCGTCCCATAACAGCTTACTGCACTCACTATCAAGGTTTGGGGGCCTATAAATCACACTCAAAATTAATTTGTCACGACCCTCGAGAAACTGTAGCCAAACAGATTCTGTTTTCGATGTTTCTAATCTTATATCATGTCTAAGACAACAATTTAAATTTTCTCTGATATACATCGCCACTCCAATACCAATAATATCTGTTACCTACACTTGCAAGTAATCTTAGCTCATCTATTTTATATCTTAGACTCCTACTATTTGTATAGTACACCTTAAGGGAGCCAGTCACTCGTTGCCTTCTACTATCTCTCTTTGCTTGTTGATCAATTGATTTGCCATTACTAGCAACTTTATTTTGAATATTGTCTTTTAAACATATCCCTGAGGTATCCCGGTAATAACTGTAATTTTTAACCCTAATGCTGCAGCCTGATTGTTTCCCACAAACACCCATACCTCTATAATCTATCAGTTTAAATTCCCAGACAAGTCATCAATTTCCCTCTCAATCGAATTGGCTAATGTAACCACTCCATCACCAGAAAGATGAACCCCATCCCTTGCATACATATCACGTTTGCCAAAGAATAGGTTCCAGTTATCAATGAATGGGATTGTAAGTTCCTTGCAGTACTTGTCTAGCCAGCAATTTATACCAATTGCCCTAGACATCCACTCATTGCCCACTCCCTTTCTAGGCAAGATGCTACATATGACTGGGATCCCTCCCTTAGACCTAACTACTTCTATGGCTGACCTGTACTTATCCAGCAGCTCCTGTCTCCTGCCCTTCCCAATGTCATTACCCCCAGCACTAAGACAGATAATGGGCTTGTTCCCATTACCTGCCATAATATTATCCAACCTGCTGACCATGTCACCAACACCAGCTCCAGGAAGGCACACCCTCTGTCTGACCTTTCTGTCTCTGTTACAAAAAGCAAAGTCCATATATCTTACCTGACAATCTCCTACTATTAAAATATTCTTACCTTGATTAGCATGGAGATCAGTGGTACCTTCAACCTTACTAACCATTGAAGTGCATGTGTCCCGGAGAACAGAGAATCGATTTCCTACCTCCACATCTTCTCTGTTAACCCTCCTGATCTTCCTTCTTCCTGAACTGTGAACCACTTGCCACTTAAAGCAGCTGCCACTATCACTGCTAGTGACCATTTCCTCCTTACCAGCAAAATCCTTCTCACACTCGCTCCCAAACTCATCTAGGCGAAGCTTCAGCCTCCTATTTTCTTCCTGAAGAAGTAGAACCACCTCCTTCAACACCTGAACCTGAGATTCTAAAACACTACAACAAGCCATGGTGTTTGGTAACACCCCACGCTAACTCCCAGAGAGCTTAGGACAGGTATGACCGCAGGTGACCATTGACCTCAGCATACTGAGGTCGAAGGCCTTCTTGCAGTCCAAGAAAATGAAATCGACCCACCCCTCCCTCTCATGTCTTACTTCAGTTACCTTGTCATAAAACTCCAGAAGATTTGTGACACAGGATTTGTTTTCCCTGAATCCATGCTTGTTGTCATTTATAATTTTGTTCCTTTCCACATGCTCTACCACTCTCCTCCTGATAATCTTCTCCATGACTGTGCATACTGTATACATCAGTGATACTGGTCTATAGTTTAGTGCCTCGTTTCTGTCTCCTTTCTTAAAAATTGGAACTATATTTGCTGTCTTCCATACCTCAGGTAATTGCCTAGTTTCGAGGGATGTGTTGAAGATCATGGTTAGTGGCACACACAGCATCTCTGCTTCTTCTTGAAGGACCCACAGGGAGATGTTCAGTGTGCGTGTACTATCCTGGTTGTGGTTGTAGGGACCGATTCATAGCTCCTGGCCATGCCTCTTTACTGGCCACGACTGGATCACTCCCCCCACACCATTAGGTTCATCATACCTCTGCTTAAAGCTATGAATGGATCCTTCCTCCACTACTTCGCTTCCCGATCTATTCCACTTCCTGACTACTCTGAAGAAATACTTCCTAACATCTCTGATTCATGTTTATCCGGTGACCTGGTGGCTAAAGCTCCCGCTTCACACACGGAGGGCCCGGGTTCGATTCCCGGCGGGTGGAAACATTTCGACACGTTTCCTTACACCTGTTGCCCTGTTCACCTAGCAGCAAATAGGTACCTGGGTGTTAGTCGGCTGGTGTGGGTCGCATCCTGGGGGACAAGATTAAGGACCCCAATGGAAATAAGTTAGACAGTCCTCGATGACGCACTGACTTTCTTGGGTTATCCTGGGTGGCTAACCCCCAGGGGTTAAAAATCCGAACGAAATCTTATCTTATCTTATCTCTTAACTTCCAACTGTGTCCCCTTGTTGCTGTATCCCGTCTATGGAAAATTCTGTCTCTGTCCACCTTGTCAATTCATCTCAGTATTTTATATGTCGTTATCATGTCCCCCCTATCTCTCCTGTCCTCCAATGTCGTCAGGTCGATTTCCCTTACCCTCTCATCGGAGGACATACCACTTAGCTCTGGGACCAGTCATGTTGCAAACCTCTGCACTTTCTCTAGTTTCTTTATGTGCTTGGCTAGATGTGCCGCATACCCCAATATGGGCCTAAAGTACACAGTGTACAGTGTCCCGAACGATTCCTCATTAAGATGGCAGAATGCTGTTCTTAGGTTTGATAGGTGCTCATATGTTGCAGCAGTTATTTGGTTGATGTGCACCTCAGGAGATGTACCTTGTCCTATACTCACCCCAAGATCTTTTCCCTTAAGTGAGGTTTGTAGTCTCTGGCCTCACTAGACTGTGTTCCACCTGCAGTCTTCTTTGCCCTTCCCCAATCTTCATGACTTTGCACTTGGTGTGATTGAACTCCAGGAGCCAATTGCTGGACAAGGCCTGCAGCCTGTCCAGATCCCTTTGTAGTTTTGCCTGGTCCTCGTCCGACTGAATTCTTCTCATCAACTTCACATCATCTACAAACAAGGAGTCCATTCCTTCTGTCATGTCTTTCACAAATATCAGAAACCGCACCTGTCCTAGGACTGACCCCTGTGGAACCCCACTCATCACAGGTGCCCACTCTGACACCTCGCTTCGTACTATAACTCGCTGCTGATTCCTGATAGGTATTCCCTGATCCATTGTAGTGCCTTCTCTGTTATCCTGCATGATCCTCCAGTTTTTGCACTAATGTCTTGTGTGGAACTCTGTCAAATGCCTTCTTACAGTCCAAGAAAATGCAATCTACCCAACCCTCTCTCTCTTATCTTACTGCTGTCACTCTGTCATAGAACTCCAGTAGGTTTGTGACACAGGATTTCCCATCCCTGAAACTGTGTTGGCTGTTGTTGATAAGCTCATTTCTTTCTAGGTGTTCCACCACTCTTCTGATAATCTTCTCCATGACTTTGCATACCATACATGTCAGTGACACTGGTCTATAGTTTAGTGCTTCTTCTCTGTCTCCTTTTTTTAAAATTTGGGACTACATTTGCTGCCTTCCATGCCTCAGGTAATCTCCCTGTTTCGATAGATGTGTTGAATATTGTTGTTAGGGGTACACATAGTGCCTCTGCTCCCTCTCTCAGGACCAATGGAGAGATGTTATCCGGCCTCATCGCCTTTGAGGTGTCTACCTCACTCTGTGTGTGTGTGCTTGTGTGTGTGTGTGTGTGTGTGTGTGTGTGTGTGTGTGTGTGTGTGTGTGTGTGTGTGTGTGAGTGTGCATACTCTCTTATATGTACTCACTTATATGTGGTTGCGGGAGTCGAGTCATAACTCCTGGCCCTGCCTCTTCACTAGTCAATACTAATTCACTCTCTCCCTGGTCCATGAACTTTGTCATACCTTTTCTTAAAGTTATGTATGGAACTTGCTTCTACTACTTCACTCTCCAGATTATTCCTCTTCCTGACAACTCTAAGGCTGAAGAAATACTTTCTAACATCCCTATGACTCATCTGGGTTTTCAGCTTCCAATTGTGTCCCCTTGTTCCTATATCCCACCTCTGAAACATTCGAGCCCTGTCCACCTTCTCAATTCCTCTCAGTATTTTATACGTTATTATCATGTCCCCCCATCCCTCCTAACCTCTACTGTCATCAGGTTTGATCCCTTAACCTCTCCTCATAAGACATACCCGTCAGTTACAGGACTAATCGTGTTGCAAATTTTTTCGCTGTCTCCAATTTCGTGGCGTATTTGACTGGCGTTGATTATTCCAGTATAGGCCTTACATACACGGTGTACATTGTCGTGAATGACTCCTTTCTTAGATGTCTAAATGCCAATCTCAGGTTTGCCAATCTCCAGTATGCTGCAGCTGTTATTTAATTGATGTGAGCCTCAAGGGACATGTTCATTATAATGTTTACTCCAAGATCCTTTTCTTTAAGTGACGTTTTCAGCTATTGATTTTCTAACCTGTACTCCGTCTACGGTCTTCTGTGTCCTTTCCCAATCTTCATGACCTTACAGGAGCCATTTGTTGGACCAGGCTTGTAGTCTATCCAGATCCCATTCTAATCTTAACTGATCCCTGCCCGCTTGTATTCGCCTCATCAGTTTCATATCAACAGCGAACAGTGACACTTCTGAATCTATTCGTTCTACGATGTCATTCACGTATACAAGAAACAGCATCGGACCTATGACTGACCCTTGTGGAACCCCACTGGACACGTGCACCCACTCTGACACTTCAACATGTACGAACACTCGTTGTTTCCTTCCTGTCAGGTATTCCCTGATCCATTGCAGTACATTCCCTATTATTCCTGCCTGCTCCTCTAATTTTTGCACCAGTCTTTTGTGTCGCACTGTGTCAAAAGCCTTCTTGCGGTCCAAAAGATACAATCTACCCATCCCTCTCTCTACTGTCTTACTTCTGTTACCTTATTGTAGAACTTAAGTAGATTTGTGACACAGGATTTCCCATCTCTGCAGCAGTGCTGATTGTCATGTATGAGTTCAATCTTTTCAATGTGTTCCACTACACTTCTCCTGATAATCTTGTCAATGACTTTATATACAAGTCAGTGACACTGGTCTGTAGTTTAACGCTGCCTGTCTGTCTCCTTTCTTAAAAACTGGAACTACATTTGCTACCTTCTACGCCTCAGGCAGCTGTCCAGTTTCGATAGACTTACTGAAGATTGCCGCTAGCGGCACACACAGTTCCTCTTCTCCTTCTATCAGTATCCATGGAGATATGTTATCTGGTCCCACCGCCTTTGAGGTATCAGATTCACTTACCAGTTTCTTCACCTCTACATTGGTTTTTGTATTGTGTCCAGCACCTGCTGGTGCACCCTACCTCCACTGTTTGCTGGAAGCATTCCTGTCTCTATTGTAAATACTTCTCTGAATCTTGTGTTTAGAGAAGCCACTCTTTGTGTGCTCCCCTACTTCTTTCCTCAGCCGGATTACTTGGTCCCTGACTGTTGTTTTTCTCCTAATTTGACTGTATAATATCTTTGGTTCAGACTGGCTTTTGATGCTATGTCGTTCTTGTATTGCCTCTGTGCCTCTCTCCTTATTCCTGCATATTCGTTTCTGGTTCGTCTACTCAACTCCTTGTTTTCTTGAGTCCTTTGCCTTCTACACCTTTTCCATGCTCTAGCTCACCTGGCTTTGGCCACTTTACACCTCCAGTTAAACCATGGGCTCACTATGCTCTTACCATATTTTCTGTCACTCTTTGGTATGAAATTCTCTGCCTCCCTGCACTTTGTGTTCACTAGTTCCATCATTTCATTTACTATTTTCCCACTAGTTCTCCTTCCTACTGCACTTCATGCAGGAAATTTCTCATTTCTATGTAGTTCCCTTTGTTAAAGTTCGGCTTCTCTTGTTCTCATGCTGCTGCATTCTCCACTGTTAACTCTACAAGATATTCAAAACTCAGAACATCATAATCACTAGCGCCAAGGGGTCTTTCTTGTGTGATATCCTTTATGCTTGAATTATTCAAAGTAAATATGAAATCCAGCCTTGCTGCAACATCCTCTCCTCTTTCTCTGGTCATATCCTTAACATGTTGGTGCATGAAGTTCTCCAATACAGTCTCCAACATCTTAGCCCTCCATGTTTCTGGTCCCCCATGTGGCTCTAGGTTTTCCCAGTCAATCTCTTTATGATTGAAATCCCCCATTAAAAGTCATTTTGTCCTACCCACATGAGCCCTCCTGGCCACTTCAGCTAGTGTATCCACGATTGCTCTATTGCTCACATCATACTCTTGTCTTGTCCTCCTGCTGTTCAGTGGTGGGTTATACATCGCTGCTATCATCACCTTTGGAGCCCCAGTCTGAAATGTTCCTACAATGAAGTCGTCTGTTTCCCTTCTGTCCATTCCTCCCATTTCCACAAAGCTCCACTGGTTTTTGATGAGGAGTGCTAGTCCTCTCCCTCTGTTCTCTCTGTCTTTCCTCATAATCTGATATCCAGGTGGAAAGATTGCTTCTGTTATCATCCCTGTAAGTTTTGTCTCTGCTAGTGCTATGATGTCAGGTGATGCATCAGTGATTCGTTCTTGCCACTCTTCAATATCTTTTGTTATTCCATCTGCATTGGAGTAGTACCATGCCTTTAGCTTCCTTTCCATTAATGTATTTTGGGAGATGGAAGAGGAAGGCTCAGGTAGGGGGGGTGGGAGGCAGGGCGGAATATTATGGTAGGCTGCTGTGATTGTGAAATTAGTGCTTAGGGGGGTGGAGGCTTTGGAGTGTGTTTTGTTTCTGGTTATTGTGTTTGGTTGATATATGGTGACAGGGGATGAGGGGTTTCTGTAAGCATTTGTGTTTGATGCTTCCCCAAAGGCTGAGCTTTCCTGTCTGTCATTGCCTGTCCTCTCTCTCTTTCGTCTTGCTCTCACTTTCAGTTGTTCCCTTTCCTGTTGTGTTCTGTCTCGATTTAGGTACACTTGTTGATAATCTGGAGAGTCCTTTAACAGTGGCTCCTGTTGTAGTATCCTGTTCTGCACAGTTCTATCTTGAATGTCAATTTGATTGATTGAATTCTTTCCCTTGAATACCCCAAAATCTGTAAAAAATTTACCTGAGACATTTCCTTCTCCCCTGTTAATGTGATGATGTTCTTAATCTCTTTTTCCTTCCAATGCTTTCTTTTATCATAGGTCTTTCCTTCAGCCTCATGAATCCCATGAATAATTATTAAACTCTTTTTCTCTTCTTCCCATTTGTTTTCCCACCATATCCCTGTATCTGATTTAAACATCTCCTTTGTTGTTTCCCTTATCTCCTGGACATCCTGATGGCCTGACATTATTTCTGCAAGGGACTTCTTACCTCCTTCCTCTCCATCAGTCCCTTCTCTGTCTGCTGGTGTTCCCATTTCAGTCACTTTGTTACTTTCACACCTCATCTTTATATCCTGCTTCAGCACAGGTAGTTCTTCCTCCAGTCTCCCTATCTTTGCCTCAGTAGCTACAGCTCATAAGTCCTACTTCTTACTCTGTGCAGATAGTTTTTCAACCATGTTATTGCTAAGCTTGTGACTCATCTGAGTCTTTAACTTTAAGTTCTGCCCCCTTGTTGCTGTGTCCCCATTCTGAAACAACCTGCCCCTATCTACCCTGTCAATTCCTTTCAGTATTCTATATGTCGTTATCATGTCCTCCCTATCTCTCTTGTCCTTAACCTCACCTCGTAGGACATACCCCATAGCTCAAAGACTAGTCTTGTTGCAAACATTTACATTTTCTCTAATTTCTTAATATGCTTGATCAAGTGTGGGTTCCATACCGGTACTGCTTATTTCAATATGGGCGTGACATACACGGTGTATAAATTCTTGAAGGATTCCTTACCCAGGTGCCGAAACGACAGGTGCCCATATTCTGCAGCAGGTATTTGCTTGATGAGTATTATACTCACACCAATATTATTTTCCTTGAATGAGGTTTGCAGTATTTGGCTCCTTAGCCTGTACTTCTTCTGGGGTCTTCTCTCAACTTCTTCAATCTTCATGACTTTGCATTTGGTGGGGTTAAACTCCAGGAGCCAGATGTTGAACTAGGCTTGCAGCCTGTCCAGGTTCCTTTGTAGTCCCTCGTGATTCCCATCCACTTGAATTCTTTGAATTAGCTTCACATCACCTGCAAACAGGGACACCTCTGAATCTATCCCATCCATCATACACCAGAAACAGCACCGGTCCTAGGACTGACCCCCTATGGAACATCACTCATCACAGGCGCCCACTCTGACACCTCGTCATGTACATTCACTCGTTGTTTCCTTCCTGTCAGGTATTCTCTGATGAATTGCAATGTTTTTCCTGTTATTTCTGCCTGCTCCTCTAGCTTTTTCACTAGTCTCATTAGTAGAACTGTGTCGAAGGTCTTATTGCAGTCCAAGAAAATGCAGTCTACCCTTCTCCCCTCTCTCTCTTGTCTTACTGCTGTCACCTTGTAATAAACCTCCAGTAGGTTTGTGAGACAGGCTTGGCTTTTCAATGCATGTCACTGACACTGGTCTGGAGAGTGTGTATGTGTGTATATGTGTGTGTGTGTGTGTGTGTGTGTGTGTGTGTGTGTGTGTGTGTGTGTGTGTGTGTGTGTGTGTGTGTGTGTGTGTGTGTGCTTGTGTGCATCTAAAATGTTCAAACAATGAACAAAAGAAGCAGCTGATTCATAAGAAATAAAAAAAGATAGAAAGGAGCAACAGAGTGAAGAAAAACCTGGCAAGACAACGGAAAACAGTACGACAGAAAACGGGCCAGAGAAACTACCGTTGCCTGGGAGGTTAAGTGAGTCTTACCAAAACAGAGCAGTGCTTGTTGACACCAGCGGCCGGGTGGAGAAGGTCTGTCCCGCCACTCTACCTCATCATCTACTAGTCTCTTGATTTAAGGTAATGGAACTGCAGTCACCTTCCTTGCATCAAACTTGATTATCTCCCAGTTGTTTTATGATCATCGATCATAAAAAATTATTAATAATTCTAATATGTCTCAGGTCCATGAAGAATATTGTTTTGAAGGGGTTCTTGATCCAGGTAATTAATGATTATGATGACCTGAATGATATTTTCCGTTCCACAAAAATATTGATGCCAACAGGAGTGAGAAGATTGCATCAACAGCCCCAAGAGAACCCGCATCAACAGACACAGAGGCAACAGCAGCATCAACATGATTAAAATAGCCGCATCAATCATCCTGATTGTGATCATTCTTCACAGTGGTAAGTCCTCTGCTAGCCCATCCCGTCACAAACTGCGGTAAACTGATTATATTGTTCCAGTGGTGGTGTGTTCTGTGTCAGCATCACCTGCCTCAACTCACCTGTCTAATACTCTTTGGTTCCTATGAACCATAGAATTGCTTGTTCTAGAGGTCTGAGCAAAGCTCAGGTTAGGCTGTTTATAAGTTTAGTTGGATTACGTTAGATTTGATTAGGTTAGATTATGTTAGGCTAACTTGGTTTCGTTATATTAGGCTAAACAGTGGTAGCTTAAGTGAAGTTTGGTAATGTTAGAGGATCGAAGATGTACTGACTTCACCAGCATCATCCAGTTATTATTATTATTATTATTAGTATTAGTAGCAGTAGAAGTAGTAGTAGTAGTATAAATATATTTTTTTTTTATTTTAAATAAAATAATAATAGTAATAGAAGTATCAATGGTAGTAGTAGTGGTAGTAGTAGTAGTATTAGTAGCAGTAGTAGCAGTAGTAGGAGTAGCAGTAGTAGCAGTAGTAGAAGTAGGAGTAGTAGCAGTAGTAGAAGTAGCAGTAATAGTAGAAGTAGTAGTACAAGTAGCAAATGTAGTGGAAGTAGTAGCAGTAGTAATTGTACTAGTAGTAGAAGTAGCAGTAGTAGTAGTAGTAATAGAAAGAGCAGTATTAGTAGTAGTATTGCCAAAAGTAGCAGTAGTAGTAGTAGTAGTAGTAGTAGAGGAAGTAGCAGTAGTAGTAGTAGAAGTAGCAATAATAATATTAGTAGAAGTAGTAGCATTAATAGTAGTAGTAGAAGTAATAGTAGTAGTAGTAGCAGTAGTAGCTGAAGTAGTAGTAGTAGAAGGAGTAGAAGTAGAAGTAGCAGTTGTAGTAAAAGTAGCAGAAGTAGTAATAGTGGAAGTAGCAGTAATAGTAGTATAGTCTAGAAGTAGTAGGAATAGTATTAGCGTAATAGAAGTCAGTGTAGAAGTAGTAGAAAGGTAGCAGTAGTAGTGGTAAAGATAGAAATAGTATAGTAGTAGTAATAGTAGTAGGTAGTAGAAGCAGTAGAAGTAGCAGTAGTAGTTGTAGTAAGAGAAGTAGTAGTAGTAGTGTAGCAGTAGTAGTAGACATAGCTGTAGTAGTAGTATTCGTAATAGTCGTAGAAGTAGTAGAAGTAGCAGTAGTAGTATAGTAGTTGTATGTAACATTAGTAGTAGTAGTAGAAGCAGTAGTAGTAGTAACATAGTAGTAGTAGTAGCAGTAGTAGTAGAAGTATGAGTAGGTAGTAGTATTGTGTAGTAACGTAGTAGTAGTAGAAGTAGCAGTGGTAGTAGTATTGGTAGAAGTAGTAGTAGTAATAGCAGTAGTAGTAGTAACCATAGTAGTAGTAGTAGCAGTAGTAGTAGTAACCGTAGTAGTAGTAGTAGTAGCAGTAGTAGTAGTAACGTAGTAGTAGTAGTAGTAGTAGTAGTAGCAGTAGTAGTAGTAACCGTAGTAGTAGAGTAGTAGCAGTAGTAGTAGTAACCGTAGTAGTAGTAGTAGCAGTAGTAGTAGTAACCGTAGTAGTAGTAGTAGAAGTAACAGTTGTAGTTATGGAGAACTGGCTAGATAAGTACACTTTCCTGCATAAAACAACTTCTAACAATGTGTACTTATCTGTCAGCAGCATAATGTCCAGCAGCCTCCTCCTGGCCGTCCCTTCAGGGTGCCCTTCATGGTCCACTGGCGCTGCAGATTAATAAGTTTGTTATTCATATATTTGCCCCTAATTAGCATATATCTCAGCATATCATTCTCATAGGAAATTCTTAGTGGTACTCACTTGATTTGGGCGTGAAGCTTTCCCATCATGTCTTTGTACATGACAGCCCTAATCACCATGTGTCTACCCATGGACTGCAGTTCATAATTGGCGTTAAAAGAGATTAAGACTTTTCCTGTTCGTGTAATGTGAGCTATGGCGATGACAGCGCCATTAAGACCGATAACGGTGAACTTGACCGAAGTCTTGTGTCTCTGGAAATGTTGCACTTGTTCACCACTAAGTCGGGAATGTTCGTTGCAGTCACTTATAATACCGGTTGCGCTTCACCATTCAGTACCATCACTTGTTCATACTTTCCTGATATTATCCACAGCAGGGAGAACACGGAGACGCAATAACACTACATAATTAGTTCTACCGCGCATTTCCTGACTCATATAAAGGAACTAGTCTAACTTTCCTAGTTTCCTAAGATTGTCAGAATAAACAAGAGTCAAGAACGCACTAGTCACTACTGTCCCTTTGCGTTTTAACAATAAGGAGTCATCGTCCTCGTGACACACACCTCCCATCCGTTCCTTGCAGCAGTCTGAGGCCTGAAACTCGCCTCCTCATTGTCCCCACAAAGGATATGCTAAACTCAGCTTTATTTCTCTTCCTTGCTACACATTGCCACATTGTGGAGAATTTTCTCCACAGTACTAGTGGTTGAAGTAGCAGTAGTAGTAGTAGTAGAAGTAGCAGTAGTTGTAGTAGTAGAAATAGTAGCAGTAGTAATAGTAGAAGTAGTGGAAGAAGTAGAAGTAGTATAAGTAGCAGCAGTATCAGTAGTAATAGTGGTAGTAGAAGTAGTAGTAGTAGTAGTAATAGTAGTCGTAGTAGAAATGGTAGTAGTAGGAGAAGTAGTAGCAGTAGTAGTAGTAACAGCAGTAGTAGTAGTAGTTGAAGATAGAAATAGTAGTAGTAGGAGTTGTAGTAGTAGTAGCAGTAGCAGAAGTAGTAGTAGTAGTAGCAGTAGTAGTAGTCGTAGTAGTATTAGTAGTAGTAGTAGTAGTAGTAGTAGTAGTTGTGATTGTAGTAGTAGTTGTAAAAGTAGTAGTAGAAGTGGTAGCAGTACTAGTAGTAGTAATGGTAGTAGAAGTAGTAATAGCAGTAGTAGTAGTAGTAGTAATAGCAGCAGCAGTAGTAGTAGTATTGGATGTCATAAGCAGGTGTGGGCTCGACTCTCCGTCCACTAAGCTTGGGTCAGCCTAGCCAGGTAAAGGTGAGGGAGGAGTGAGAGGGAATAGGAGGAATTTTGGTATATATTAACATGCTAATATATACATCATCTGTTGAGGAGGAAAACTTCAGTTAAAGAGCAAAGTAAGAGTAGGTGTAATGTTTGCTACGTGATTTATGTCTCCAAAGAGTCGCTTGTTTACACTGAGATACTGAACACCACAAATGATGTAGTTGAAGTTCTAACATTAAAGATCAAGAACCAAAATTTAGTCATTATACTTGTATATAAGTCGCCAGATGCAACTTCCAAACAGTTCAGGGAACAGCTATTGAAACTTAACTACTGTCTGGAAAACCTTCCAGCCCCATCCCCAAACATCTTGCTGATTGATGATTTCAATGTAAGACATACAAAATGGTAGAATGTAGCAAATAATGTTATAGCAGAAATAATCTCTGGAGACAGCTCAGATGATAAGTCACACACACATGAGCTGCTGAATTTCTGCAATAAACACTCCAACAAGACTGGAGAACACACTTGACCTTATTTTCACAAGTAATGAGGACACAGTAAGATACACAACAATATCAAAAACAACTAATTCACATCACAGTATAACCGAAGTCCAGACTTACATGCACAGGGATCTTGACCAGCAAAATGCATACAGCTACGAGGATTCCTTCACCAACTTCAACAACAAGAACATCAACAACAAGATGTTGGGAAGATATCTTAAATTACATGAACCCTAATTAGTGCCTTGAAAAGATCAACTTCATGATAGCTGAAGTGTGTTCAAGGTATATTTCCCTAAGAAAATAAAGAGACGTAAACTGGAGAGAGAGAGATGCTCCCTCTACAGGAGAAGCTCCTCAAGAACGCTAGATTGTATGGAATGCAAAAGGAAGCGCTATCCAGAGAAGTGGAAAATATCGAGCTTAAGCCAAAGGATTCATACAGGTTCTAGGAGAGACAGGAAGAGCTAAAAGCAATTAACATTGAAAGAAAATCGAAATATTTCTTTTCATATGCCAAAAGCAAGGCAAAAACCACATCTATCATCGGGCCCTTGCTAAGACAAGGTGGAACTTACACAGATGACAACAAAGAAATAAGATACTCAATACCTCTTTTTATTCAGCGAGCAACTAATAAGTTTATAAATCAACAATCCAAATATTTCATGAATGAGCCTCAAAACCTTGTCAATGTATGCCAAATTTCTGACTCCACTGGACTTTGAGAAAGCCATTGACAACATGCCCATGCACTCAGGCCTAGGCCCAGACTCTTGGAACTCTGTGTTCATGAAGAACTGAAATATATATATATATATATATATATATATATATATATATATATATATTTATATATATATATATATATATATATATATATATATTGGAAAAGGCGTATGACAGGGTGGATAGGGGGGCAATGTGGCAGATGTTGCATAGTGTATGGTGTAGGAGGTAGGTTACTGAAAGCAGTGAAGAGTTTTTACGAGGATAGTGAGGCTCAAGTTAGAGTATGTAGGAAAGGGGAAATTTTTTCCCAGTAAAAGTAGGCCTTAGACAAGGATGTGTGATGGCACCGTGGTTGTTTAATATATTTATAGATGGGGTTGTAAGAGAAGTAAATGCGAGGGTCTTGGCAAGAGGCGTGGAGTTAAAAGATAAAGAATCACACACAAAGTGGGAGTTGTCACAGCTGCTCTTTGCTGATGAACTGTGCTCTTGGGAGATTCTGAAGAGAAGTTGCAGAGATTGGTGGATGAATTTGGTAGGGTGTGCAAAAGAAGAAAATTAAAGGTGAATACAGGAAAGAGTAAGGTTATGAGGATAACAAAAAAGATTAGGTGATGAAAGATTGGATATCAGATTGGAGGGAGAGAGTATGGAGGAGGTGAACGTATTCAGATATTTGGGAGTGGACGTGTCAGCGGATGGGTCTATGAAAGATGAGGTGAATCATAGAATTGATGAGGGAAAAAGAGTGAGTGGTGCACTTAGGAGTCTGTGGAGACAAAGAACTTTGTCCTTGGAGACAAAGAGGGGAATGTATGAGAGTATAGTTTTACCAACGCTCTTATATGGGTGTGAAGCGTGGGTGATGAATGTTGCAGCGAGGAGAAGGCTGGAGGCAGTAGAGATGTCATGTCTGAGGGCAATGTGTGGTGTGAATATAATGCAGAGAATTCGTAGTTTGGAAGTTAGGAGGAGGTGCGGGATTACCAAAACTGTTGTCCAGGTCTTTGACGTTGGTGTTACGCTCTATTTTGTGGCCAGAATTTGTTTTGTATTCTGACGAAGATTTAATTTCCTCGTGTTTACCATATCTGAGTAATTGAAATTTCTCATCGTTGAACTTCATATTGTTTTCTGCAGCCCACTGAAAGATTTGGTTGATGTCCGCCTGGAGCTTTGCAGTGTCTGCAATGGAAGACACTGTCATGCAGATTCGGGTGTCATCTGCAAAGGAAGACACGGTACTGTGGTTGACATCCTTGTCTATGTCAGATATGAGGATGAGGAACAAGATGGGAGCGAGTACTGTGCCTTGTGGAACAGAGCTTTTCACCGTGGCTGCCTCGGATTTTACTCTGTTGACTACTACTCTCTGTGTTCTGTTAGTGAGGAAATTATAGATTCATCGACCGACTTTTCCTGCTATTCCTTTAGCACGCATTTTGTGCGCTATTACGCCATGGTCACACTTGTCGAAGGCTTTTGCAAAGTCTGTATATATTACATCTGCATTCTTTTTGTCTTCTAGTGCATCAAGGACCTTGTCGTAGTGATCCAATAGTTGAGACAGACAGGAGCGACCTGTTCTAAACCCATGTTGCCCTGGGTTGTGTAACTGATGTGTTTCTAAATGGGTGGTGATCTTGCTTCTTAGGACCCTTTCAAAGATTTTTATGATATGGGATGTTAGTGCTATGGGTCTGTAGTTCTTTGCTGTTGCTTTACTGCCCCCTTTGTGGAGTGGGGCTATGTCTGTTGTTTTTAGTAACTGTGGGACGACCCCCTTGTCCATGCTCCCTCTCCATAGGATGGTAAAGGCTCGTGATAGGGGCTTCTTGCAGTTCTTGATGAACACTGAGTTCCATGAGTCTGGCCCTGGGGCAGAGTGCATGGGCATGTCATTTATCGCCTGTTTGAAGTCATTTGGCGTCAGGATAACATCAGATAGGCTTGTGTTAACCAAATTCTGTGGCTCTCTCATAAAAAATTCATTTTGATTTTCGACTCTGTCTGGTTAGTGGCTTGCTAAAAACTGAGTCATATTGGGACTTGAGTAGCTCACTCATTTCCTTGCTGTCATCTGTGTAGGACCCATCTTGTTTAAGTAAGGGTCCAATACTGGACGTTGTTCTCGACTTTGATTTGGTATAGGAGAAGAAATACCATGGGTTTCTTTCGATTTCATTTATGACTTTCAGTTCTTCCCGCGATTCCTGACTCCTATAAGATTCCTTTAGCTTAAGTTCGATGTTTGCTATTTTCTGACCAGTGTCTCCCTACACATTTCAGATATATTGACCTCTTTGGGCGCTCTGTTATTCTTTTCCGTCGCTTAAAAAGGGGGAGCACCTGTCTCTTTCTTTTTACATTTCCCCCTTTTTTTCTTGAGGAATAAGCCTTGTGCATACATCGAGTCCCCCACCGAGTTAACTTTAAACCCGATTTAAATCTTTCTCTTCTCCTACATTCGCTTTGTTTCCCTTCAGTTCCATTTTTTCTTGTTCATGTAGCATCTCACTTTTCCCTCCCCCCCCTGGGAATTTAAAAGTTTTAAAGTCTGTTCTTTCTCACTCCCTTGCTCAAACCCCAACCCCCACGGTGCTTTCCGCTCTCTTTTTCTGACCAAATTCCCACTCTCATGCCATCGCAGTGTACACAGATGGCTCTAAGTCTTTGATAGTTTTGGGGTTTTCAGCATGTTTCCGGACAGCGTCGTGCGGGGGGCATTTATTGTCTTGGCTAGCATTTTTGCTGCTGAATTGTATGCCATTCTTGCTACACTTATCCTATTGCATCCTTGCCTGTGTCATCATTTAGTACTTTACGGGCTATCAAAAATTTGATCCCATCACCCCTTGTTCCCCGATACAATTTTGGGTTAGCCGTATCTTCCCAAACAAAAAGATATTTTTTTTTTGTTGGGTCCCGGGTATTTGACGTACGGACAATGAACAGGCAGAACTGCCGTGCAGTAAAGGGGGTACATGACCTTCCATTTATATAGAGGGTTCCTTAAAGGGACTATTTTGCTGTTATAGCTACCCCCCTTTCACCCATTGGCAAAAACGTTGGGTCTGCTAGCTCAATAAAAAAATTTTCGTTCTTTAGACCGAGTATAGGTTATGGCCGTTTCTTGTCTCAGGTCGGGGTTGGGAGACTACTCTCTCACGCCTTTGCATTGGCCACACCGTCTTACTCAGGGATTTTTCCATGGAGAGGCGCCCTGCCCTCTCTGGGGAAATTTCAGGTTCCAGTATCGGTCAGCCACATTCTGTTGACTGCCCCTCTATCAACGAGCACACAGATTTCCCTCCAACGTCGTCTTCACTCTATGGTCTCTTTTATTTTCCCTTTTGTGATGACTCCCCTTTCTCCAGGCTCCCCTCATTGACTTTTTGAAAACAACTGACTTATTTTAAACAACTTGATGAAAACCCCTTTGCACCCCCCTCAGCTCTTTTACCTCAATCTCTTGCTACCCTCTACCCCCACTATCCCTGCCCCGCTGTTTTCTGTAACCTACAATCATCCCCCCCCACCCTCCTTTCCTTTCCCCTGCCTTGCAGCGCTGTGTAACCCTTGTTGTTTTGCGTTGTTTTTGATTATAATAAAAAATTTACGGGTCTGGCCAGTTTCCCTCATAAAACAAATTGGCTTTTCCCAGACAGAGTCGTCCAAGTATAGGTTAGCTTTCCCAGATATCCGGGGATTTTCCCCGAGTTATGGCCAGCATCAGAGAAGAATTAATCATTATTATTTCAGGACACCTAGAAGTGGTAATTTTTTAAATTTGGCATCTTTCATAGGAAACCCTCAGATCACCTGGGGTAAAATTTCCCAAATGTATATCGATCTATATATATTTTTTTATGAAAGGGGCAAAAAAAAAATTGCTCCCCCAAAAGCTTCTAAAGAACAGAGGTTGTAAGAAGTGTTTTTCAAAAAGGGGGGGGGGAAATACTCCCTCTCTTATAAGGAGCAATTGCTCCGTACCCTAAAGGTCCTGATTTTCTTTTTTCTTTGAGTCTTCTAAAGGGATATAGGGACTCTACTA
The DNA here is from genome assembly GCF_026875155.1 of Cherax quadricarinatus. Classification (NCBI taxonomy): domain Eukaryota; kingdom Metazoa; phylum Arthropoda; class Malacostraca; order Decapoda; family Parastacidae; genus Cherax; species Cherax quadricarinatus. The sequence goes on from NC_069440.1 coordinate 34,849,250, forward strand.
GAAATGGGCCACCCTTTTTCTCTATTTTTTTTCGGGCGTATGGGACATTAAAAATTTTTCCCTAATGATTGGGGTTTATTTGGGCATTTTTGGAGAATGTGACCTGATTTTTTAAAAAAAAAAAAACGACCGGCTTGATTAGCCCCCCCGTGACGTCGTTTGTAACTGGTGTCACTTGGGTTATTTTTGTGAGATACACCATGTTGAGCATTTTTGTTGTCACCGGGTTTGACCATAAGTTGAGTGCATGGCTCCCCAAGTGATTGTTACTGAGTAGACGTTCCCCTGCCTTATCCTCCAATTTGAGATCCTGTCATGCCGGGCGTTGAAAAGAGAGAGGGGACCCTCAGACAATTAGTGGGGGTTTTTAAAAAGTACAGCCAACCGGCTGCCCCAATGCGTGGTTAAGACGGGGGTCCTGGAAAGACAACCTTGGTCCACAGACTCCAGCAGGTTATCCATTAAGTGATTGAATTAATCATCAAGGTTGTGACACCACTTGCTTTATACCAATTGGAAAAAAGTTTTGGTCTGCTGTCAAAAAAAAAGTCCCCCAACGATTGACCAAGTTCGCGCCTAATTTGAATCTTTTCTTACTTAGCAGGGTACTTGATACACTCCAAGAACTGTACCTTCACCACTTGAAAATTTACTAAAACTCAGTGTCATTTAACACTGTAAATTCCTGTGTTAAACCAAAAAAAAGTTTTATGCCCCAAAAGACCCCCAATGCTGTTCAGGCCACCTCAAGGCTCAGCCTGTTTTCAAAAGTTTCGAAAAATTTTTCGGGTCTGTCTCATTGAAAGGGGGAAACAGCTGTACTGCTTTTTGCAAATAAAGTCTTTACAACTTGAAAAAAAACTGCCTCCTTTTTTTTTCTATCAATTTCCCTGGCATATAAGTGCTGTTCCCCAGTCTCTCAAGATCGTTCTCGCCAAGTCAAGTGAAAAAAAACGATTCACCTTTGACAACCTTGTCACGCGGAAACTGGGGGTTTTGCTCAGGTGTGTATCATTTTCCTCCTGCGAGAGCTGTTAAACCCTGTGGCTTAGCGCTTTTTTTTTAAATTTTAATAATAATAATCCTCCCGCAGAAAAATTTTGGGGTTTTATTCCTGGCTCCATAGAGGGGGGGTTTGATGTGCCCTCTCCTCTTCTCGAATTTGATATTATAAGAGTACGAAAGCTGAGATGTGAGAGTGCATTTATAATCAATGCCAATGGAAAAGCAATTTGCCAAAAGGCTGTAAGAAAAAGTTGGAAAATTTTTCTAAAGTGTTTCAGCATGGACGTCTACTTGTCTAGGCGGCATACCCCAACATAAACGCTGTTTGAATACAACCGCTTGCACAGTACGACTGCAAAATATCACGTGATAAGCCTACACATAAAAACCAAATGGAGAAACGCACATACAATAGTAAGGCTGATAGCGTAGCAAAGCCAAATGCAGACTGACCATAGTGAAGCGAGGACAATTAACATGGGAATAGCATGCTGTAACACTGCAAAAGCAGGCTGACAAAAGAAGAAAAACGCAAGGGTGAACGTAAAATTTCGAAAGCGTTGGCAAAAACTAAAAACAAGCCGACACAAGCTATAAAATGTTCCCGCTTCAGCTTCAACTCTAGCTTAATCCTGCTTAAGTCCAGCCCCGGACAGGCTCCCAATTACAACCCAGGAAAGAAGCCTACTATCCTGGGTGTAAAAGGGGAGAGCAAGGAGGGAAGAAACACAGCTGAAAGACTTTGAATTATATTTTCCCTTTAAGTGCGATTATAAATATTTCAAGTAGGCACTATATACAGTTTGGAAATGTATGTGTAAAACATGGTTTAAACAAAGGCAAAGACACAGCCTGGAGGCAGAATGGACAACCCTGTTCAACCAGCAGCGGGGGGAAAAGCAAGTTTGAGAATGTGATGGTGTCCACGTCACCTTCACAACTGCCGTTCCACAAATGATTTCCTGAACCCATTTTGGTGATTTGCGATGGGGACTGAAAAACAAATCCCTTTGCTACCTGGTTTGCTGGTTGGGAGGGTAGCCTTTTAATGAGGGTTGTACCTGCTCCGAATAAAAAGGGTTTCTTCTCTTTGCATCCACACAGGTAAAATTTTTACACCTTTGCCTTTGGGAGGTAAGTGCTAAAGAAATGTACAAGACACCTGGCACCGTAAGTCTCGATCTTTTTTTTTTATTGAGACATTAGGAGTGGTTAGTGACTCGGGGAAATCAACATTGGGTGACATTGGGATGCACCCCATGGGGGGGGGTTTTTAACCCCCAAAAACCCGGAGTCTGAGGGGTGCAGAGAAATGTAGCAAGACACCTGGCGCCATATGGCTCAAGACTTATGGCTACATTTCTAAACACTTCCCTCCAAGGCAACGGGGGTTTTGCAATTTACACTGGTTGGTTTGGCTCCCTTTGACCTCACAAGCCAGATGACAAACATAACAACTGACTGTAGGGTTTTGTCAAATGCCTTTTAAACCCCTGGGAATGCTGGGAAGAACTTGACATGTACTCACTAGAGTACAGGCGAGAGAGATTCATCATAATTTACACCTGGAAAATCCTAGAGGGACTGGTCCTTAATCTGCACATAAAACTCACTCCCTATGAAGGCAAAAAAACTAGGCAAGGTGGTGCAATATACTCCAATAAAAAGGGCGGCCCTCATTGTACCCTTAGAGAAAACACTAAGTGTCTGGGGCCCAAAACTGTTCAACAGCTTCCCACCAGGGATAAGGGGAATTACCAATAAACACCCGGCTGCTCTCGCGTGGGAGCTGGACAGATGCCTAAAGTCAGTGCTTGATCAGGCAGGCTGTGGTTCGTACGTTTCATTACGTGCGACCAGCAGTAACAGCCTAAATGATCTGGTCCTAATCCACCGGGAGGCCTGGTCATGAACCGGGCCACTGGAGTGTTGACTCCCGGAATATCCTCCAGATAGACTGCAGGTCCAGGTAGACTACAGGTCCAGGTAGACTCCAGGTCCAGGTAGACTCCAGGTCCAGGTAGACTCCAGACCCAGGTAAACTCCAGGTCCAGGTAGACTCCAGGTCCAGGTAGACTCCAGGTCCAGGTAGACTCCAGGTCCAGGTAGACTGCAGGTCCAGGTAGACTCCAGGTCCAGGTAGACTCCAGGTCCAGGTAGACTCCAGGTCCAGGTTAAGACTCCAGGTCCAGGGAGAAATGCAGGTCCAGGTAGACTCCAGGTCCAGGTAGACTCCAGGTCCAGGTAGACTCCAGGTCCAGGTAGACTCCAGGTTCAGGTAGATTCCAGGTTCAGGTAGACTCATTCACTATCATAAACTCTTTACTTGATTCAGGAGAAGGACTTCAGTGTTATGTCAGCAAGACTACAACTGTCCAGGATACTGCTTCACTAAACGCATCAAGCCAGTAAAATATTCCACCCCGCAGTCTCAGGTCCCAGTAAGTATTCCACCCAGCAGTCTCAGGTCCCAGTAAGTATTCCACCCAGCAGTCTCAGGTCCCAGTAAGTATTCCACCCAGCAGTCTCAGGTCCCAGTAAGTATTCACCCAGCAGTCTCAGGTCACAGTAAGTATTCCACCCAGCATCTCAGGTCCCCGTAAGTATTTCCACCCAGCAGTCTCAGGTCCCAGTAAGTATTCACCCAGCAGTCTCAGGTCCCATAAGTATTCCACCCATCAGTCTCAGGTCCCAGTAAGTATTCCACCCAGCAGTCTCAGGTCCCAGTAAGTATTCCACCCATCAGTCTCAGGTCCCAAGTAAGTAATTTCCACCCAGCAGTCTCAGGTCCCAGTAAGTATTTCCCCCCAGCAGTCTCAGGTCCCAGTAAGTTTCCACCCAGCAGTCTCAGGTCCCCGTAAGTATTCCACCCAGCAGTCTCAGGTCCCAGTAAGTTTCCACCAGCAGTCTCAGGTCCCAGTAAGTATTCCACCCAGCAGTCTCAGGTCCCAGTAAGTATTCCACCCAGCAGTCTCAGGTCACAGTAAGTATTCCACCCAGCAGTCTCAGGTCACAGTAAGTATTCCCACCAGCAGTCTCAGGTCCACAGTAAGTATCCACCCAGCAGTCTCAGGCCCCGTAATATTCCCCCCAGCATCCCCAGGGCCCAGTAAGTATTCCACCCAGCAGTCTCAGGTCACAGTAAGTATTCCCCTAGCAGTCTCAGGTCACAGTAAGTATTCCACCCAGCAGTCTCAGGTCACGTAAGTATTCCACCCAGCAGTCTCCCGGTCACAGTAATATTCCACCCACAGTCTCAGGTCCCAGTAAGTTATTCCACCAGCAGTCTCAGGTCCCAGTAAGTATTCCACCCAGCAGTCTCAGGTCCCAGTAAATATTCCACCAGCAGTCCTAGGGCCCAGTAAGTATTCCACCCAGCAATCTCAGGTTTCCCCGTAAGTATTCCACCCAGAGTCTCAGGTCCCAGTAAGTATTCCACCAGCATCTCAGGTCCCAGTAAGTATTCCACCCAGCAGTCTCAGGTCCAGTAAGTATTCCACCCATCAGTCTCAGGTTTCCCAGTAATTATTCCACCCAGCAGTCTCAGGTCCCAGTTAAGTATTTCCACCCACAGTCTCAGGTCCCAGTAAGTATTTTCCCCCCAGCAGTCTCAGGTCCCAGTAAGTATTCCACCCAGCAGTCTCAGGTCCCAGTAAGTTTCCACCCAGCAGTCTCAGGTCCCAGTAAGTATTCCACCCAGCAGTCTCAGGTCCCAGTAAGTATTCCCCCCGCAGTCTCAGGTCACAGTAAGTATTCCACCCAGCAGTCTCAGGTCACCAGTAAGTTTTTCCACCCAGCAGTCTCAGGTCACAGTAAGTATTCCACCCAGCAGTCTCAGGTCACAGTAAGTATTCCACCCAGCAGTTCAGGTCCCAGTAAGTATTCCACCCGCAGTCTCAGGTCACAGTAAGTTTTCCACCCAGCAGTCTCAGGTCCCAGTAAGTATTCCACCCGGCAGTCTCAGGTCCAGTTTGTATTCCACCCAGCAGTCTCAGGTCCAGTAATATTCCACCCGGCAGTCTCAGGGCCCAGTAAGTATTCCACCCCGCAGTCTCAGGTCCAGTAAGTATTCCCCCCAGCAGTCTCAGGTCCCCGTAAGTATTCCACCCAGCAGTCTCAGGTCCCCCGTAAGTATTCCACCCAGCAGTCTCAGGTCCCCGTAAGTATTCCACCCAGCAGTCTCAGGTCCCAGTAAGTATTCCACCCAGCAGTCTCAGGTCCCAGTAAGTATTCCACCCAGCAGTCTCAGGTCCCAGTAAGTATTCCACCCAGCAGTCTCAGGTCCCAGTAAGTATTCCACCCAGCAGTCTCAGGTCCCAGTAAGTATTCAAACCCAGCAGTCTCAGGTCCAGTAAGTATTCCCCCCAGCAGTCTCAGGTCCAGTAAGTATTCCACCCACAGTCTCAGGTCCAGTAAGTATTCCACCCAGCAGTCTCAGGTCACAGTAAGTATTCCACCCAGCAGTCTCAAAGGGCCCAGTAAGTATTCCCCCAGCAGTCTCAGGTCACAGTAAGTATTCCACCCAGCAGTCTCAGGTTCCAGTAAAAATATCCACCCAGCAGTCTCAGGTCCCAGTAAGTATTCCACCCAGCAGTCTCAGGTCCCGTAAGTATTCCCCCCAGCAGTCTCAGGTCCCAGTAAGTATTCCACCCAGCAGTCTCAGTCCCAGTAAGTATTCCACCCAGCGTCTCAGGTCCCAGTAAGTATTCCACCCAGCAGTCTCAGGGCCCCAGTAAGTATTCCCACCCAGCAGTCTCAGGTCCCAGTAAGTATTCCACCCCGCAGTCTCAGGTCCCAGTAAGTATTCCCCCAGCAGTCTCAGGTCCCCGTAAGTATTCCACCCAGCAGTCCAGGTCCCAGTAAGTATTCCACCCAGCATCTCAGGTCCCAGTAAGTATTCCCCCCAGCAGTCTCAGGTCACAGTAAGTATTCCACCCCGCAGTCTCAGGTCACAGTAAGTATTCCACCCCGCAAATCTCAGTCACAGTAAGTAAATTTCCCCCCAGCATCTCAGGTCACAGTAAGTATTCCACCCAGCAGTCTCAGGTCCCAGTAAGTATTCCACCCGCAGTCTCAGGTCCCAGTAAGTATTCCACCCAGCAGTCTCAGGTCCAGTAAATATTCCACCCAGCAGTCTCAGGTCCCAGTAAGTATTCCACCCAGCAATTCTCAGGTCCCAGTAAGTATTCCACCCAGTAGTCTCAGGTCCCAGTAAGTATTCCACCCAGCAGTCTCAGGTTCCCAGTAAGTATTCCACCCAGCAGTCTCAGGTCCCAGTAAGTATTCCCCCCAGCAGTCTCGGTCCCAGTAAGTATTCCACCCCGCAGTCTCAGGTCCCAGTAAGTATTCCACCCAGCAGTCTCAGGTCCCAGTAAGTATTCCACCCAGCAGTCCCCAGGTCCAGTAAGTATTCCCCCCAGCAGTCTCAGGGCCCAGTAAGTATTCCACCCAGCAGTCTCAGGTCCCAGTAAGTATTCCACCCAGCAGTCTCAGGTCCCAGTAAGTATTCCACCCAGCAGTCTCAGGTCCCAGTAAGTATTCCACCCAGCAGTCTCAGGTCCCAGTTTAAATATTCCACCCAGCAGTCTCAGGTCCCAGTAAGTATTCCACCCAGCAGTCTCAGGTCCCAGTAAGTATTCCACCCAGCAGTCTCAGGTTCCCCGTAAGTATTCCACCCAGCAGTCTCAGGTCCCAGTAAGTATTCCCCAGCAGTCTCAGGTCCCAGTAAGTATTCCACCCAGCAGTCCAGGTCCCAGTAAGTACTCCACCCCAGCAGTCTCAGGTCCCAGTAAGTATTCCACCCACTCTCAGGTCCCAGTAAGTAAATCCAACCCAGCAGTCTCAGGTCCCAGTAAGTATTCCACCCAGCAGTCTCAGGTCCCCGTAAGTATTCCACCCAGCAGTCTCAGGTCCCAGTAAGTATTCCACCCAGCAGTCTCAGGTCCCAGTAAGTATTCCACAGCAGTCTCAGGTCCCAGTAAAATATTCCACCCAGCAGTCTCAGGGCCCAGTAAGTATTCCACCCAGCAGTCTCAGGTCCCAGTAAGTATTCCCACCCAGCAGTCTCAGGTCCCAGTAAGTATTCCACCCAGCATCTCAGGTCCCAGTAAGTATTCCCCAGCAGTCTCAGGTCCCAGTAAGTATTTTTCCCCCCGCAGTCTCAGGTCCCAGTAAGTATTCCACCCAGCAGTCTCAGGTCCCAGTAAGTATTCCACCCAGCAGTCTCAGGTCCCAGTAAGTATTCCACCCGGGAGTCTCAGGTCACAGTAAGTATTTTCCCCCCGCAGTCTCAGGTCCCAGTAAGTTTCCACCCGGCAGTCTCAGGTCCCAGTAAGTATTCCACCCAGCAGTCTCAGGTCCCAGTAAGTATTCCACCCAGCAGTCTCAGGTCCCAGTAAGTATTCCACCCAGCAGTCTCAGGTCCCAGTAATTTTTTCCACCCAGCAGTCTAGGGCCCAGTAAGTATTCCACCCCGCAGTCTCAGGTCCCAGTAAGTTTTCCACCCAGCAGTCTCAGGTCCCAGTAAGTTTTCCACCCAGCAGTCTCAGGTCACTGAGATCTGATGATGAAATAAACATATCAGATGGTTTTCACAAGCCTCTATTTATGTATGAATCAAGGAACTATAATAATACATTTCTGGTTCAAAGATGTGATACAATCAATTTCTATTAATATCTCTTGTCCTCTCTTCTCTTTACTGCTTTTCTCTTTTTTTCTCTCTTCCCTCTTCTATTTTTCTATCTGTCTGAATCTCACACTTTGACTGTACTGCCCTCTTCCTCCCCTCCCTCAGAGTGCAGGAACTGTACTACCCTCTTCCTCCCCTCCCTCAGAGTGCAGGAACTGTACTGCCCTCTTCCTCCCCTCCCTCAGAGAGCAGGCAGTGTACTTCCCTCTTCAACCCGTCCCTCAGAGTGCAGGAACTGTACTACCCTCTTCCACCGCTCCCTCAGAGTGCAGGAACTGTACTACCCTCTTCCACCACTCCCTCAGAGTGCAGGAACTGTATTTCCCTCTTCAACTTCTCTCTCAGAGTGCAGGCACTGTACTTCCCTCTACCACCCCTCCCCCAGAGTGCAGGCACTGTACTTTCCTCTTCCACCCCTCCCTTAGACTGCACGCACTGTACTTAACTCTTCCACAGATCCCTTAGAGTGAAGGCACTGTACTTCACTCTTCCACCCTTCCCTAACAATCCAGGCACTGTACTTCCGTCTTCCACCCGTCCCTCAGAGTGCAGGCACTCTACTTCCCTCTTCCACCCCTCCCTCACAGTGCAGGCACTGTACTTTCCTCTTCCACCCCTCCCTCGCAGTGCAGGAACTGCACTTCCCTCTTCCACCCCTCCCTTAGACTGCACGCACTGTACTTCCCACTTCCACCCCTCCCTCAGAGGGCAGGCACTGTACTTCCCTCTTTCAGAGATCCCTTAGAGTGAAGGCACTGTACTTCACTCTTCCACCTTCCCTCACAATGAAGGCACTGTACTTCCACACTCCCCACAGAGTGCAGGCAATGTACCTCCCTCTTGAATCCCTCCCTCAGAATGCAAGCAGAGCACTTCCCTCTTCCACCCCTCCTTCAGAATGCAGGCACTGTACTTCCCACTTCCACCATTCCCTCAGAGAGCAGGGACTGTACTTCCCTCTTCCACCCCTCCCTCAGAGGGCAGACACTTTACTTCTATCTTCCACCACTCCCTCAGAGTGCAGGCACTGTACTTTCATCTTCCACCCTTTCCTCAGAGTGCAGACACTGTACTTCCCTCTTCCATCATTCCCTCAGAGTGCAGGCACTGTACTTCCCTCTTCCATCCCTCCCTCAGAGTACAGGCACTGTACTTCCATCTTCAACCCTTTCTTCAGAGTGCAGGCACTGTACTTCCCACTTCCACCCCTCCCTCAGAGGGCAGGCACTGTACTTCCCTCATCCACAGATCCCCTACAGTGAAGGCACTGTACTTCACTCTTCCACCCTTCCCTCACAGTGAAGGCGCTCTACTTCCACCCTTCCCACAGAGTGCAGGCAATGTACCTTCCTCTTCAACCGCTCCCTAAGAGTGCAGGCACTGTACTTACATCTTCCACCCCTCCCTAAGAGTGCAGGCACTGTACTTACCTCTTCCACCCCTCCCTTAGACTGCAGGCAGTGTACTTCCATCTTCCACCCTTCCTTCAGAGTGCAGGTACTGTACTTACCTCTTCCACCCTTCACTCAGATTGCAGGGATTGTTCTTCTCTCCACCACCCCACTCTCAGACTGCAGGCACTGTACTTCCTTCTTCCACCTCTCCCTCAGAGTGCAGGCATTGTACTTCCCTCTTCCACCTCTCCCTTAGAATCCAGGCACTGTACTTCCCTCTTTCACCTCTCCCTCAGAGTGCAGGCACTGTACTTCCCTCTTCCACCTCTCTTTAATAGTGCAGGCACTGTACTTCCCTCTTCCATCTCCCCCTCAGAGTGCAGGCATTGTACTTCCCTCTTCCACCTCTCCCTTAGAGTGCAGGCACTGTATTTCCCTCTTTCATCTCTCCTTTAGAGTGCAGACACTGTACTTCCCTCTTTCACCTCTCCCTCAGAGTGCAGGCACTTCACTTCCCTCTTCCACCTCTCTTTAATAGTGCAGGCATTGTACATCCCTCTTCCACTCTTTCCTTAGAGTGCAGGCACTATGCTTCCCTCTTGCACTCCTCTTTCAGAGTGCAGGCACTATACTTCCCTCTACCACCCCTCCTTCAGAGTGCAGGCACTATACTTCCCTCTTCCACCCTTTCCTTAGAGTGCAGGAACTGTATTTCCCACATCCACCCCTCCTTCAGAGTGCAGGCACTGTACTTCCACCCTTCTCTCAGAGTTCAAGTAATATACCTCCCTCTTCAGCCCCTCCCTCAGAGTGGAGGCACTGTACTTCTCTCTTCCGCCCATCCCTTAGAGTGAAGATATTTTACTTACGTTTTCCACCCCTCCCTCAGAGTGCAGGGACTGTACTTCCCTCTATCACCCTTCCCTAAGAGTGCAGACACTGTACGTCCATCTTCCACCACTCCGTCAGAGTGCAGGCACTGTACTTCGCTCTTCCACCCATCCCTCAGAGTGTAGGCACTGTTATTTTTTCAGAGTGCAGGCACCGTAAATCCCTCTTCCAACCATCCTTCATAGTGCTGGCACTGTACTTCCTTCTTTCCCCCTTCCCTCAAAGTTCAGGCAACGTACTTCCCTCTTCCACCCCTTCCTTTGAGTGCAGGCACTGTACTTCCCTCTTCCACCTCTCCCTCAGAGTGCAGGCGCTGTTGTTCCCTCTTGTACCCTTCCTTCAAAGTGCACGCACTGTATCTCCCTCACAAACCTCTCCCTTGGAGTGCAGGCACTGTACTTCCCACTTCCACCCATCCCTTTGAGTGGTGGCACTGTACTTCTCTCTTCCACCCTTCCTTCAGAGTGCAGGCACTGTATTTCCCTCTTCCACCCCTCCCTCAGAGTGCAGGCACTGTACTTCCTTATTCCACCCCTCGCTGAGAGTGCAAGCACTGTTCTTCCCTCTTTCACCCATCCCTCAGATTGCGGGCATTGAACTTCCCTCTTCCTTCCTTCCCTGAGAGTGCAGGCACTGTATTTCCCACTCCCGCCCCTCCCTCAGAGTGAAGACTCTGTACTTCCGTTTTCCACCCCTCCCTCAGAGTGCACGCTCTGTACTTCCCTCTTCCACCCATCCCTCAGAGTGCAGGCACTGTTCTTTCGTCTTCCACCCCTCTCTCGGAGTGCAGGGTCTGTAATTCCCTCTTCCACTCCTCCCAGAGATTGCAGGCACCATACTTCCCTCTTCCACCAGTCCCTCAGAGTGAAGGCACTGCACTTCCCTCTTCCACCCTTCCCTCAAAGTGCAGGCACCGTACTTCCCTCTTCCACCCGTCCCTCAGAGTGAAGGCACTGCACTTCCCTCTTCCACCCCTCCCTCAGAGTGCAGGCGCTGTACTTCCCTCTTCCGCCTTTTCCTCAGAATGTAGGCACTACTATACTTCCACTCTTCGTCCCCACCCTCAAACTGCATGCACTCTAATGCCCTCTTCCACTACTCCGTCAGAGTGCAGGCACTGTTTTTCCCTCTTCCACCCATCCTTCGGGGTGCAATCACTGTATTTCCTTCTTCTAATACTCCCTCAGAGTGCATGCACTCTGCTTCTCTTTTCCACCCCTACCTCTGAGTGCAGGCACCGTACTTTCCTCTTCCACCCTTCCTTCGTGGTGCAGACACTGTATTTCCTTCTTCTAATACTACCTCAGAGTGCATGCACTCTATTTCTCTTTTCCAAAATCTCCTTCAGAGTGGAGGCACTGTACTTCCTTCTTCCTCCCCTCCCTGAGAGTGCAGGCACTGTACTTCCCACTCCCACCCCTCACTCAAAGTGCAGGCACTGTACTTCCCGCTTCCACCCTTCCCTTAGAGTGAAGACACTGTACTTCCCTGTTCCACCCTTCCCTCAGAGTGCAGGTACTGTAATTCCCTCTTCCACCCCTTCCTCAAAGTGCAGGCACTGTACTTCCCTCTTCAACCCCTCACTGAGATTACAGGCACTGTAATTCCCTCTTCCAACCGTCCCTCAGAGTGCAGGCACTGTACTTCCCTCTTAAACCCACCCCTGAGATTACAGGCACTGTAATTCCCTCTTCCACCCCTCCGTCAGAGTGAAGGCACTGTATTTCCCTCTACCACCTCTCCCTGAGATTGCAGGCACTGTACTTCGCACTTCCACTCGTCCCTCAGAGTGCAGGTACTGCACGTCCCTCTTCCTAACCTCCCTCAGAATGCAGGCACTATATTTCAATCTCCCACCCTTCCCTCAGAGTGCAGAAACTGTACTTTCCTCTTCCACCCATCCTCCAGAGTTCAGGCACTTTACTTCTCTCTTCCACCCTTCCCTCAGATTGCATGCACTGTATTTCCGTTTTCCACGACTTAATCAGAATGCAGGCACTGTACTTCCCTCTTCCACCCTTTCCTTAGAGTGCAGGCACTGTACTTCTCTCTTCTTCCCTTCCCTCAGAGTGCAGGCACGGTACTTCCCTCTTCCACCCTTCCCTCAGAGTGCAGGCACTGTACTTCCCTCTTCCACCTCCCCCTCAGAGTGCAGGCATTGTACTTCCCTCTTCCACCTCTCCCTTAGAGTGCAGGCACTGTATTTCCCTCTTTCATCTCTCCTTTAGAGTGCAGGCACTGTACTTCCCTCTTTCACCTCTCCCTCAGAGTGCAGGCACTTCATTTCCCTCTTCCACCTCTCTTTAATAGTGCAGGCATTGTACATCCCTCTTGCACCCTTTCCTTAGAGTGCAGGCACTATGCTTCCCTCTAGCACTCCTCTTTCAGAGTGCAGGCACTATACTTCCTTCTACCACCCCTCCTTCAGAGTGCAGGCACTATACTTCCCTCTTCCACCCTTTCCTTAGAGTGCAGGAACTGTATTTCCCACATCCACCCCTCCTTCAGAGTGCAGGCACTGTACTTCCACCCTTCTCTCAGAGTTCAAGTAATATACCTCCCTCTTCAACCCCTCCCTCAGAGTGGAGGCACTGTACTTCTCTCTTCCGCCCATCTCTTAGAGTGAAGACATTTTACTTACGTTTTCCACCCCTCCCTCAGAGTGCAAGGACTGTACTTCCCTCTATCACCCTTCCCTAAGAGTGCAGACACTGTACGTCCATCTTCCACCACTCCGTCAGAGTGCAGGCACTGTACTTCGCTCTTCCACCCATCCCTCAGAGTGCAGGCACTGTTATTTTTTTCAGAGTGCAGGCACCGTAAATCCCTCTTCCAACCATCCTTCATAGTGCTGGCACTGTACTTCCTTCTTTCCCCCTTCCCTCAAAGTTCAGGCAACGTACTTCCCTCTTCCACCCCTTCCTGTGAGTGCAGGAACTGTACTTCCCTCTTCCACCCCTCCGTCAGAGTGAAGGCACTGTATTTCCCTCTACCACCTCTCCCTGAGATTGCAGGCACTGTACTTCGCACTTCCACTCGTCCCTCAGAGTGCAGGTACTGCACGTCCCTCTTCCTAACCTCCCTCAGAATGCAGGCACTATATTTCAATCTCCCACCCTTCCCTCAGAGTGCAGAAACTGTACTTTCCTCTTCCACACATCCTCCAGAGTTCAGGCATTTTACTTCTCTCTTCCACCCTTCCCTCAGATTGCATGCACTGTATTTCCGTTTTCCACGACTTAATCAGAATGCAGGCACTGTACTTCCCTCTTCCACCCTTTCCTTAGAGTGCAGGCACTGTACTTCTCTCTTCCTCCCTTCCCTCAGAGTGCAGGCACGGTACTTCCCTCTTCCACCCTTCCCTCAGAGTGCAGGCACTGTACTTCTCTCTTCTACCTTTCCTTGAGAGTGCAGCCACTGTGCTTCCCTCTTGCACCTTTCCCTCAGAGTGCAGGCACTTCATTTCCCTTTTCCACCCTTCCCTCAGAGTGCTGGGACTGTACTTGTCTCTTCCACCCCTCACTCAGAGTGCAGGCACTGTACCTCTCTTCCACCTCTCAATCAGTGTGCAGGCACGGTACTTCCCTCTTACACTCTTTTTTCAGAGTGCAGGCACTGTACTTCCCTTTTCCACCCCTCCCTCAAAGGGCAGGCATTGCGCCTGCCATTTCCATCCCCCTTAGAGTGAAAGCACTGTACTTCCTTCTTCCACCCTTCCCTCAGAGTGCAGGCACGGTACTTCCCTCTTCCACGCTTCCCTCAAAGTGAAGCCACTTTACTTCCCAATTCCACGTCACCTTCAGAGTGCAGGCACTTTACTTCCCTCTTCCACCCTTCCCTCAGAGTGCGGGCACTGTACTTTCCTCTTCCACTCTTCCTTCAGAGTGCAGACACTGTATTTCCCTCTTCCACCCTTCTTTTAAAGTGCAGACTCTTTACTTCCTTCTTCCATCCTTCCCTCAGAGTGAAGGCACTGTACTTTCCTCTTCCACTCTTCCCTCAGAGTGAAGGCACTGTACTTCCCTCTTTCTCCCTTCCCTCAGAGTGCAGGCATTGTAATTCCCTCTTCCTCCCTTTCGTCAGAGTGCAAGTACTGTAATTCCCTCTTCAACCCCTCCCTCAGAGTGAAGGGACTGTACTTCCCTCTTCCACTCCTCCCTGACATTACAGGCACCGTAATTCCCTCTTCCACCCCTCCCTGAGATTGCAGGCACTGTTCTTCGCACTTCCACTCGTCCCTCAGAGTGCAGGTACTGCACTTCTCTTTTCCTAACCTCCCTCAGAATGCAGGCACTATATTTCAATCTCCCACCCTTCCCTCAGAGTGTAGGCACTGCATTTCCCTCTTGCACCCTTCCTTAAGAATGCAGGCACTTTACTTCCCTCTTCCACCCTTCCCTCAAAGTGCATGCACTGTACCTCCCTCTTCCCTCAGAGTGCAGGCACTGTACTTCCCTCTTCCACCCTTCCTTCAGAGTGCAGAAACTGTACTTCCCACTTCCACCCCACCTTCAGAGTGCATGCACTTTACTTCCCTCTTCCACACCTCCCTCAGAGTGCAGGAAGTGTACTTTCCTCTTCCATAGATTGCTCAGAGTGCAGACACTGTACTTTCCTCTTCCACCCTTCCTTCAGAGTGCAGACACTGTATTTCCCTTATCCACCTTTCCCTCAGAGTGAAGGTACTGTGCTTCCTACTCCAACCCCTTCCCCAAAGTGTCTGCACTGTACTTCCATCTTCCACCCTTCATTTAGAGTGCAGACACTGTATTTCCTTATCCACCTTTCCCTCAGAGTGAAGGTACTGTGCTTCCTACTCCAACCCCTTCCCCAAAGTGTCTGCACTGTACTTCCATCTTCCACCCTTCCTTCAGAGTGCAGACACTGTATTTCCCTTATCCACCTTTCCCTCAGAGTGAAGGTACTGTGCTTCCTACTCCAACCCCTTCCCCAAAGTGTCTGCACTGTACTTTCCATCTTCCACCCTTCATTTAGAGTGCAGACACTGTATTTCCCTTATCCACCTTTCCCTCAGAGTGAAGGTACTGTGCTTCCTACTCCAACCCCTTCCCCAAAGTGTCTGCACTGTACTTCCATCTTCCACCCTTCCTTCAGAGTGCAGACACTGTATTTCCCTTATCCACCTTTCCCTCAGAGTGAAGGTACTGTACTTCCATCTTCCACCCTTCATTTAGAGTGCAGACTCTGTACTTCCTTCTTATATCCTTCCTTCAGAGGGAAGGTACTGTACTTCACACTTCCATCCCTCACTCAAAGTGTAGGCACTGGACTTCCCTCTTCCACCCTTCCCTGAGATTGCAGACACTGTACTTCGCACTTCCACTCGTCCCTCTGAGTGCAGGTACTGCACTTCCCTCTTCCTAACCTCCCTCAGAATGCAGGCACTATATTTCATTCTCCCACCCTTCCCTCAAAGTGCATGCACTGTACCTCCCTCTTCCACCCTTCCCTCATTTTGCAGGCACTGTACTTTCCTCTTCCGCCCTTCCCTCAGAGTGCAGGCACCGTACTTTCGTCTTCCAAGACTTCATCAGAGTGCAGGCACTGTTCTTCCCTCTTCTGCCCTTCCCTCAGAGTGCAGGCACTGTAGTTCCCTCTTCCAAGACTTCATCAAAGTGCAGGCACTGTACTACCCTCTTCCACCTTTCCCTCAGAGTGCAGGCACTGTATTACCCTCTTCCACCCTTCCCTCAGAGTGCAGGCACTGTACTTTACTCTTCCACCTTTTCCTGAGAGTACAGCAACTGTACTTCCTTTTTCCACCCTTCTCTCAGAGTGCAGGCACCGTACTTCCCTCTTCCACGACTTCCTCAGAGTGCAGGCACTGTACTTCCCGCTTCCACCATTCCCTCAGAGTGCAGGCACTGTACTTCCCTCTTCCACCCTTCTCTCAGAGTGCAGGGACTCTACTTCCGTCTTCCACCCCTACCTCAGAGTGCAGGTAGTGTACTTCCCTCTTCCATCCTTCCCTCAAATTGTAGGCACTGCATTTCCCTCTTCCACCTATCCCTCAGAGTGAAGGCACTGTACTTTCCACTTTCTCCCATCCCTCAGAGTACAGGCACTGTAATTCCTATTTTCACCCCTCCCTCAGACTGCAGGCACTGTACTTCCCACTTCAACCCCTTCCTGAGTGCATGCACTGTACTTCCCTCTTCCACCCCTCCCTCAAACTGCAGGCACTGTACTTCCCACTTCAACCCCTCCCTGAGAGTGTAGGCACTGTACTTGAATCTTCCATAGATCCCTCAAATTGCAGGCACTATACTTTCCTCTTCGTCTGATCTCTCAGAGTGCAGGGACTGTACTTCCTTCTATCACCCTTCCGTAAGAGTGCAGACACTGTACGTCCATCTTCCACCCCTCCCTCAGAGGGCAGACACTTTACTTCTATCTTCCACCACTCCCTCAGAGTGCAGGCACTGTACTTTCATCTTCCACCCTTTCCTCAGAGTGCAGACACTGTACTTCCCACTTCCATCCCTCCCTCAGAGTACAGGCACTGTATTTCCATCTTCAACCCTTTCTTCAGAGTGCAGGCACTGTACTTCCATCTTCAACCCTTTCTTCAGAGTGCAGGCATTGTACTTCCCGCTTTACCCCCTCCTTCAGTGTACAGGCACTGTACTTCCCTCTTCTATCACTCCCTCAGAGTGCAGGCACTGTACTTCCCTCTTCTATCACTCCCTCAGAGTGCAGGCACTGTACTTCTTTTTTCCACCACTCCCTCAGAGTGCAGGCACTGTACTTCTCACTTCCACCCCTCCCTCAGAGTGCAGGCACTGTACTTCTTTTTTCCACCACTCCCTCAGACTGCAGGCACTATACTTCCCTCATCCACAGATCCCCTACAGTGAAGGCACTGTACTTCACTCTTCCACCCTTCCCTCACAGTGAAGGCGTTCTACTTCCACCCTTCCCACAGAGTGCAGGCAATATACCTTCCTCGTCAACCGCTCCCTAAGAGTGCAGGCACTGTACTTACATCTTCCACCCCTCCCTAAGAGTGCAGGCACTGTACTTACCTCTTCCACCCCTCCCTTAAACTGCAGGCAGTGTACTTCCATCTTCCACCCTTCCTTCCTTTGCAGGTACTGTACTTACCTCTTCCACCCTTCACTCAGATTGCAGGGATTGTACTTCTCTCCACCACCCCACTCTCAGACTGCAGGCACTGTACTTCCTTCTTCCACCTCTCCCTCAGAGTGCAGGCATTGTACTTCCCTCTTCCACCCCTCCCTTAGAATGCAGGCACTGTACTTCCCTCTTTCACCTCTCCCTCAGAGTGCAGGCACTTCATTTCCCTCTTCCACCTCTCTTTAATAGTGCAGGCACTGTACTTCCCTCTTCCACCTCTCTTTAATAGTGCAGGCACTGTACTTCCCTCTTCCACCTCCCCCTCAGAGTGCAGGCATTGTACTTCCCTCTTCCACCTCTCCCTTAGAGTGCAGGCACTGTATTTCCCTCTTTCATCTCTCCTTTAGAGTGCAGGCACTGTACTTCCCTCTTTCACCTCTCCCTCAGAGTGCAGGCACTTCATTTCCCTCTTCCACCTCTCTTTAATAGTGCAGGCATTGTACATCCCTCTTGCACCCTTTCCTTAGAGTGCAGGCACTATGCTTCCCTCTAGCACTCCTCTTTCAGAGTGCAGGCACTATACTTCCTTCTACCACCCCTCCTTCAGAGTGCAGGCACTATACTTCCCTCTTCCACCCTTTCCTTAGAGTGCAGGAACTGTATTTCCCACATCCACCCCTCCTTCAGAGTGCAGGCACTGTACTTCCACCCTTCTCTCAGAGTTCAAGTAATATACCTCCCTCTTCAACCCCTCCCTCAGAGTGGAGGCACTGTACTTCTCTCTTCCGCCCATCCCTTAGAGTGAAGATATTTTACTTACGTTTTCCACCCCTCCCTCAGAGTGCAAGGACTGTACTTCCCTCTATCACCCTTCCCTAAGAGTGCAGACACTGTACGTCCATCTTCCACCACTCCGTCAGAGTGCAGGCACTGTACTTCGCTCTTCCACCCATCCCTCAGAGTGCAGGCACTGTTATTTTTTTCAGAGTGCAGGCACCGTAAATCCCTCTTCCAACCATCCTTCATAGTGCTGGCACTGTACTTCCTTCTTTCCCCCTTCCCTCAAAGTTCAGGCAACGTACTTCCCTCTTCCACCCCTTCCTGTGAGTGCAGGCACTGTACTTCTCTCTTCCACCTCTCCCTCAGAGTGCAGGCGCTGTTGTTCCCTCTTGTACCCTTCCTTCAAAGTGCAGGCACCGTACTTCCCTCTTCCACCCTTCCCTCAAAGTGCAGGCACCGTACTTCCCTCTTCCACCCGTCCCTCAGAGTGAAGGCACTGCACTTCCCTCTTCCACCCCTCCCTCAGAGTGCAGGCGCTGTACTTCCCTCTTCCGCCTTTTCCTCAGAATGTAGGCACTACTATACTTCCACTCTTCGTCCCCACCCTCAAACTGCATGCACTCTAATGCACTCTTCAACTACTCCGTCAGAGTGCAGGCACTGTTTTTCCCTCTTCCACCCATCCTTCGGGGTGCAATCACTGTATTTCCTTCTTCTAATACTCCCTCAGAGTGCATGCACTCTGCTTCTCTTTTCCACCCCTACCTCTGAGTGCAGGCACCGTACTTTCCTCTTCCACCCGTCCCTCAGAGTGGAGGCACTGTACTTCCCTCTTCCACCCTTCCTTCGGGGTGCAGACACTGTATTTCCTTCTTCTAATACTCCCTCAGAGTGCATGCACTCTATTTCTCTTTTCCAAAATCTCCTTCAGAGTGGAGGCACTGTACTTCCTTCTTCCTCCCCTCCCTGAGAGTGCAGGCACTGTACTTCCCACTCCCACCCCTCACTCAAAGTGCAGGCACTGTACTTCCCGCTTCCACCCTTCCCTTAGAGTGAAGACACTGTACTTCCCTGTTCCACCCTTCCCTCAGAGTGCAGGTACTGTAATTCCCTCTTCCACCCCTTCCTCAAAGTGCAGGCACTGTACTTCCCTCTTCAACCCCTCACTGAGATTACAGGCACTGTAATTCCCTCTTCCAACCTTCCCTCAGAGTGCAGGCACTGTACTTCCCTCTTAAACCCACCCCTGAGATTACAGGCACTGTAATTCCCTCTTCCACCCCTCCGTTAGAGTGAAGGCACTGTATTTCCCTCTACCACCTCTCCCTGAGATTGCAGGCACTGTACTTCGCACTTCCACTCGTCCCTCAGAGTGCAGGTACTGCACGTCCCTCTTCCTAACCTCCCTCAGAATGCAGGCACTATATTTCAATCTCCCACCCTTCCCTCAGAGTGCAGAAACTGTACTTCCCTCTTCCACCCATCCTCCAGAGTTCAGGCACTTTACTTCTCTCTTCCACCCTTCCCTCAGATTGCATGCACTGTATTTCCGTTTTCCACGACTTAATCAGAATGCAGGCACTGTACTTCCCTCTTCCACCCTTTCCTTAGAGTGCAGGCACTGTACTTCCGTCTTCCACTCCTCCCTCAGAGTGCAGGCTCTGTGCTTCCGTCTTCCACCACTCCCTCAGAGTGCAGGCACTGTACTTCTCTCTTCCTCCCTTCCCTCAGAGTGCAGGCACGGTACTTCCCTCTTCCACCCTTCCCTCAGAGTGCAGGCACTGTACTTCTCTCTTCTACCTTTCCTTGAGAGTGCAGCCACTGTTCTTCCCTCTTGCACCTTTCCCTCAGAGTGCAGGCACTTCATTTCCCTTTTCCACCCTTCCCTCAGAGTGCTGGGACTGTACTTGTCTCTTCCACCCCTCACTCAGAGTGCAGGCACTGTACCTCTCTTCCACCTCTCAATCAGTGTGCAGGCACTGTACTTCCCTTTTCCACCCCTCCCTCAAAGGGCAGGCATTGCGCCTGCCATTTCCATCCCCCTTAGAGTGAAAGCACTGTACTTCCTTCTTCCACCCTTCCCTCAGAGTGCAGGCACGGTACTTCCCTCTTCCACGCTTCCCTCAAAGTGAAGCCACTTTACTTCCCAATTCCACGTCACCTTCAGAGTGCAGGCACTTTACTTCCCTCTTCCACCCTTCCCTCAGAGTGCGGGCACTGTACTTTCCTCTTCCACTCTTCCTTCAGAGTGCAGACACTGTATTTCCCTCTTCCACCCTTCTTTTAAAGTGCAGACTCTTTACTTCCTTCTTCCATCCTTCCCTCAGAGTGAAGGCACTGTACTTTCCTCTTCCACTCTTCCCTCAGAGTGAAGGCACTGTACTTCCCTCTTTCACCCTTCCCTCAGAGTGCAGGCATTGTAATTCCCTCTTCCTCCCTTTCGTCAGAGTGCAAGTACTGTAATTCCCTCTTCAACCCCTCCCTCAGAGTGAAGGCACTGTACTTCCCTCTTCCACTCCTCCCTGACATTACAGGCACCGTAATTCCCTCTTCCACCCCTCCCTGAGATTGCAGGCACTGTTCTTCGCACTTCCACTCGTCCCTCAGAGTGCAGGTACTGCACTTCTCTTTTCCTAACCTCCCTCAGAATGCAGGCACTATATTTCAATCTCCCACCCTTCCCTCAGAGTGTAGGCACTGCATTTCCCTCTTGCACCCTTCCTTAAGAATGCAGGCACTTTACTTCCCTCTTCCACCCTTCCCTCAAAGTGCATGCACTGTACCTCCCTCTTCCCTCAGAGTGCAGGCACTGTACTTCCCTCTTCCACCCTTCCTTCAGAGTGCAGAAACTGTACTTCCACCCATCCTTCAGAGTTCAGGCACTTTTCTTCCCTCTTCCACCCTTCCCTCAAAGTGCAAGCACTGTACTTCCCTTTTCCACCCCTTCCTCAAAGGGCAGGCATTGTGCTTCCCACTTCCATCCCCCTTAGAGTGAAAACACTGTACTTACTTCTTCCATCCCTCAATCGGAGTGCAGGCATTGTACTTATCTCTTCCATAGATTGCTCAGAGTGCAGGCAATGTACTTCCCTCTTCAATCCCTCTCTCAGAGTGCATGCACTGTGATTCCCTCTTCCACCCCTCTCAGAGTTCAGGTACTATACTTTCCTCTTCCATCCTTCCTTTCTGAGTGCAAGCACTGTACTTTCCTCTTCAAATTTCCTTCAGAGTGAAAGCACTGTACTTACCACTTCCACAGATCCCTAATACTGCAGACACTGTACTTCCCTCTTCCACCCTTCCCTCAAAGTGAAGGCACTGTACTTCCCACTTCCACCCCACCTTCAGAGTGCATGCACTTTACTTCCCTCTTCCACACCTCCCTCAGAGTGCAGGAAGTGTACTTTCCTCTTCCATAGATTGCTCAGAGTGCAGACACTGTACTTTCCTCTTCCACCCTTCCTTCAGAGTGCAGACACTGTATTTCCCTTATCCACCTTTCCCTCAGAGTGAAGGTACTGTGCTTCCTACTCCAACCCCTTCCCCAAAGTGTCTGCACTGTACTTCCATCTTCCACCCTTCATTTAGAGTGCAGACACTGTATTTCCCTTATCCACCTTTCCCTCAGAGTGAAGGTACTGTGCTTCCTACTCCAACCCTTCCCCAAAGTGTCTGCACTGTACTTCCATCTTCCACCCTTCATTTAGAGTGCAGACACTGTATTTCCCTTATCCACCTTTCCCTCAGAGTGAAGGTACTGTGCTTCCTACTCCAACCCCTTCCCCAAAGTGTCTGCACTGTACTTCCATCTTCCACCCTTCCTTCAGAGTGCAGACACTGTATTTCCCTTATCCACCTTTCCCTCAGAGTGAAGGTACTGTACTTCCATCTTCCACCCTTCATTTAGAGTGCAGACTCTGTACTTCCTTCTTATATCCTTCCTTCAGAGGGAAGGTACTGTACTTCACACTTCCATCCCTCACTCAAAGTGTAGGCACTGTACTTCCCTCTTCCACCCTTCCCTGAGATTGCAGACACTGTACTTCGCACTTCCACTCGTCCCTCTGAGTGCAGGTACTGCACTTCCCTCTTCCTAACCTCCCTCAGAATGCAGGCACTATATTTCATTCTTCCACCCTTCCCTCAAAGTGCATGCACTGTACCTCCCTCTTCCACCCTTCCCTCATTTTGCAGGCACTGTACTTTCCTCTTCCGCCCTTCCCTCAGAGTGCAGGCACCGTACTTTCGTCTTCCAAGACTTCATCAGAGTGCAGGCACTGTTCTTCCCTCTTCTGCCCTTCCCTCAGAGTGCAGGCACTGTAGTTCCCTCTTCCAAGACTTCATCAAAGTGCAGGCACTGTACTACCCTCTTCCACCTTTCCCTCAGAGTGCAGGCACTGTACTTTACTCTTCCACCTTTTCCTGAGAGTACAGCAACTGTACTTCCTTTTTCCACCCTTCTCTCAGAGTGCAGGCACCGTACTTCCCTCTTCCACGACTTCCTCAGAGTGCAGGCACTGTACTTCCCGCTTCCACCATTCCCTCAGAGTGCAGGCACTGTACTTCCCTCTTCCACCCTTCTCTCAGAGTGCCGGGACTCTACTTCCGTCTTCCACCCCTACCTCAGAGTGCAGGTAGTGTACTTCCCTCTTCCATCCTTCCCTCAAATTGTAGGCACTGCATTTCCCTCTTCCACCTATCCCTCAGAGTGAAGGCACTGTACTTTCCACTTTCTCCCATCCCTCAGAGTACAGGCACTGTAATTCCTATTTTCACCCCTCCCTCAGACTGCAGGCACTGTACTTCCCACTTCAACCCCTTCCTGAGTGCATGCACTGTACTTCCCTCTTCCACCCCTCCCTCAAACTGCAGGCACTGTACTTCCCACTTCAACCCCTCCCTGAGAGTGCAGGCACTGTACTTGAATCTTCCATAGATCCCTCAAATTGCAGGCACTATACTTTCCTCTTCGTCTGATCTCTCAGAGTGCAGGGACTGTACTTCCCTCTTCCTCCCTTCCCTCAGAGTGCAGGCATTGTACTTCCCTTTTCCTCCCTTCCTTCAGAGTGCATGCACTATATCTCCCTCTTTCACCCCTCCCTTAGAATGCAGGCACTGCACTTCACTCTTCCACTCCTCTTTCAGAGTGCAGACACTGTATTTCCCTCTTCCATCCTTCCCTCAGAAAGGAGTGACTGCTCGTCCCTCTTCCATCCCTTCCTCAGAGTGTAGGCAGTGTACTTCCCTATCCACCGTTCCCTCAGAATGCAAGCACTGTAAAATAAGATTTTCTTCGGACTTTTAACCCCGGGGGGTTAGCCACCCAGGATAACCCAAGAAAGTCAGGACGTCATCGAGGACTGTCTAACTTATTTCCATTGTGGTCCTCAATCTTGTCCCCCAGGATGCCACCCACACCAGCCGACTAACACCCTGGTACCTATTTGCTGCTAGGTGAACAGGACAACAGATGTAAGGAAACGAGTCGAAATGTTTCCACCCGCCGGGATTCGAACCTGGGCCCTCCGTGTGTCAAGCGAGAGTTTTAGCCACCAGGCCACCTCTTCCATCCTTCAGAGTGCAGGCACTGCACTGTAGTGTTTAATGTCAGTAACATCAACCCTTACAATGGATGATGTCAATAACATCAACAAGAGAGTGTTTGATGTTAGCAGCAAGAACACAGTGACTGATATCACTGTAACATCAATAACACAGAGGTTGATATTATTGACAACAATAGTGCAGTGCTTGATGTCACTGACATTAAAGCTTCAGTGATTTATGTAACTAACATCGACACCGAAAAGGTTAATGCATCTGATATAAATATCACAATAACTGATGTAACGGACATCAACGCACTTGTGGTTGATGTAACTCACAAGAACACCCAAGTGGTTGATGCGACTAATAACAACACCCCAGTGGTTGATGTCACCTAAATAGTAGTTGTCACTTAAATCGACATCACAGTGGTTTATGTCACTGACATCAACCCTAAAATGGCTCATTTGACTGTCGTCAGTAACACAGTGTATAACTTTACTGACATCAATACCACAGTGGTTGACGTCATTAACATAAACACCACGGAAAAATGTCACGCACATCAGCTTCGTATTAGTTGATGTTACGAACGTTGATGCTGTGGCAGATGATGTCTCAGACACTGATGCTGTGGTACTTGACGTCACTGACATCACATTAACTAATATCACAAATATCAGCTCAATAGTAGTTGATGTCGGTGACATGAAAATCACGACAGATGTCACTAACATCAGACACCACTACTGTTGATGTAGCTACAGAAATAACACTCTGTATTTTTCCTGACAGCTGGAAAAAAGGAGTATGGATGTTCACCAGCAGCCATCAACGCCACTCTGATTGATGTCTCGGACTCAACAACAACTTACTGCAATACAACACTTTGCAACAATGGTGATGTTGCTACTGCAACATCATCAATCTTGCTCACTGCTCTCACCACCTTCATTCTTCACTCCCTTTAAAGATTTTTATTAATCATGACGGAATGAAGAACCAAACCCGTAAGAATCAGTCACCAAAGAGAGGGGTGGAAAGCTATGTTAGCATTATATGTTTACAGGTCTGTATGTTTACAGGTCTGTATGTTTACAGGTCTGTATGTTTACAGGTCTGTATGTTTACAGGTCTGTATGTTTATGTTAAGCTTATATGTTTACAACGGATCAGATTGTTTGCAGATTGTTTGCAGTGACTCCACACACACACACACACACACACACACACACACACACACACACACACACACACACACACACACACACACACACACACACACACATTAGCTGATATAAGGAGATTATAGTCAAAGAGCCAGAAGTGAATATACACAGATAAGGAAGGAGGTCCAGCTGCAATACGAAAACAGTATAGTAGCGAAAACCTGACTTAAGTCTGACCCGAAGCTGTTGTATAGCCACATCAGGAGAAAAACAACAGTCAATGACCAGGTAATGAAGCTGAGGAAGGAAGGAGGAGAGATCACAAGAAACGACTGAGAAGTATGTGAAGAACTCGACATGAGATTTAGAGAAGTATGTAATGTGGAGACAAGAACAACTCCAGAAAGCCGGAATGGTAGGGTGCACTGTTAAGTGCTGGACACAATACACACAACTGAGGAGGAGACGAAGAGGCTGATAAGCGAACTAGATACTGCTGTACATTAATAACATCTCTATTCAAGGCAGGTAAACTGCAGAAACAGTGCATGTACAGGGAACCTTCACTACACATATAAGTTCTGTTAAACACCTTAACTACTAGGAACACTTGGAAGCACTTGACTTGCAATCACTGGAGCCAAGGTGAGAGAGATACATCATAATATACATCAGGTGGACTGGTCCCTAATCTGCATACAGAAGTCACTCCCTACGAAAGCAAAAGACTTGGCAAGGGATGCAGCATATGCCCAGTGAAAAGTAGGGGAGCCATTAGTACACTAAGAAAAATCACAGGAAGTGTCTGAGGCCCAAGACTGTTCAACAGCCTCCCACCACTCATAAGGATAACTATCAATAGTCCACTGGTTTCCTTCAAGTGCCGGATCAACCGAGCAATAGTTCGTATGTTGGACTACTTGCGGCCCTGATCCACTGGGAGGCCTGGTCACGAACTGGGCCGCGAGGGCGTTGATCACAGGAATACCGTCCAGGTAGACTCCAGGTAGACCTCAAAGGCGATGGAACCGGGCAACATCTCTTCGTGGGTCCTGAAGGAGGAAGCAGAGGCGCTGTGTGTGCCATTAACAACAATCTTAACACATCTATCGAAACACCACGGCGACTGCCAGAGATGTGGAACACAGTAAATGTACTACCTATTTTAAAAAAAGGAGACAGACACACAGCATTACATATATATATATATATATATATATATATAATATATATATATATATATAATATATATATATATTCTTCTTTCAACGTACCAGCCGTATCCCACCGAGGTGGGGTGGCCCAAAAGAAAAAACTGAAGTTTCTCCTTTTCAAATTTAGTAATATACAGGAGAAGGGGTTTACAGACCTCCGTAGACTCCAGGCATTAGTCGCTCTACGACAAGCATGGTACGGGAAATTCTTGTGGGTCCCAAGGAGAACAGAGGCAATATTACATAACAACAATTAAAAATCTATAGAAAACCCACGGCGACTGCCATAATGTTGAAACACATGTAAATGTACTACCTAGTTTAAAAAAGAGCAGACACCTTACATCTTCATATATTATATATATATATATATATATATATATATATATATATATATATATATATATATATATATATATATATGTCGTGCCGAATAGGCAGAAATTGCGATCTTGGCTTAAATAGCAACGCTCATCTTGCCATATAGGACAAGTGAAAATTTGTGTATGCAATAATTTCGCCAAAATCATTCTGAACCTAACGAGAAAAATATATTTGATTGTGTTTGTTTAGTACTAAATTACTGTAAACGTATTTAAAATATATTTAGTTGGGTTAGGCTAAAATAAATTGTTCTTGTTATAATAAGGTTAGGTAAGTTTTCTAAGATTCTTTTGGTGCAAAATTAAAAATTTTTACATTAACATTAATGAAAAAAATATATCTTTAAACGTATAAGAGAAAATTTCGGAAAGGACTTAATTTTAAATGAGTTCTTGCTAATTGACCAGTTCTACATATTCGGCACGACATATATATATATATATATATATATATATATATATATATATATATATATATATAGGTAGTAGGTTGGTAGACAGCAACCGCCCAGGGAGGTACTACCGTCCTGCCAAGTGAGTGTAAAACGAAAGCCTGTAATTGTTTTACATGATGGTAGGATTGCTGGTGTCCTTTTTTCTGTCTCATGAACATGCAAGATTTCAGGTACGTCTTGCTACTTCTACTTACACTTAGGTCACACTACACATACATGTACAAGCACATATATACACACCCCTCTGGTTTTCTTCTATTTTCTTTCTAGTTCTTATTCTTGTTTATTTCCTCTTATCTCCATGGGGAAGTGGAACAGAATTCTTCCTCCGTAAGCCATGCGTGTTGTAAGAGGCGACTAAAATGCCGGGAGCAAGGGGCTAGTAACCTCTTCTCCTGTATATATTACTAAATGTAAAAGGAGAAACTTTCGTTTTTCCTTTTGGGCCACCCCGCCTCGGTGGGATACGGCCGGTGTGTTGAAAGAAAAGAAAGATATATTATATATATTATTATATATATATATATAATATATATATATATATATATATATATATATATATTTATATATATATATATATATAATATATATATACTA
>NC_069440.1:34881473-34936969 GCF_026875155.1 Cherax quadricarinatus
A
Source organism: Cherax quadricarinatus (assembly GCF_026875155.1). NCBI lineage: Eukaryota > Metazoa > Arthropoda > Malacostraca > Decapoda > Parastacidae > Cherax > Cherax quadricarinatus. Next base: position 34,881,475 of record NC_069440.1, read on the forward strand.
CAATAAAAATGAGTTGTTTTGATATTAATGGTGAATTTATTGTTTCCCATCCTGGCTGGCCCAGCATCCTGTGATATTAATGGTCAGTTTATTGTTTCCCATCCTGGCTGGCACAGCATCCTGTGATATTAATGGTCAGTTTATTGTTTCCCATCCTGGCTGGCCCAGCATCCTGTGATATTAATGGTCAGTTTATTGTTTCCCATCCTGGCTGGCACAGCATCCTGTGATATTAATGGTCAGTTTATTGTTTCCCATCCTGGCTGGCACAGCATCCTGTGATATTAATGGTCAGTTTATTGTTTCCCATCCTGGCTGGCACAGCATCCTGTGATATTAATGGTCAGTTTATTGTTTCCCATCCTGGCTGGCACAGCATCCTGTGATATTAATGGTCAGTTTATCGTTTCCCATCCTGGCTGGCACAGCATCCTGTGATATTAATGGTCACTTTATTGTTTCCCATCCTGGCTGGCCCAGCATCCTGTGATATTAATGGTCAGTTTATTGTTTCCCATCCTGGCTGGCCCAGCATCCTGTGATATTAATGGTGAATTTATTGTTTCCCATCCTGGCTGGCCCAGCATCCTGTGATATTAATGGTCAGTTTATTGTTTCCCATCCTGGCTGGCCCAGCATCCTGTGATATTAATGGTCAGTTTATTGTTTCCCATCCTGGCTGGCCCAGCATCCTGTGATATTAATGGTCAGTTTATTGTTTCCCATCCTGGCTGGCACAGCATCCTGTGATATTAATGGTCAGTTTATTGTTTCCCATCCTGGCTGGCACAGCATCCTGTGATATTAATGGTCAGTTTATTGTTTCCCATCCTGGCTGGCACAGCATCCTGTGATATTAATGGTCAGTTTGTTTCCCATCCTGGCTGGCACAGCATCCTGTGATATTAATGGTCAGTTTATTGTTTCCCATCCTGGCTGGCCCAGCATCCTGTGATATTAATGGTCAGTTTGTTTCCCATCCTGGCTCGCCCAGCATCCTGTGATATTAATGGTCAGTTTGTTTCCCATCCTGGCTGGCCCAGCATTCTTGTAATATTAATGGTCAGTTTATTGTTTCCCATCCTGGCTGGCACAGCATCCTGTGATATTAATGGTCAGTTTATTGTTTCACCATACTGGCTGGCACAGCATCCTCGTGATATTAATGGTGAGTTTATTGTTCCTCATACTGGCTGACACAGCATCCTCGTGATATTAATGGTGAGTTCATTGTTTCACCATACTGGCCGGCACAGCATCCTGTGATATTAATGGTCAGTTTATTGTTTCACCATACTGGCTGGCACAGCATTCTGTGATATTAATGGTGAGTCTGTTTCACCATCCTGGCTGACACAGTATCCTGTGATATTAATGGTGAGTTTATTGTTTCACCATACTGGCTGGCACAGCATCCTGTGATATTAATGGTGAGTCTGTTTCACCATCCTGGCTGGCACAGTATCCTGTGATATTAATGGTGAGTTTATTGTTTCACCATACTGGCTGTCACAGCATTCTCGTGATATTAAATGGTGAGTTTATTGTTTCACCATACTGGCTGGCACAGCAACCTCGTGATATTAAATGATCAGTTTATTGTTTCACTATACTGGCTGGCACAGCATCCTTGTGATATTAAATGGTGAGTTTATTGTTCTTCATATTGGCTGGCACAGCATCCTCGCGTTATTAATGGTGAGTTTATTGTTCCTCATACTGGCTGGCACAGCATCCTCGCGTTATTAATGGTGAGTTTATTGTTCCTCATATTGGCTGACACAGCATCCTCGCGTTATTAATGGTGAGTTTATTGTTCCTCATACTGGGTGGCACAGCATCCTCGCGTTATTAATGGTGAGTTTATTGTTCCTTATCCTGGGTGGCACAGCATCCTTGCATTATTAATGGTGAGTTTATTGCTCCTTATACTGGCTGGCACAGCATCCTTGCGTTATTAATGTTGAGTTTATTTTTCCTTATACTGGCTGGCACAGCATCCTTGCGTTATTAATGGTCAGTTCATTGTTCCTCATGTTCGCTGGCACAGCATCCTCGTGTCGGCATTTAATATTCAGCTTTCGTTTTCCAAATTTTTTTTTTTTTTGCACTTTCTGATTTTGCTTCACTGTAAATAAAGGATCTTCAGATAATACGCTTCTAATGTAAACTCTGGGGTTGTAGACCATAATGTCGACAGCTATGTGAATCCAGTTACTATGAGGAGAAAATCAGTATTTCGATAACGTTATGCATTATATACATAGCGAAAGGCTATCCAATGGAAGGACTTTTCCGCATTCTTATTTCTTTGTTTCCACATTTAATTTTTGTCTGACGACTGTTCTTGTGGATCTTAATGATTGAGAAGTGATCCAACAGATCTTATTGCAAGAGAATTAGAACAGCAGTAGCTATTATTTGAGATATCCTTCAGCCCTTATTGAGGCAAGAAGTGGAAGCCACTTTTGTTTGAAGAGTGTAACAGCAGCTTTTATTGTTTAAGAAGCTGTTCAACAGCTATTGTTGGTTGAGGAGTGGTCCAGTAGCTATTGTTGGTCGAGGAGTGGTCCAGTAGCTCTTGTTGGTCGAGGAGTGGTCCAGTAGCTATTGTTGGTCGAGAAGTGGTTCACTAGCTCTTGTTGGTCGAGCAGTGGTCCAGTAGCTATTGTTGGTCGAGGAGTGATCCAGTAGCTATTGTAGGTCGAGCAGTGGTCCAGTAGCTCTTGTTGGTCGAGCAGTGGTCCAGTAGCTATTGTTGGTCGAGGAGTGATCCAGTAGCTATTGTAGGTCGAGCAGTGGTCCAGTAGCTATTGTTGGTCGAGAAGTGGTCCAGTAGCTATTGTTGGTCGAGGAGTGGTCCAGTAGCTATTGTTGATCGAGAAGTGGTCCAGTTGTGGAAAGGGTTCGTGGAGACATGATGATTGGAGTTAAACACACTTGTTGGATGGTAACACTATATTGCAGAGTGTGAGAAGGGAGAGCCCAAACTGCCTGTCCTGACGCCTGCTTGGATTATGGGGAACTGAGGCCTATGAAGCGCATCCCACATACTCATGCGGCATCACATGACGTCACACATGCTAGTCACTGAACCTACAGAAAGGGAGCCTAAATATATACATGGATGATACGATCTACAATATACTACATGAGTATACGTATAGGGAAATTCAGTAGCTATACTGACAGCTCGGTCATGTTACATGTTACGTATGTCGTCTCGACATACACTACAATGCTATAGGCTGAACAGGCAGGTGTGTCTGGGCTGATTCTATACAATGGCAAAGACATATGTAACTTAGAACTAATGGATGGTATCGTAATGGGTGTTAACATAATGGGTGTTAATGTAATGGGTGTTAGCATAATGGGTGTTAATGTAATGGGTGTTAACGTAATGGGTGTTAACGTAATGGGTGTTAACGTAATGGGTGTTAACGTAATGCATTACAAATTATAAGAACAAATCATGGTATAATAAAGGATGGAATTGATCGATCGATCTGTATTCATGCACTCTACGGATTCTGAGGAAGAATATATATATTTACAAAGGTGAAAGTAATTAACAGAAAAGGCAGATCTGGTGCGCACAGATCATTACTGCTAAATTCTCAGAATTCGGAGTGAACGTGAACACAAAAAAAAAGTTTTCTGAAAAACTGATCAGCTAATAACAAAACACACAGTTGACAACTTCATTCATCTTGAACATCTAATTATGCAGACTATGTACATTTAAACCCATCTATGCGAAGGTACAGCGCTGTATAGCCCTTGTGGCTTAGCGCTTCTTTTTGATTATAATAATATGCGAAGGTAAGATTTACATATGCAGAATGGTTATCGTCTTTGGGAGGATTGAATTCCTTTGCAATGGCTAACACATGCCTTGACTGAGGGCAATCTGAGCAAGTATCTACATAAGATACTTGGGGTTTCTCATTACTTGTCGTGTACACAAAGAATAACGGCATTCGGGTTGATTATCTGACTGAGTATTAGAGGTAGAGGGTACAGAGTCAAGAGGATTGTCAGCAACTGACACACTAGTCTGGGTAGAGATATCATCCTCGAGATTGCATACTAATTTCATATGATCTAAATGCGATTCCTTATACTGACCAGTACTAATTTCTCTATCCTTATACTTATTGCCATTGATATGTTCAACTACTCGATAAGGGCCAACAAACTTTTGATTGAGCTTAGGCATTGCGGATGTTTTGTTGAAATTAATCAGCATAACCCTTGAGCCTACTTTAACTTTGGTCAGCTTAGCACGGCTATTAGTTACTCTAGTAAATTCTGCTGTTGATTTATGAAGTGTTTCACGGATTCTTCTAAAAACACTTTGAGCTATGCTAAAACGAGTTGCTATGAAATCATCAGGGTTATAATTGGGTTTCGGTGTGGAATATAACAACTCATAAGGAAAATGCTTGTCTACACCGTACAATGCATAATGTGGAGTGTCACCTACAGAAGCATTGTAAGCAGAATTTATAGCACATTGAGCATCCGGTATAACTTCATCCCAAGTTTCACTATTGGGGTTGATAGTGGCTCTCAAAACATCAAATACTTTCTTATTTGTTCGTTCTGCCAAACCATTACTCGCAGGATGATGGGCAACAATGGTTGACTTAGAGATCTTGTATAAAGTACACAAATTTTCAAGAATCTCATTACAGAATTCACCTCCATTATCTGTTACTAAGGACTTAGGGGTGGTATGCCTGCAGATAATGCGTTCTTTAAACGCTTTAGCTACTGTCTCAGCAGTCTTATCTGCAATAGGAACTAACTCACAATATCTGGTGAAATGGTCTACCATAACACACAAATGTTTGTTGCCTTGGAGGGAACATTTAAAATTGGTTAACAAATCAAGCGCAACTCTTTCCTACAGTTCGCTAGAAGTTAGAAATATAAACACAAATGCAGTATAATGTGATCCTTTATTGACAACGTTTCACCCACGCAGTGGGCTTTTTCAAGTCACACACGGATCTACCTGGGGTTGGAAGGTACGGGAGTATTTATAGTTCAGAACGTTGAGGTCAGGTGAAGATTGCTGCATCAGATGATCTACCGGGTGGGGTTGTAGAGTCTTGGGTAGCTAGGCGGGGATATTGGACAAGTTGTGAGTAGACCTTCTGCAGTGTTCTATGTTCTTATGTGGGATAGCGATGAAGAAGTTTCTTGGCGAGTGGTTCAGCTATGTTATAGAAGCCATTGTTCTGGTTGAAATTGTTGGTTATAGAGATAAACGATGATTCCAGGATTCTTCTGTATTGAGTGTTGTCTTCTGTGGCTATAAGTCTTGAGTTTCTGTAGTTAATTAAATGGTTGTGTGAATTGCGATGTTGTACACAGGCATTCCTTGTATCGTCAGTCCTGCTTGCATATTGGTGTTAGCCCTCTGGCTAACCTTCCAGTAGGTTATTTATTCTGGAATAAAGGTATCAGTGGAGCAGGATCTGTCAGGACATGAACAGGGTACTGATAAATAATGTCTTGGAAGTGCTTTAAAGACCATACTATTGCTAAAGCTTCTTGCTCTGTTACTGTATAATTACGTTCAGCCTTCATAAGGACTCGACTAGCAAATGCAACTGCGTTGTACTTGCCATCAGTCTTCTGAGCTAGTACGGCGCCTATGCCAATTGAACTAGCATCAGTTATCAGATAGAAGGGTTTAGAAAAATCTGGAAACTTCAAAATTGGAGCAGACATTAGCTTTTCTTTTAGAGTTTGGAATGCTCTTTCGTGACGGAAGGTCCAAATGAAAGATGCATCTTTCTTAAGAAATTCAGTTAGAGCAGCTGCTATGGAAGAAAAATTAGCAATGAAAGATCTATAAAAACCTGCTAGACCCACAAAGATCTTATTGTATCAGCAGTTTTGGGAGATGGAAAATTTAGTACTGCCGTTACTTTACTTTGATCAGTCGTAACCCCTCTAGGAGTGACTACGTGACCAAGAAACTTAATTTCTGATATGAAAAATTGACATTTAGACAGTTTGATCTTTAAATTGGTTTCTTCAAGCTTACCAAGTACTACATCAAGTCTTTTCAGATGTGTATTCGCATCTTCAGACATGACGATTACGTCATCTCTGTACACCATAAGTGCCTTACCTATGAGACCTCTAAAGATTTTGGTCATGAGCCTTGAGAACGTGATTGGGGAAGATTGTAACCCAAAGGCCATATGGAGGAAATGATAATGACCTGTGGGAGTGGAGAATGCAGTTAACTCTTGGCTGTCCACGTGAAGAGGGACTTGCCAAAGCCCCTGTAACAAGTACAGGGTCGAAAAGACTTTGTTATCTCCGATATTGCATAAAAGATCAAGTACAAGAAGTGGGAAGCTATCTGGAATAGTTTTCGCATTTAACTTCCTAAAGTCAATCACTGGGCACAAAGTACTGTCCTTCTTAGGTATTGGGATCAAGGGTGCATTCCAAGGTGAATTGCTAGGTGCAATAACTCCATCATCAAGCATCTGATTGATCAATTCTTCTGCAACAGCAACTTGGGAATGAGGCATTCTGTACGCAGGTATATAGATAGGTCTAGTACCAGGTTCAAGTGGAATACGATGGGACAATAAGTTCGTTATACCCATTTTCTCACCTGGTAAGGCAATAATAGCTTTATGATGTTTGTTCAAAAGGGTCAACAAACACTTGACCTCCTCTGGGAAGTCAATGGGAGCTTAGTCTTTCTCCTCAACTGGTGGGATGGATAGATCCAGTGAAGTGGATGAGGTCTCCCCTGTTGAAATACCACCTGATCAGTGGGTCAGTGTTAAGTCATCCTGTACTTGAACAGGGTTAGGATAGTGAACCAGGTCAGCAAGATTGGTATTTGCTCTGAGACGAACACTGTGACCAGAAGTGTTAGCAAGGAATAAATGGATCTTACTGTCTCCTACAACATGTAAGGATGGTTCAACAAATAAACCCTTGAATTTGCAGGAATCACTGTCAACTAGGACGTTATCGCCATCTGGACCACTAGGAACAACAACAGACACTCTGGTGAGAGCACTAGAGATGGCATTACTAGTGTCAAGTAATCGTTTTCCAACAAGGCATCCCCTGTGGAGAAACTACTATTTGAACTAGCAGTCATTGCAGGGATAGACTGTGCACTCAAGGAAGTCTGAGTGCCCTTGGATACTTGAGGCAATGGAACACTATCCTGCATGTCTGAAGGTGTAGGTGGAACACAGATGGGAGTGACAGAGTTATTAGTGCCTGACCGCTCGGGTACGCTACTGGAAAATGCATTGGCTTGTAATGACTTAATCTGAACGTCACACTCTGCGGCAGTATGGCAGATCTAGGATCCAAGCTTTTATCCCCAAAATGGAATGATCAAGTCATCAATTTGGGCATGCCATCGATAAGGGTCAAGCACAATACATAAGTCTCTCATGGAAGCAAATCCCAGTAGAAGGTCACCAGGGAAAGTAATCTGGTTGACAACAAGGAAAGAAGCAGTAGTCTCTACCTTGGATGGAAAACGTGAGGGAAGTCTGAAGGGAAACAGCTACTCCACTAAGGGAGGTTACAATAGTTGGTTCAACGAGGAGGACACGTAACTGCTTATCTTTAAACAAACTAGACCTGATAATGTTGACTTGTGCACCAGAGTCCATGAACACATGAATGGGCGCTTTATGAATTGATGCTTGCACAATAGGGCCTATCGTTTCATTGGGAGTTATGTGCAAACAAAAAGGTGGGTTGTCATTGGAAAAGGCATGTTCTACTTCATCCCCAAAATCATCTACGCCAGAGACATGTGAAGCAACATCATTAGCGGGGTTGTCATTCTCGAGACTGTCACCATGGGACAGGTTGACTGGGGTGCTCAGATTCCCCCAAATTGGAAGAATGAGGCTGGTTCTGGTTAGTCTGAGAACCCCAACTTCTATTTCCTCTCCTGGCTCTGCGGTTGGAATGGCCATGGAAGGATCTAGAGTACTGAAGGTTGTAGAGAGCATTACACTCGGATGTGTCATGACCATGAATTCTGTGATAAGTAAAGTAAGACAGATCGGACTGATACCCATTAGCATTATGATACCTCTTAGAGTGACTATCAGGACAATTTACTGCGATATGGCCATGGTAACCACAATTATAGCAGGTTCTTTGGCTATAGGTACTATACATACTATGAGTGCTACGGGAATGATGACTCTTGACACTAGCTTTGGATGACGGTTGCGAGTGATTTCGATCGTGAGTTTTGGTTTTAGCACAAACAAGAGGAGGTACGGGATTAGACAAAGCTGCTGACATAGGCCTTCGATAGGGAAAGGTTCCCTTGGGACACAAGTCACACACATGGATGAGAGCTGCAAGCGGCCCCATTGTGGCAATTAGAGGATTGGAATTATACACATACATGGAAGTTGGAGGCATTAACTGTTTAATAACTCCAAATGCTGCTAATTTGGCAAACCCCTCGAGAGCTCTTTTATCATCGTCTGCAAGATAGTTGGGATGTTGACCGGCCTGAACGAATGAGGTCATGAGGTTATTTAAATGAAGAACAAATGCATCTAATGATTCTTCTGGCCTCGGCGCTGTGCACACTAATTCCTTAAGGACAACGAAAGGAACAGTCACTCTCACTGGGTCAAGAGAATTACGTACTAACTGCTCATAATCTTCCCACCTGGTGAGACCCTGAAAGTCCTTCATCTGAATCAAGTTAAAGACATTTGAGGTGGCTGGTGAAGGAGCTAAACTTTTCTTTCCGATACTAATGATACAACTTTCAGATGGGGGGCCATCTACTGAGGCATTTGCTCTAGTGCGAACAGTATTAAACCATGCTTCCAGGTTGTCTGGAATCCCATTGAACAACGGCATAGCATCATAAGAGTCACAACTAAAATTATGAAGTCTGAGTGTGTCTATCGTTTGATAAAGAATTACTCGAATTTTGGACTGACGAATTATGGCTTGGACTAGGAGAATGTGCTGAGGCATCGCTTGAGAAGACTTGAGACATGCTTGCAAAATGTGAAACAAGAATTTAAAGAAACAAAAAAAATATAACTGGGAAACACACAAGACAGTAGACGTAAATGGGAAGAATATACTTAACTATTCTGCATAAGTAAAGAAAAATTGACAAGTCACACTATAAGCAAGGAAAACTCACATAAAAATAATATACTCAACTGGGTAAGCAACACTTTGAAAATCAAGAGAAATTGTACTTTACTCAAATCAAATTTACTCAAATTTACTTTAAATTGAATTAATGGCACAGTGAGTTGTCTTTACTCTCAATTCAATAAAGAAATTCAACAATATATGACAAATCAAGCAAAAATGACAAAATGGAATCAATAAATCTTGTGCAAAATTAAAACAAACTGGGAAAGCACTTCACTAAAAATAAAATAAAATGACACACAAAGAATAAAATATTATGCACAAAACAAGAAATATAAAACTGAAATCACAAAATATTGCACTGAAATAAACTGTAGCAATATTGCAACTAACAGTTACTAATCAAAAAGTACTGCACAATACAACACTACATAAAAAACTTTTGAAAGAACAAAATTTAATGGCAGCACATTACTTGCACAAGAATCATTGCAAATGAGTCGATACTGCAATAATAAAAAAAATTGCACACACAAGAAAATGCAGTTCACAAAGACAATAAAAAATGATCAAGGAATGAACTGACTGAACACTTTAACTCTTAATTGCAGCTTAAGCAAACACTGAACAAGCAAAAGAATGATTTACTTTTAAAAAGTTAAAAATTGCACCAAGAGTGAATTTGTTCAATGAAATATGAAAAGTAATAAAGGGCAAAAAATACAAAACAGAGAAAGGTTAACACTCACAATAAGGCAGGAACACAACACATCAGTATATGCACAATACTATAAGAATTTTCTTGCAATGAAGCTTGGGGGTGACAAAAATTGGAAAATAATTTTCTTGCTTCAAACAAAATTAATGGCACTATTGTCTGTGGAGATAAGACAAATTAGACACTGTCTAAATGAAAATAATTAACACAAGAATGGTCAACACACAGAAAAAATGGCAAATGAATGAATGAAATAAAAAAAAATCAGCAAGGACACAGATGCTGGGAGAGGAAAAAAAATAACTGAGACAACTCTGAGTTGTGATGCAGAATATAAGATAACAAGTTACTGAATTACTTCACTGCATAAATTACTAGGCAAGGAACACAATACTGGGAACACACAATAACTTATGAAGTGTAAACACAAGTTTATACTGCTTATATATTGTGCACAACAAGGAAAAATGGAAAAGTACTTACTGCATGTGTACATAAAAAAATGAACACAACACAACAGACATAATAAAGCACAAAAATTTAAACGCTGAAGGAAGAAGAAAGAAAATATTGCAAACAGAATGTAATAAACACAGTCTATTCAAGAGTCACTGAATGTCACAAGAAATCACTGAAAAAATTGTCTCAACACTTGCAAATGTCTCTATAAAAATATTACCATTGTAGCGACATTGGTGGAGAATGAAACTAGTGATGGGAGGTGGAGGAAGGTTGGTAGTAGCTGGCACAGCACTCCACTACCCGGCAAATTCTCGAAGTTTTTGCGATTAAATCGACGATAGACTCACACAGGAGGCTTTTACATAGGCGTACAGGGTCGAAGGAACAAACTTGCTTCTTGACCTCCTATGTGGTTCGTAAAATAAAGTGCTAGGACCCGTTACAAGGGTACAAAAAAACAGAGGTGGGTGTGGGTGAGTGAGGCAGTGCAGCGGAACACTGTGGTGACTAGGCCTCCGGGATGGGATAAGCAGCGTAAGCCCACGTGACACCCACACTAGGCATAAGAATATAAGAACATAAGAAAGGAGGATCACTGCAGCAGGCCTGTTGGCCCGTACTAGGCAGGTCCTTCACAATTCATCCCACTAACAAAACATTTGACCAACCCAATTTTCAATGCTACCCAAGAAATAAGCTCTGATGTGCAAGTCCCACTCAAATCCAACCCCTCCCACTCATGCACTTATCCAACCTAAATTCGAAACTACCCAAAGTCCTAGCCTCAATAACCCAACTAGGTAGACTGTTCCACTCATCAACTACCCTATTTCCAAACCAATACTTTCCTATGTCCTTTCTAAATCTAAACTTATCTAATTTAAATCCATTACTGCGGGTTCTCTGTTGGAGAGACATCCTCAAGACCTTATTAATATCCCCTTTATTAATACCTATCTTCCACTTATACACTTCGATCAGGTCTCCCCTCATTCTTCGTCTAACAAGTGAATGTAACTTAAGAGTCTTCAATCTTTCTTCATAAGGAAGATTTCTAATGCTATGTATTAATTTAGTCATCCTACGCTGAATGTTTTCTATCGAATTTATGTCCATTCTGTAATATGGAGACCAGAACTGAGCTGCATAATCTAGGTGAGGCCTTACTAATGATGTATAAAGCTGCAGTATGACCTCTGGACTTCTGTTGCTTACACTTCTTGATATAAATCCCAGTAATCTATTTGCCTTATTACGCATGCTTAGGCATTGCTGTCTTGGTTTAAGGTTGCTGCTCACCATAACCCCCAAGTTCTTTTCGCAATCTGTATGGCTAAGTTCTACATCATTTAACTTATAAGTGCTAGGGTTATGGGCACTCCCGAGCTTAAGAACCTTGCATTTATCTACATTGAACTGCATCTGCCACTTTTCGGACCAAGAATAGAGTTTGTTTAAATCCTCCTGAAGTTCCCTAACATCTACGTTTGAATCAATTATCCTACCTATCTTTGTGTCATCGGCGAATTTGCTAATATCACTAGTAACATCCTCATCAAGATCATTGATATATATCATAAACAACAACGGGCCCAAGACTGATCCCTGTGGAACGCCACTTTTTACAGATCCCCACTCGGATTTAACCCCATTTATGGACACTCTCTGCTTCCTGTCTGTGAGCCATGACTCGATCCACGAGAGTACTTTTCCCCCAATGCCATGAGCTGCCACTTTCTTTAACAGTCTTTGGTGCAGAACTCTATCAAAAGCCTTACTAAAATCTAAGTAAATAATATCAAATTCTTTATCGTGGTCAACAGCCTCTAAAGCTTTACTGAAGAAAGTTAATAAATTAGTTAGACAAGACCGGCCTCTTGTGAATCCATGCTGAGTATCATTAATCAAGCTATGCTTATCGAGATGGCTTCTTATAATCTCAGCTATAATTGACTCTAGTAATTTGCCTACAATTGAGGTTAGGCTTATTGGGCGGTAATTTGACGGTAACGACTTGTCCCCTGTTTTAAAAATAGGAATTACATTAGCCATCTTCCACATATCAGACACTACACCTGTTTGAAGAGATAAATTAAAAATATTAGTTAATGGTTCACAGAGTTCCATTTTGCATTCCTTAAGAACCCTTGAAAAAACCTCATCAGGACCCGGCGACTTATTTTGCTTCAGTCTGTCTATCTGCTTCACAACCATTTCACTAGTGACTGTGATGTTACATAATTTATCTTCTTCTGGCCCACTATAAAAATATTATAAGCCGGGCTGACTTAAAAAAAAAAAATACCACGACACCACAGGGATGGTAAAGCACTCAGAACAGCTTGAACTGGAAGTACAAAGCGACAGTGAAGGCTGGAACTCACGTGGCTTGCTTGAGTACTGGGTTAGTTGCTGGCTTGCTTGGCTTAACCCTTCACACAGACTGGCTTGAGAACTTGTAACAATGAGCGCAGCAGGGGTGGAAAGCTGGCTTAGCAGGAAAGGCTGGTACTGGCTGGTACTTAAGACAGGCTGGATGGTGCAGGGATGGGTCCCACCCATAGATTGGCTTGGTGGCTTGGCTTAATTTGCAAACCCGGGTCAACCCCTCGGAAGTAATGCAAATAGGAAAATAAAACACTAAGACACAAAGACTGATCAGGAAGTAGGAAGCAAACAGGCTGGTGGACGCTTGACTGGGATGTGAAGTGTCGGCAGGCCTAAGCAGGAAATGGCGGCCGGCTCAGTAGAAATTTATCTCCAGAAATCGCTGTATTCCTCAGAATTACAGGCCCTCCACTGCCACCATTTGTGGAAAGGGTTCGTGGAGATATGATGGTTGGAGTTAAACACACTTGTTGGATGGTAACACTATATTGCAGAGTGTGAAAAGGGAGAGCCCAAACTGCCTGTCCTGACGCCTGCTTGGATTATGGGGAACTGAGGCCTAGGAAGCGCATCCCACATACTCATGCGGCATCACCTGACGTCACACATGCTAGTCACTGAGCCTACTGAAAGGGAGCCTAAATATATACATACATGATACGATCTACAATATACTACACGAGTATACGTATAGGGGAATTCAGTAGCTATACTGACACAGTAGCTGTTGTTGGTCAAGGAGTTGTCCAGTAGCTATTGTTTGTCTAGAAGTGGTCCAGTAGCTATTGTTGGTCGAGGAGTGGTCCAGTAGCTAATGTTGGTCTAGGAGTGGGCCAGTAGCTACTCTTGGTTGAGGAGTGGTCCAGTACCTATTGTTGGTCGAGAAGTGGTCCAGTAGCTATAGTTGGTCGAAGAGTGATCCAGTAGCTATTGTTGGTCGAGAAGTGGTCCAGTAGCTATTGTTGGTCTAGAAGTGGTTCAGTAGCTATTGTTGGTCGAGGAGTGGTTCAGTAGCTATTGCTGGTCTAGAAGTGGTCCAGTAGCTATTATTGATCGAGGAGTGGTCCAGAAGCTATTGTTGGTCGAGGAGTGGTCCAGTAGCTATTGTTGGTCGAGGAATGGTCCAGTAGCTATTGTTGGTCTTGAAGTGGTCCAGCAGCTATTGTTGGTCGAGGAGTGGTCCAGTAGCTATTGTTGGTCGAGGAGTGGTCCAGTAGCTATTGTTGGTCGAGGAGTGGTCCAGTAGCTATTGTTGGTCGAGGGTGGTCCAGTAGCTATTGTTGGTCGAGGAGTGGTCCAGTAGCTATTGTTGGTCGAGGAGTGGTCCAGTAGCTATTGTTGGTCGAGGAGTGGTCCAGTAGCTATTGTTGGTCGAGGAGTGGTCCAGTAGCTATTGTTGGTCGAGGAGTGGTCCAGTAGCTATTGTTGGTCGAGGAGTGGTCCAGTAGCTATTGTTGGTCGAGGAGTGGTCCAGTAGCTATTGTTGGTCCAGGAGTGGTCCAGCAGCTATTGTTGGGTCCAGGAGTGGTCCAGTAGCTATTGTTGGTCGAGGAGTGGTCCAGTAGCTATTGTTGGTCCAGAGTGGTCCAGTAGCTATTGTTGGTCGAGGAGTGGTCCAGTAGCTATTGTTGGTCGAGGAGTGGTCCAGTAGCTATTGTTGGTCGAGGAGTGGTCCAGTAGCTATTGTTGGTCCAGGAGTGGTCCAGCAGCTATTGTTGGTCCAGGAGTGGTCCAGTAGCTATTGTTGGTCCAGGAGTGGTCCAGTAGCTATTGTTGGTCCAGGAGTGGTCCAGCAGCTATTGTTGGTCCAGGAGTGGTCCAGTAGCTATTGTTGGTCCAGGAGTGGTCCAGTAGCTATTGTTGGTCCAGGAGTGGTCCAGTAGCTATTGTTGGTCGAGGAGTGGTCCAGTAGCTAGGATAAAGCTCTGCACAGTGAAACATGACTTGCTAAAACTCTACACAGAGACAAACATGATTTTACAAATACCTTCTCAGAGTGAAACATTACTTGATAAATTTTAAGAGTGAAGCATGATTTGATGAAGCTCTATATAGTATGATACATGGCATGATAAAGCTCTATATAGTGTGATACATGGCATGATAAAGCTCTATATAGTGTGATACATGGCATGATAAAGCTCTATATAGTGTGATACATGGCATGATAAAGCTCTATATAGTATGATACATGGCATGATAAAGCTCTATATAGTGTGATACATGGCATGATAAAGCTCTATATAGTGTGATACATGGCATGATAAAGCTCTATATAGTGTGATACATGGCATGATAAAGCTCTATAGTGTGATACAGGGCATGATAAAGCTCTATATAGTGTGATACATGGCATGATAAAGCTCTATATAGTGTGATACATGGCATGATAAAGCCTATATAGTGTGATACATGGCATGATAAAGCTCTATATAGTGTGATACATGGCATGATAAAGCTCTATATAGTGTGATACATGGCATGATAAAGCTCTATATAGTGTGATACATGGCATGATAAAGCTCTATATAGTGTGATACATGGCATGATAAAGCTCTATATAGTGTGATACATGGCATGATAAAGCTCTATATAGTATGATACATGGCATGATAAAGCTCTATATAGTAAAAAAACATGGCATGATGAAGCTCTATATAGTATGATACATGGCATGATAAAGCTCTATATAGTGTGATACATGGCATGATAAAGCTCTATATAGTGTGATACATGGCATGATAAAGCTCTATATAGTGTGATACAGGGCATGATAAAGCTCTATATAGTGTGATACATGGCATGATAAAGCTCTATATAGTGTGATACATGGCATGATAAAGCTCTATATAGTGTGATACATGGCATGATAAAGCTCTATATAGTGTGATACATGGCATGATAAAGCTCTATATAGTGTGATACATGGCATGATAAAGCTCTATATAGTGTGATACATGGCATGATAAAGCTCTATATAGTGTGATACATGGCATGATAAAGCTCTATATAGTGTGATACATGGCATGATAAAGCTCTATATAGTGTGATACATGGCATGATAAAGCTCTATATAGTGTGATACATGGCATGATAAAGCTCTATATAGTGTGATACATGGCATGATAAAGCTCTATATAGTGTGATACATGGCATGATAAAGCTCTATATAGTGTGATACATGGCATGATAAAGCTCTATATAGTGTGATACATGGCATGATAAAGCTCTATATAGTGTGATACATGGCATGATAAAGCTCTATATAGTGTGATACAGGGCATGATAAAGCTCTATATAGTGTGATACAGGGCATGATAAAGCTCTATATAGTGTGATACATGGCATGATAAAGCTCTTATAGTGTGATACATGGCATGATAAAGTCTATATAGTGTGATACATGGCATGATAAAGCTCTATATAGTGTGATACATGGCATGATAAAGCTCTATATAGTGTGATACATGGCATGATAAAGCTCTATATAGTGTGATACATGGCATGATAAAGCTCTATATAGTGTGATACATGGCATGATAAAGCTCTATATAGTGTGATATATGGCATGATAAAGCTCTATATAGTGTGATACATGGCATGATAAAGCTCTATATAGTGTGATACATGGCATGATAAAGCTCTATATAGTGTGTTTACAGGGCATGATAAAGCTCTATATAGTGTGATACATGGCATGATAAAGCTCTATATAGTGTGATACATGGCATGATAAAGCTCTATATAGTGTGATACATGGCATGATAAAGCTCTATGTAGTGTGATACATGGCATGATAAAGCTCTATATAGTGTGATACATGGCATGATAAAGCTCTATGTAGTGCGATACATGGCATGATAAAGCTCTATATAGTGTGATACATGGCATGATAAAGCTCTATATAGTGTGATATATGGCATGATAAAGCTCTATGTAGTGTGATAATGGCATGATAAAGCCTACTATGTGTGATACATGGCATGATAAAGCTCTATATAGTGTGATACATGGCATGATAAAGCTCTATGTAGTGTGATACATGGCATGATAAAGCTCTATATAGTGTGATACATGGCATGATAAAGCTCTATATAGTGTGATACATGGTATGATAAAGCTCTATATAGTGTGATACATGGCATGATAAAGCTCTATATAGTGTGATACATGGCATGATAAAGCTCTATATAGTGTGATACATGGCATGATAAAGCTCTGTATAGTGTGATACCTGGCATGATAAAGCTCTATATAGTGTGATACATGGCATGATAAAGCTCTATATAGTGTGATATATGGCATGATAAAGCTCTATATAGTGTGATACATGGCATGATAAAGCTCTATATAGTGTGATACATGGCATGATAAAGCTCTATATAGTGTGATACATGGCATGATAAAGCTCTATATAGTGTGATACATGGCATGATAAAGCTCTATATAGTGTGATACATGGCATGATAAAGCTCTATATAGTGTGATACATGGCATGATAAAGCTCTATGTAGTGTGATACATGGCATGATAAAGCTCTATATAGTGTGATACATGGCATGATAAAGCTCTATGTATGCGATACATGCATGATAAAGCTCTATATAGTGTGATACATGGCATGATAAAGCTCTATATAGTGTGATATATGGCATGATAAAGCTCTATGTAGTGTGATACATGGCATGATAAAGCTCTACGTAGTGTGATACATGGCATGATAAAGCTCTATATAGTGTGATACATGGCATGATAAAGCTCTATGTAGTGTGATACATGGCATGATAAAGCTCTATATAGTGTGATACATGGCATGATAAAAGCTCATATAGTGTGATACATGGTATGATAAAGCTCTATATAGTGTGATACATGGCATGATAAAGCTCTATATAGTGTGATACATGGCATGATAAAGCTCTATATAGTGTGATACATGGCATGATAAAGCTCTGTATAGTGTGATACCTGGCATGATAAAGCTCTATGTAGTGTGATACATGGCATGATAAATCTCTATGTAGTGTGATACATGGCATGATAAAGCTCTATTTAATGTGATACATGGCATGATAAAGCTCTATGTAGTGTGATACATGGCATGATAAAGCTCTATATAGTGTGATACATTAAAACACTCGCAGAATAACTAATAACATAATAAAGTTCTACTCTTACTGAAACATTATTAATAATGAAGCTCTACTCAGAGGGAAACATTACTGATAAAGCTCTACTCAGAATGGAACATTACTTGATAAAGCTCTACTCAGAGGGAAACATTACTGATAAAGCTCTACTCAGAATGGAACATTACTTGATAAAGCTCTACTCAAAGGAAACATTACTTGATAAAGCTCTACTCAGAATGGAACATTACTTGATAAAGCTCTACTCAGAGGGAAACATTACTGATAAAGCTCTACTCAGAATGGAACATTACTTAATAAAGCTCTACTCAGAGGGAAACATTACTGATAAAGCTCTACTCAGAATGGAACATTACTTGATAAAGCTCTAATCAAAAGGAAACAATACTTGATAAAGCTCTACTCAGAGGGAATCATTCCTTGGTAAAGCTGAACACAGTGAAATATTAACTGATAAAGCTCTACATAGAGTGAAACTTTGTCCCCCCAAAACCTTGCTCTACGTGTATCTTACAATTGGTATATGTATATTAATGGTGAGTGAGCTCTGAACTACCAACACAGAGAGCTCTCAAGAACTCTAAAGATGTCACTGGATGTTTAACAACAACTTGAACTGACCATTGTAAAGAATGAGGTGGCCCGAGGCCGGGTGCTGCACCTGCTGCTGCACCTGCTGCTGCACCTGCTGCTGCACCTGCTGCTGCACCTGCTGCTGCACCTGCTGCTGCACCTGCTGCTGCACCTGCTGCTGCACCTGCTGCTGCAACACTGCTGCTGCACCTGCTGCTGCACCCTGCTGCTGCACCTGCTGCTGGGGACCTGCTGCTGCACCTGCTGCTGCACCTGCTGCTGCACCTGCTGCTGCACCTGCTGCTGCAACCTGCTGCTGCACCTGCTGCTGCACCTGCTGCTGCCCCTGCTGCTTGCACCTGCGTGCACCTGCACCTGCTGCTGCACCTGCTGGCTGCACCTGCATGCTGCACCTGCTGCTGCACCCTGCTGCTGCACCTGCTGCTGCAAATGCTGCTGCACCTGTGCTGCTGCCCCTGCTGCTGCACCTGCTGCTGCCTCCTGCTGCTGCACCTGCTGCTGCACCTGCTGCTGCCCCTGCTGCTGCACCCGCTGCTGCAACCTGCTGGCTGCACCTGCTGCTGCACCTGCTGCTGCACCTGCTGCTGCACCTGCTGCTGCCACCTGCTGCTGCACCTGTGCTGCACCTGCTGCTGCACCTGCTGCTGCACCCTGCTGCTGCACCTGCTGCTTTCATTCTGCTGCTGCAACCTGCTGCTGCACCTGCTGCTGCACCTGCTGCTGCACCTGCTGCTGCCCCTGCTGCACCTGCTGCTGCCCCTGGTGCTGACACCTGCTGCTGCCCTACTGCTGCCCTGCTGCTGCACTGCTGCTGCACCTGCTGCTGCAGCTGCTGCGCCCCTGCTGCTGCACCTGCTGCTGCACCTGCTGCTGCACCTGCTGCTGCACCTGCTGCTGCCACCTGCTGCTGCACCTTTCTGCTGCACCTACTGCTGCCCCTGCTGCTTGCACCTGCTGCTGCACCTGCTGCTTTGCACCTGCTGCTGCACCTGCTGCTGCACCTGCTGCTGCACCTGCTGCTGCACCCGCTGCTTGCTGCACCTGCTGCTGCACCTTTCTGCTGCAACCTGCTCGCTGCACCT
Organism: Cherax quadricarinatus; assembly: GCF_026875155.1. Taxonomy (NCBI): domain Eukaryota; kingdom Metazoa; phylum Arthropoda; class Malacostraca; order Decapoda; family Parastacidae; genus Cherax; species Cherax quadricarinatus. The sequence continues at coordinate 34,901,025 of NC_069440.1, forward strand.
GCTGTTGCCCTGCTGCTGCACCTGCTGCTGCACCTACTGCTGTCCCTGCTGCTGCACCTGCTGCTGCACCTGCTGCTGCACCTGCTGCTGCCCCTGCTGCTGCACCTGCTGCTGCACCTGCTGCTGCACCTGCTGCTGCACCTGCTGCTGCCCCTGCTGCTGCCCCTGCTGCTGCACCTTGCTGCTGCACCTGCTGCTGCACCTGCTGCTGCACCTGCTGCTGCACCTGCTGCTGCACCTGCTGCTGCACCTGCTGCTGCCCTTGGTGCTGCACCTGCTGCTGCACCTACTGCTGCAAACCTGCTGCTGCACCTGCTGCTGCACCTGCTGCTGCCACCTGCTGCTGCACCTGCTGCGCACCTGCTGCTGCACCTGCTGCTGCACCTGCTGCTGCACCTGCTGCTGCACCTGCTTCTGTACCTGCTGCTGCCCCTGCTGCTGCCCCTGCTGCTGCACCTGCTGCTGCACCTGCTGCTGCACCTGCTGCTGCACCTGCTGCTGCCCCTGCTGCTGCCCCTGCTGCTGCACCTGCTGCTGCCCCTGCTGCTGCCCCTTGCTGCCCGCACCTGCTGCTGCACCTGCTGCTGCACCTGCTGCCTCTGCACCAGCTGCTGCACCTGCTGCTGCACCTGCTGCTGCCCTGCTGCTGCACCTGCTTCTGGGAACCTGCTTCTGCACCTGCTGCTGCACCTGCTGCTGGGACCTGCGCTGGCCCCTGCTGCTGCAACCTGCTGCTGCACCTGCTGCTGCCGCTGCTGCACCTGCTGCTGCACCTGCTGCTGCACCTGCTGCTGCCGCTGCTGCTGTCCCTGCTGCTGCACCTGCTGCTGCACCTGCTGCTGCACCTGCTGCTGCACCTGCTGGTGCACCTGCTGCTGCACCTGATTCTGCACCTGCTGCTGCACCTGCTGCTGCACCTGCTGCTGCACCTGTTTCTACACCTGATTCTGCATCTGCTGCTGCACCTGATTCTGCACCTGCTGCTGCACCTGCTGCTGCACCTGCTGCTGCACCTGCTGCTGCACCTGCTGCTGCACCTGCTGCTGCACCTACTTCTGCACCTGCTGCTGCACCTGGTGCTGCACCTACTTCTGCACCTGCTGCTGCACCTGCTGCTGCACCTGCTGCTGCATCTGCTGCTGCACCTACTTCTGCACCTACTTCTGCACCTGCTGCTGCACCTGCTGCTGCCCCCTGCTGCTGCACACCTGCTGCTGCATCTGCTGCTGCACCTACTTCTGCACCTGCTGCTGCACCTGCTGCTGCACCTGCTACTGCACTTACTTCTGCATCTGCTGCTGCACCTGCTGCTGCACCTGCTGCTGCACCTGCTGCTGCACCTGCTGCTGCACCTGCTGCTGCACCTGCTGCTGCATCTGCTGCTGCACCTACTTCTGCACCTGCTGCTGCACCTGCTGCTGCAACTACTTCTGCACCTGCTGCTGTAGCTGCTGCTGCACCTGCTGCTGCACCTACTTCTGCACCTGCTGCTGCACCTGCTGCTGCATCTGCTGCTGCACCTACTTCTGCACCTGCTGCTGCACCTGCTGCTGCACCAGCTGCTGCACCTGCTGCTGCATCTTCTGCTGCACCTACTTCTGCACCTGCTGCTGCACCTGCTGCTGCACCTACTTCTGCACCTGCTGCTGCACCTGCTGCTGCACCTGCTGCTGCACCTGCTGCTGCACCTACTTCTGCACCTGCTTTCTGCACCTGTTTCTGACACTGATCTGCATCTGCTGCTACACCTGATTCTGCACCTGCTGCTGCACCTGCTGCTGCACCTACTTCTACACCTGCTGCTGCACCTGCTGCTGCATCTGCTGCTGCATCTGCTGCTGCACCTGCTGCTGCACCTGCTACTACACCTGCTTCTGCACCTGTTTCTGCACCTGATTCTGCATCTGCTGCTACACCTGATTCTGCACCTGATTCTGCACCTTCTGCTGCACCTGCTGCTGCATCTGCTGCTGCATCTGCTGCTGCACCTGCTGCTGCACCTGCTGCTGCACCTGCTGCTGCACCTACTTCTGCACCTGCTTCTGCACCTGTTTCTGCACCTGATTCTGCACCTACTTCTGCACCTACTTCTGCCCCTGCTTCTGCCTCCCTTCTTACCTGTGCAATTCATTTCTGGCTCTACGACTGCTCTCCTTATTCTCCTGTGTCCTTTGCCTTCTATACTTCTTCCATTCCCTGGCACACTTGTTTCTTGCCTCCCTGCACCTTTGTGTGAACCATGGGCTCATCCTGGTTTTTTCATTATTCCTGTTACCCTTGGGTACAAACCTCTCCTCAGCTTCCTTGCATATTGTTGTCATATTTTCCATCATCTCGTTTACTGACTTCCCTGCCAGTTCTCTGGCCCACTGAACCCCGTTCAGGAAGTTCCTCATTCCTGTGTATTCCCCTTTCTTGTAGTTTGGCTTCATTCGTCCTGGCCTTCCTGCTTCCCCTTCCACTTGTAGCTCTACTGTGTATTCGAATCTTAAACCACATGATCACTGGTCCCAAGGGGTCTTTCATATGTGATGTCCTCGATATCTGCACTATTCAAGGTGAATACCAGGTTCAGTCTCGCTGGTTCATCCTCTCCTCTCTCTCTGGTAGTGTCCCTTACGTGTTAGTAGATGAAATTTTCCAGTACCACCTCCATCATCTTAGCACTCTACGTTTCTTGGCCCCCATGTGGCTCTAAGTTCTTCCAGTCGATTTCCTTGTGGTTGAAGTCACCCATGATCAGTAGCTTTTCTCCTGCATGTGTGTGTGTGTATGTGTGTACTCACCTAGTTGAGGTTGCAGGGGTCGAGTCCTAGCTCCTGGCCCCGCCTCTTGACTGGTCGCTACTAGGTCACTCTCCCTGAACCATGAGCTTTATCATACCTCTGCTTAATGATATGTATGGATCCAGCCTCCACTACATCGCTTTTCAAACTATTCCACTTCCTGACTACTCTGTGGCTGAAGAAATACTTCCTAACATCCCTGTGATTCATCTGTGTCTTCAACTTTCAACTGTGTCCCCTTGTTGTTGTGTCCCATCTCTGGAACATCCTGCCTTTGTCCAACTTGTGTGTGTGTGTGTGTGTGTGTGTGTGTGTGTGTGTGTGTGTGCCATCATGGTCAGGGGGAGACGTACCGGCAGGTTTCCTTACATCTACTGTTCATAAATGCTCTCAACTCATAAGTATAAATTGTGGCATGCTTGTGTCAGAAGCCAGACACAGGTATGGTAAGATTGTGACAGTGGGAGTCAGAGTGCACATGCTGTGGATTCCATCTCACATTGGTCTTCAGATGCATGATAGAACTGATAAATTGGCTAAGCTGTATGCTTTCAAAGAGGGAGTAGATTACAATCTTGGCCTGTCAGGTAGTAGTTTGAGAACAATATACGAAAGAACTTCAACTGAATTTTATTGACTTAAGACTCAGGGAGATTGACACAAGTCAGTCCATCTATCATCATTCCATCATGCAGGAGGAGCCACATGTCTATGGTGCATCCAACAAGATAAGCAGACTCTTGGATGTCACTACTGCCCGCCTCCGGCTGGGTTACAAGTATCTATGGCAGGTTAAATCACCACCACTAGATGTAGACCAAACGAAATGTAAACTTTGCCAGATGGACTATTGTCACACCCTGCGTCATTATGTACTGGAGTGTGATAAAATTAATGAATTTAGAGACAACTCACTCAGAAATGTTCAAGAAATGGCAAAGTATTTTATCCACAGTGGTATATTACAGACCATTCTGGAGAAATACCCTGACTTTGCTAGCTGTAAATAAAGCATTACACATATGTGCATGTTGTGTTGTGTGTGTGTGTGTGTGTGTGTGTGTGTGTGTGTGTGTGTGTGTGTGTGTGTGTGTGTGTGTGTGTGTGTGTGTGTGTGTGTGTAGGTGTGTGTGTGTGTGTGTGTGTGTGTGTGTGTGTGTGTAGGTGTGTGTGTGAGTGTGGGTGTGTGTGTGTGTGTGTGTGTGTGTGAGTGTGTGTGTGTGTGTGTGTGTGTGTGTGTGTGTGTGTGTGTGTGTGTGTGTGTGTGTGGGGTGTGTTGTAGGTGTGTGTGTGTGTGTGTGTGTGTGTGTGTGTGTGTGTGTGTGTGTAGGTGTGTGTGTGTGTGTGTGTGTGTGTGTGGTGTGTGTGTGTGTGTGTGATGTGTGTGTGTGTGTGTGTGTGTGTGTGTGGGGTGTTGTTGTGTGTGTGTGTGTGTGTGTGTGTGTGTGTGGGTGTGTGTGGGTGTGTGTGTGTGTGTGGTGGGGTGTGTGTGTGTGTGTGTGTGTGTGTGTGGTGTAGGTGTGTGTGTGTGAGTGTGGGTGGTGTGTGTGTGTGTGTGTTGTGTGTGTGTGAGTGTGTGTGTGTGTGTGTGTGTGTGTGTATGTGTATGTGTGTGTACTCACCTATTTGTGGTTGCAGGGGTCGAGTCACAGCTCCTGGCCCCGCCTCTTCACTGATTGCTACTAGGTCCTCTCTCTCCCTGCTCCATGAGCTTTATCATACCTCTCCTTAAAACTATGTATGGTTCCCGCCTCCACTACTTCACTTTCTAGGCTATTCCACGGCTTGACTACTCTATGACTGAAGAAATACTTCCTAACATCCCTTTGATTCATCTGAGTCTTCAACTTCCAATTGTGACCTCTTGTGTCTGTGTCCCATCTCTGGAACATCCGTCTTTGTCCACCTCGTCTATTAGGCGCAGTATTTTATATGTCGTTATCATGTCTCCCCTGACCCTCCTTGCCTCCAGTGTCGTCAGGCCGATTTCCCTCAATCTTTCTTCGTAGGACAATCCCCGTAGCTCTGGGACTAGTCTTGTTGCAAACCTTTGCACTTTCTCTAATTTCTTGACGTGCTTGACTAGGTGTGGATTCCAAACTGGTGCTGCATACTCCAGTATGGGCTTGACGTAAATGGTATACAGAGTCTTGAACGAATCCTTACTGAGGTATCGGAACGTTATCCGTAGGTTTGCCAGGCGCCCGTATGCTGCAGCAGTTATCTGATTGATGTGCGCCTCGGGGATATGCTCGGTGTTATACTCACCCCAGATCTTTTTCCTTGAGTGAGGTTTGGCAGACTTTGGCCGTCTAAACTATATTGTGTCTGCGGTCTTCTTTGCCCTTCCCCAATCTTCATGACCTTGCATTTGGCAGGGTTAAACTCAAGGAGCCAGTTGCTGGACCAGGCTTGTAGTCTGTCCAGGTCTCTTTGTAGTCCTGCCTGATCCTCATCCGATTTGATTTCTTCATTAACTTCACATCGTCCGCAAACAAAGACACTTCTGAGTCTATCCCTTCCGTTATATCATTCACATATACCAAGAACAGCACAGGTCCTAGGACTGACCCCTGTGGAACCCCGCTTGTCACAGGAGCCCACTCTGACACCTCGTCACGTACCATGACTCGTTGTTGCCTCCCTGTCAGGTATTCTCTGATCCATTGCAGTGCCTTTCCTGTTATGTGTGCCTGATCCTCTAGCTTTTGCAGTAACCTCTTGTGAGGAACTGTGTCGAAGGCCTTCTTGCAGTCCAAAAAAAATGCAGTCGATCCACCCCTCTCTCTCTTGTCTTACTTCTGTCACCTTGTCATAAAACTCTAGTAGGTTTGTGACACAGGATTTTCCCTCCCTGAAACCATGCTGGTTGTCAATTATACACTTGTTTCTTTCCAGGTGCTCCACCACTCTCCTCTGATGATCTTCTCCATGACCTTGCATATCTATACCACGTTAGTGATACGGGTCTGTAGTTTAGTGCCTTCGTCTGTCTCCCTTTTTAAAAATGGGACTACATTTGCCATCTTCCATACCTCAGGGAGTTGCCCAGTTTCAAATGATGTGTTGAAGATCTTTGTTAACGGTACACACAATATCTCTGCTCCCTCTTTAAGGACCCACGGAGAGATGTTGTCTGGTCCCACCGCCTTTGAGGTGTCAAGTTCGCATAGCAGCTTCTTCACCTCCTCCTTGGTTATATGTACCTCATCCAGCACTTGCTGGTGCACCCCCCCTGCTCTAAATTTCCTGGAGTCCTACTGGTTCCACTGTAAATACTTCTTTAAATCTTGTGTTGAGCCCCTGACATACCTCCCGGTCGTTTCTTGTGAATTCCCCATCACCCTTCCTCAGTCTGATTACCTGGTCCTTGACTGTTGTTTTCCTCCTGATGTGGCTGTACAACAGCTTCGGGTCAGTCTTGACTTTCGATGCTATGTCATTTTCGTATTGCCGCTGAGCCTCCCTTCTTATCTGTGCATATTCGTTTCTGACTCTTCGGCTAATCTCTTTATTTTCCTGAGTTCTCTGTCTTCTGTACCTTTTCCATTCTCTAGTACACCTAGTTTTTGCCTTCCTACACCTTTGGGTGAACCAAGGACTCGTTCTGTTCTTCCCATTATTTCTGTTTCCATTAGGAACAAACCTCTTCTCTGCCTCCTTGCATTTTGTTGCCACATAATCCATCATTTCTTGTACTGGTTTTCCTGTCAGTTCCCCTCTCCCACTGAATGTCTAGAAAGAATTTCCCTCAAGCCTGAGTAGTTCCCCCTTTTGTAGTTTGGTTTTTCCCACCCTATTCCTGCTGCTCTCTCCACTTGGAGCTCAACTATGTAGTCGAAGCACAGAACCACATGATCACTAGCTCCAGGGGCCTTTCATACATGATATCCTCGATGTCAGAATACTCAAGGTGAATACAAGGTCCAGTCTTGCTGGTTCATCCTCTCCTCTCTCTCTGGTAGTGTCTCTAACATGTTGATGCATGAGGTTTTCCAGTACCACATCCATCATCTTGGCTCTCCATGTTTCGGGACCCCCATGGGGCTCCAGGTTTTCCCAGTCAATCTCCTTGTGATTGAAATCACCCATAACTAGTAACTTTGCTTCCTCCATGTGTGCTCTCCTGGCCACCTCGGCTAGTGTGTCGGCCATTGCTCTGTTGCTCTCATCATATTCTTCTCTTGGCTTCCTGCAGTTCTGTGGTGGGTTGTACATTACTTCAATTATCACCTTATGTCCCTCAGACTGGATTGTTCCTACTAAGTAGTCCCTTTCGCCTGTGCCATCCATTCCTTCCATTTTCTCAAACCCCCATTGGTTTTTAATGAGCAGTGCAACTCCTCCTCCCCCTCTACTCCCTCTGTCTTTCCTGAGGATTTGATATCTGGGTGGAAAGATTGAATCTGTTATTATTCTGGTGAGTTTTGTTTCTGTGAGTGCTATTATGTCTGGGGATGTCTCCTTGATTCTTTCGTGCCACTCCTCATACTTATTTGTTATTCCATCTGCATTTTTATACCACACCTTCAATTTCTTTTCTAAGATTGTGGTCTGGGAGGTGCATTGGGGTTGGGGAAGTGGGAGACCTGATAAGGAACTATGGGTGGTTGCTGTGGGGGTGGAGTTTGTAATGCAGTGGGTGGGGACATTGGATGTGGCATGGGTGTTTTGGTTTAGAGTTGCACTGGGGTTGACCTGGTTGGGAGGCTTCTATAGGAAGTTGTGAGGGAGGCTGTATTTGATCTTCCTGTGTCTGGGATCTCCTGTCTGTCTTCTCCATCCCCTCTCTTTCCTCCTTTCGCCTTTGTACCATCTCTCTCTGTTTCTGCCTTTCTGCTTGTGTTCTGTCGCAGTCGAGATACACCTTCCTGTATGCCGGCATGTCCCTTAATCATGCTTTCTCCTGCAGGATCCTGTTCCGAGTCGAATCTGCCTTGAAGGTCACTTTCACTGGCCGGGTTCTTTTTTTTACAAACCCCCCTATTCTCCGAAAATTTTCCAGCTGGGTCATGTCGTCTTCTCCTATTGCTTTCATGATGCTTTCAACTGCTTTTTTTCCCTTGTTTTCTTGCTTCATATGTTTCCCCTTCAACTTCCTGGAGCCCATACACAAAGACTGACCTCACCCTTTCATTCTCCCACTGCATATCCCTGTATATCCCCTCATTCAATTTGATTTCCTCCATTGCAGCTTTCCTTTCTTCAGTTTCACTAGCTAATGTACTTGGGCTCAATGGCCTGTCATTTTCCCTTCTCGGCTTTCCCTGGGTTCTGCTGTGGTTGTTAGGGCCTCCACATATGCTTAGCTCTTTCATTTACTACAGTCTCCACTGATTGAGCTTCTACGTGCAGTTTTGCTCCTTCTTTCCCTACGGTCCCCTTATTTGTGGCTGAGGTAGCAGTCTCTGTTGTCAATCCCAAAATGTTCTTTAGTTCTTTAGGCTGTTTCAGATTTTTCAGTTCTTCTTCTAAACTCTGTATCCTGGCCTCTGCTGCTTTGACTTGCACCTCCCACTTCCTGCTTTCCATGTCTAACCTTTCTTCCATTCTCATGCTAAGTTCTTCTAGTTTCTTTTCCCATTCATGTTCCCTTTTTGTGAGCTCTGCTGCCCAATCTTCCTTTGCAGTTTCCTCCTCCTGTCCCTTGGTTTTTCTTGTTGCTCTCTGGCAACCCATTTTTGTTTTATCCTGATTGCCTCAGAGTGTGAAACATATGTAATTCTGTATGTCAGAGTGTAATTGTGTATGTCAGAGTGTGGGGGGAGGTAGTGGAGGAACTGTGGCTATGTGGGAAGGAGGGAGAAGCAAGTGGGTGAGTGGGAGAGGGGGAAGGAGGGAGAGGTGGGGAGGGGGAGGGTGAAAGAGGGAGGGGAGGGATCAGGTGAAGGAGTGAGATGTCGGTGGGGGAGGGGGGGAGTGTATGTGTGAGTCTGGCAATGTGTGTGTGTGTGTGTGTGTGTGTGTATGTGTGTCAGTGGTCCTTGACTGGCCGCAACTTCTTGTGACCTGACCCCCACTCTCCTGGGGCTTATCCCACCTACTTACAATGTTGCCCTTAAAAGTTGTGTGTGTATGTGTGTATACGTGTGCATTCATGTGTATTGGGGAGGTATGAGGGGTAGATACTGTTAATACATACCAGTAATTCTGGGTTGTAAAAAGTGGAAATTGCTACTAGGGTCTTAAGCTTCTATGAGTGTCTGCCCTTGTGTGTGTATATGAGAGAGAGATGGTTAGGGAAGGGGGTAGATGGTGTGGTTTAAAGATCCGTTATACCTCTCTGTTCCAACTGTCTTTCCTAGAAATGCTACTCTCTCCACTTATTGCCCTCTCTGGATTTAAGTATCAATTATTGCTGGTTATTATCCTATTCCTTGTTCACGTTGAGAGAGGACTTCCTAACTTCCTAAGTATTCTTACTACTAATAACTACTGCAAAAGCTTGCAGGAGTGAGTGACCAGTATCTAACAGCGATGCAAAGCCTGCAACATGCAAACCACAAAATATGTGAGTGATACTTTCGCTGGCAACGGTCGTGACAGTTGCCAGATGCTGATGACGAAGTCGTCGTACGTAGTCCTTAAATCCCTATTTTGGAGATCCTTCACCCGTGTTGATTATAGCCACATGTGCTCATACATGTGTGTAGGTGTGTGTGGGTGTGTGTGTGTGTGTGTAGGTGTGTGTGTGTGTGTGTGTGTGTGTGTGTGGGGGTGTGTGTGTGTGTGTGTTGTGTGGGTTGTGGTGTGTGTGGTGTGTGGTGTGTGTGTGGTGGTTGTGTGGGTGTGTGTTGTGTGGTGTGTGTAGTGTGTGGGGGTGTGGTGCATGTGTGTGGTGTGTGTGTGTGTGTGTGTGTGTTTTGTGTGTGTGTGTGTGTTTTGTGTGTGTGTGTGGTGTGTGTGTGTGGGTGTGTGTGCATTTTGTTTTGTATGTGTGGGTGTGTGTGCATGTTTTGTGTGTGTGTGTGTTGGTTTTGTGTGGGGAGTATGTGTGGGTGTGTGCATGTGTGTGTGTGTGTGTGTGGTGTGTGTGCTGTTGTGGGGGTGTGTTTTTGTGTGTGGTGTGTGGGGGTTTGTGGGGTGGTGTTTTTGGTGTGTGTGTGCATGTGTGTGTTGTGTGTGTTTTGGGTGTGTGGTGTGTGTGTGTGTGTGTGTGTGTGTGTAGGTGTGGGGTGTGTGTGTGTGTGTGTGGGGGTGTGGCATGTGTGTGTGTGTGTGTGTGTGGGGGGTTGTGGGTGTGTGGTGTGTGTGTGTGTGTGTGTGGGTGTGTGTGGGTGTGTGTTGTGTGTTGTGTGTGGTGTGTGTGTGTTGTGTGTGTGTGTGTGTGGAGGGGGTGTTTTGTGGGGGGGTATGTTTTTGGGTTGTGGGGGTGTGGGGGGTGGGGGTGTGTGTGCATGTTTTGTGTGGGGTGTGGGGGTGGTGGGTTGTTGTGTGTGTGTGTGTGGGGTTGTGTGTGGGGTGCATGTGTGGGTGGTGTGGGTGTGTGGTGAGGGGGGGGGGGTGTGTGGTGTGGTTGTGGGTGGGGTGGGGGGGGGGTGTGTGTTGTGTGTGTGTGTGTGTGGGTGTGTGTGGGGGTGTGGTGTGTGCATGTGTGGTGGGGTGTGTGTGTGTGTGTGTGTGTGTTTTTGTGTGTGGTGTGTGTGTGTGTGGGGGTGTGTGTGTGGGTCCCACCTAGTTTACTCACCTAGTTGAGGGGGGGGGTCGAGTCCGGCTCCTGGCCCGCCTCTTCATGACGCTACGGGTTTCACTCTCCCTGACCGTGACTTTATCATACCTTTTTAAAGCTATTAGGATCCGCCTCCACGACATCGTTTCCCCAAATTTTTTCCACTTACTGACTACTCTGGGCTAAAGAAATATTTTCCTAACATCCCTTTTGGTTTCTTTCGTGTCTTCAGTTTCCCAAAAACTGGGGCCCCCTTTCTGTGTCCAATCTCAAAAACACCCTGTCTTTGTCCCCCTTTGTCAATTCCTCCATATTTTGTATGCGTTTAAACCCCCCCTACTTCCTGCCCTCCAGGGGTCGTCAGGTTGTTTTTCCCTTAACCTCCCTCGTAGGACATACCTTTTAGCTCTGGGACAGTTCTTGTTGAAACCCTTTTTCCCATTTTCTCTATTTCCCTTCACTGCAGGGCCCTAGGTGTGGGTTCCAAACGGTCCGCATACCCCAAATATGGGCCTAACCCTTACAGGGTGTAAGGGTCCCTAAATGATTCCTTATTTAGATGGGAAATGTGTTCTGGGGTTTGCTAGGCGCCAATAGGGTTTGCAGGGGGGTTTGGGTTTGATGTGCGCTTCAGGGATGGGCCTGGTGGTATACTCCCCCCAAATCTTTTTCCTTGAGTGGGGTTTGTAGCTCTCCCCTGACGGGGACTCCGTTGCGGCCTTTTTTGGGCCCTTTCCCCCAACTTCATGACTTTGCACTTGGTGGGATTGAACTCCGGGAAACCCAAATTTGGCGGGAACCAGGTCTGCACCTGTCCAAAATCCCTTTGTATTCTGCCGGGCCCTTTGGGGGGTCGAGTGAATTTTTCTCATAAAACTTAAACGTCTTTGGGCAAACAGGGCACCTCAAGTCCTTTCCTTCCGTCATGTCGTTCCCAAAAAAACCAGAAACAGCCCGGTCCTGGGACTACCCCTGGGGGACCCCGCGGTCACGGTGCCCACACGGGAACACCTCCCCCACGCCCCCGACTCGCTGCGGTTTTCCCTGACAAGTTTTCCCCCTAAATCCATTTTTGGGTTTTCCCCGTTATCCCTCTGGTCCTCCTTTTTTTGCCCCAATCTCTTGTGGGGGAACTGTGAAAACCCTTTTTGGGGCAGTCCAAGAAAAGGAAACCCACCCACCCCTCTCCCCTTGTTTTACTGCTGTAAAACATTCATAAAAACTCCAGTAGGTTTTTGACAAGGTTTCCCCGGGTCCCTGAAACCATGTTGGCTGCTTTTGATGAGATCTTTACTTTCTGGGTGTTCCACCACTCTTCCCTGAAAAATCTTCCCCCATGATTTTGCATACTTCCTTGTCATGACACTGGTTGTATTTAAAATGCTTCAGGGTTGTCCCCTTTTTTTTAAAGGGTTTGGGATACATTGCGCCCTTCCATGCCTCGGGGAAATCCCGTTTTCGAAGATGTTGAATATTTTTTGGTTAGGGGTACACATACGCCTCTCCCCCTCTCTAAATACCCTTGGGGGGATTTTAAATCGGGCCCCTTCCTTTGAGGTTCTGGGCTCCTCAAAAGCCTCTTCCCCTTTTTCCTCGGTTTGTGGCACTGTGTCCACATTGGGGGGGGGGGGGCCCCACCTTTTTCCGTCTTTCTGGGTCCCCTGTTCCTCGTGAACATTTTCTTTAAATCTCTTTTTGAGTTTTTAAAATATTTAAACGGTCCTTTCTTGGGTTTCTTTCCTTCCTTCTTGGCCTGGATTACCGGCCCTTTGGGATTTGTTTTCCCCCTGATGGGCCCTTGTACAACATTTTTGGGTAAATTTTTGGCTTGGCCCTATTCATTTTCATTTTGGGTTTTTGGGGCCTCCCTTCTTATCTGTGCATTTTGGTTTTCTGGCTCTACGCCCTGTTTTCCTTATTCTCCTGGGCCCTTTGGGCCTTCATATTTTTTTCCTTTCCCTGCACACTTGGTTTTTGGGCCCCCGGCACCTTTGGAAAAAACCAGGGGCTCATCCGGGCTTTTTCTTTAACCCTGTTACCCTTGGGTAAAACCCTCCCTCACCCTCCTTGCATTTTTTTGGGCTTTTTTCCATCTTCCTTTATTTGGCTTCCCTGCCATTTCTCTGTCCACGGAACCCTTTCGGGGTTTTCCCTCATTCCGGTGTATTTCCCCTTTCTTGTGTTTGGCTTCATCTTGGCCTTCCGGCTTTCCCTTTCCCCAATTGTATTTTTCTGTGTTTCGAAGTTTAAAAAACCCAGGGTCACGGGCCCCCAAGGGGTTTTAAATGGTTCCCGATATCTGCACTACCCCAAGGGAAAGGTACAAGCCCCAGCCTTGCTGGTTCACCCTCTCCCCCCCCCTCTTTGAAATTCCCCCTTCGTTTTTGGCACATGAAGTTTTCCATCCCCACCCCCCACATCTTAGCCCTCCTTTTATTTTGGGCCCCCCAAAGTGGGCCCAAATTTCCCAATCGATCCCCCTTGTGTTAATTTCACCCATGATCAGGGCTTTGCCCTGCATGGATGGCTCTTCGGGCCACTCACCCGTGTGTGTGTAGGGTGTTGTGTGGGGTGTGGGGAAAATTTTGGGGTGGTGAGGGGTGGTGGTGGGTGTGTGTGGGGGGTGTGTGGCATGTGTGTTTTGTGTGTGGTGTGTGTGTGTGTTTTGGTGTGTGGGTGTTTTTGTGTTGGGGTGTGGTGGGGTGGTGCATGGGGTGTGGGGTGTTGTGGTGGGTGTGTGTGGGTTTTGGGGGGTGTGGTTTTGGCATGTGGGGTGTGGTGTGTGGGTTGGTGGTGGGGTGGGGTGTTTTGTGTGTTGGTGTGTGTGGGTGGTGTGTGGGGGTTGTGTGGGGGGTGTGTGTGGGTGTGTGTGTGTGCATGTGTGGGGGGGTTGGTGGGTGTGTGGTGTGTGAGTTGGGTGGGGGGAGGGGTGTGTGTGTGTGGGTGTGTGTGTTTTGTGCATTGGGTGTGGTGTGGTGTGTGTGTGTGTGTTGTGTTTTTTGTGTGATGTGTGTGGTGGGAAAGTGTGGGTGTGGGTAGGTGTGGGGTGGTTTTGATGTGTGGGGGTTTTGGTGGTTTGTGGGTTTTGTGGGTGTGGTGGGGGGTTTGGGGTGGGTTGGTGCATGGGTGGGTGTGTTTTATGTGTGTGTTTGTGTGGGGTTGTGCAGTGTGTTTTGTGGGGTGTTGTGTGTTGGGGGTGTGTGGGGTGTGTGTGTGAGGGGTGTGGTGTGTGGTTGTGTGGTTGTGTGTGTGTGTGTGTGTGTTTTTTGTGGGGTGTGTGGGTGGGTTTGGGTGGGGTGTGTGTGTGGTGTGTGTACTCACCTATTTTTTTCCCCCAATTTTGGTTGCGGGGGTCGGGTCCTACTCCGCCCCCCCCTCTTCCCCGGGGTGTTTTACTAGGCCCTCTCCTCCCCGCTCCATATTTCATAAAACCCCTCTTAAAAAACCTTGAAAGGTTTCCCTCCTCCACTACGTCTTTTTCCCGGGTTTCCACGGCCTAAAACTCAAAGACTGAAGAAATACTTCTACACTCTTTGGGGGCTCTTTTTTGGTTTTAAATTTTCCAATTGGGCCTCTTGTTTCTGTTTTCCCCCCCCCCTGGAACATCCTGTTTTTGTCCCTTTATTCCACCCCGTTTTTTTATAGGTCGTTATAAATGCCCCCTGACCCTCCTGCCCCCAAGTGCCCGTCAGGCCGATTTCCCTTTAATTTTTTTTTTCATAGACATTCCCCCTACTCTGGAATAACCTTGTCGAAAACCCTTTTGGGAACTTTCTCTGTTTTTTGACGTGTTTTAAATCAAGTGGGGGTTTCCAAACAGTGCTGCATACTCCATAGGGCTGAATACACGGGGGTACAGGGCTTGAAATGATTCCTTATAAGGTTTTCGGAATGGTGTTTTCAAAGGGTTTTCCCCGGCGCCCTATGCTGCAGCAGTTATTTAATTTAGGGTGCTTTCCGGGGGGGAATCTGGTGTTTTACTCACCCCCCAAGGGCTTTCCCTTGAGGATTTGCAGTTTGCCCCCTAGGGCCCAAAACTCTGTCTGGGTTTTTCTTGCCCTTTCCCCCATCTTCAGGGCTTTGGGGATTTGGCAGGATTAAATTTTGAGAAGCCATTTTCTGGGCCAGGTGTCCCTCTGTCCCGGTTCCCTTTTAAAATCCTGCCGGTTCCCCCAATTTAATTTTCCCCTTAACTTCACAAACATTGCAAACGGGGCATTCGAGTCTCCCTTCCGTTTAGGGCGTTCCCATAAACCAAAAATAGCATGGTCCAGGACCAACCCCCGTGGACCCCCCTCCCTCAAGGGGCCCACGTTAACATCATTTCCCTACCCTGAATCCCTTGTTTTCCTCCCTTTGGGATTCTCTGATCCATTTCCCGTGGGCCCCTTTCCCGTTATTGGCCTGATGCTCTAGCTTCGCACTAATCTCTTTTGGGGGAACGTGTCCCAAAGGGCCCTTTTTGCAGTCCCCAAAAAGATGCAAAACCCAAACCCCCCCCTCTCTCTCTTGGTTTTTACTTCTGTTTTTTTATCATAAAACTCCAAAGGTTTGTGCACAGGATTTGCCTTTCCCTGAATCCCTCGGGGGGCATTTTTACCCCTGTTCCGTTCCCGGGGCTCCACCACTCTCCTCCTGAAACTCCCCCAAATTTTTCCCTACTATAAAACGCAATGCACAGGTCTATAGGTTTTTTGTGCCCCCTTTTTTTGTCCCTTTTTTTAAAAAAGGGAATACAAATTTGGGGCCGGGGGGCCAACCCCAGGTAGTTGCCCCCCTTTCCAGGGGTGTGTTTTTGATTGTTTGGAAGTGGGACGCACAAAATATCTGCCCCTCTCCAAAGGGCCCAGGGAGATGTTGTCCGGGCCCTTGCCTTTTTAGGTATCGATGTCCCTTAGCCGTTTCTTTCCCCCCTCTCATCTTATGTATGCGTCCAACTCTTGTTTTGGGGTTCCTTTTCTGGGGGTCCCCCTCTGGTCTGTTCCCCCCAAATCCTTCCGTCTCTACCCGTAAAAAAACTTCCCCTTTAAATTTTCCCTTTGAGCTCCTCGCATACCTCTTTATCGTTTTTTTGTGATTTCCACCTTCTTTTTTCCCCCCTTTTCACCCCGGGCCTTGGGCTGTTGTTTTTCCTCCTAAATTTTTCTATTTCAGGCCCGTTTTTCGGGTCAGGGTTTACTTTCGTTTCTATGTCGGTTTTTCTTTCTTCGCTGGGCCCCCCCATTTTTCTTTTGCAATCGTTTAGCTCTTCTTCTAATTCCCTTTTTTTTCCCCCGGGGGCCCATGCCCCCTGTAAACCCTTTTTTTATTTTTTTGTTTTCACTTGTTTTTGCCGGGGTGTGTGTGTTTTGTGTGTGGTGTGTGTCACATGTCCCCTGCTTTCCCCCTGTGTGTATGTGCCGGCCCCGTAGTTTGTGTAAAGTGGGGTGCCGCGCGCTTTGTGTGTGTAGTGCGCGCGCGCTAGTGTGGGTGATGGTTCCCCCCTTAATATTTTTATTTATAACTCATTACAATTGTGAAACCCGGGGGGGGACGTATCAGTGGTTTTATTACTTTGTAATTTGTTTATGCTGTAACCAAAGTATAGGAGAAGTGATTTATCAACCCCTTTAAATTGGGCCCTTTTTGGGGACCAATCTACCCGGGTTATTTTCCTTTAAAATTTTCCAGATTTGGGCCAATCTACCGGAGTTTATCACCCCTGTAATTTTCCAGATTGTGACCAGATTACCCGGGGTTTATCCCTCTTTTAAAATTGCCTGATTTTGACCCGATCACCTGGAGTTTATCACCCCTGGGAACTTGCCAAGAAGGGACCAGGGTCTTCCTGGAGTTTATCACCCGGGAACTTTCCATGAATTTTTGACCGATCTAAACCCGGGGTTTTCACCTCGTAACTTGCCATGTTTGACCAGATTTTACCCGGGGTTTATCACCTCTGTAACTTGCCCTGAATTGACGAGATCCCACCTGGGGTTTTTTTCACCTCTGGGAATTTCCCTGTTGTGACCAGTTACCTGGGGGTTTTTTAAAACCCCTGAAAATTGCCATTATTGTGACCAGATTACCCGGGTTTTTTTACCTCGGGAACTTGGGCCCTGATTGTGACCAGATCTACCCGGGTTCTTTAAACCCTTTTTAAAAATTTTCCATGAAAAATTTCCCCGGTCTCCGGGGGTTTTTTTTACCTTTTTTAAATTGCCCCCTTTATTGGGGACCAATCTACCCGGGGGTTTAAATTCCCCCGGGAATTGCCATGAATTGTGCCCAAACCAAACCCGGGGTCTTTACCTTGTAATTGCCATGATTTTGCCGAACTACCGGAGTTCATTTTCCTTTGTTTAAATTGCCACGATTGTACCAATCTACCGGGGTTTATTACCCTTTTTAACTTCCAAATTTTACCAGGGTCTACCTGGAGTTCATTACCTTTGTAACTTTTCTTTGATTGTGACCAGTCTCCCCGGGGTTTTTAACCTTTTTAACTTCCCGGGTTGTGACCCCAAAACACCGGGGTTTATTTCCCCTGTAAGCCCTGAAATTTTGACCAGATCTACCTGGATTTATTACCTCGGGAACCCTTGTCATGATTGGACCAGATTACCTGGGGTTTTACCCCTTAAAAATTTCCCCTTTATTGTGACCAGTCTACCTGGGGGTTTATTACCCCTGGGAACTTGTCATGATGGACCAGGTTACCTGGAGTTTTTACCTCGTAAACTTGCCATGAATTTTGACCAGATCTACCTGGAGTTTTACCTTGAACTTGCCCTGATTGTACCCGATCTTAAACCCGGGTTTTTAATTTCCTCTGTAACTTGCCATGATTGGGACCAATCAAAACCCGGGTTTTTTTACCTTTGGGGAATTGCCCTGATTGTGACCAGACTACCGGGGTTTTTTTACCTTTGTTAAATTGCCCTGATTTTTGACCAGATGTCCCCGGAGTTTTTTTACCTCTGTACCTTTCCTATTGGGACCAGATCTACCTGGGGTTCCCTTCCTTTTTAACTTGGGCCCCGGGTTGGACCAATCTACCTGAAGTTTAAAAACTCTTAACTTGCCATGATTTTGACCAGATCTACGTGGATTCATTACCCTTTGGGAAATTGCCATGATTGTGACCCAAACTACCTGGGGTTTATTACCTTTGTAATTGCATGATTGTGGGCCAGATCTCCTGGAGTTCAATTTCCCCTGTTTAAATTGCCCCTGATTTTGACCAGATCTACCGGAGTTTATTTCCCTGTAATTGCCTGTTGTGACCAGATTACCCGGGAGTTTTTCCTTTAACTTGCCAAGATTGTTTACCAGAAACTACCTGGAGTTTTTTCCCCCTGTAAAATTGTCAAGATTTGGGACCAAACAACCCGGGGGGTTTTTACCTCTGTTAAAATTGCCCCGATTGTGACCCGATTTTACCTGGGTTTATTACCTCTGAAATTTCCATGATTGGAAACCGATCTACCTGGTTTTTTTACCCCTGTAACTTTCCCGATGGGGACCAGATCAAAGGAGTTTTTTTAAACCTTTTTAACTTTTCCATGTTGTGACCCCAAACACCTGGGGTTTTTTACCTTTGTAAATTGCCCTGATTTTACCAGTGACCTGGGGTTTTTTCCCTGTAACGCCCTGTTTTGGGGGCCCCGTTTAACCCGGGGTTTATTTAAAAATTTGTAACTTGTCGAAATTTGAAACCCGATCTAAACCCGAGTTTTTTACCTCTGTAACTTGCCAGGGTTGTGACCCCAAACTACGTGGAGGGTTTTTTACCTTTGTAACTTGCCATGATTTGACCCGTTACGGAGTTTATTACCCTGGAAAATTGCCATGATTGTGACCAGATCTACGGGGGGAGTTATTACCTTTGTAAAATTGCCATGATTGGGACCAATTTACCTGGAGTTTATACCTTTTTAACTTGCCATGATTGTGACCCAAAGTACCTGGAGTTTAAATTTCCCCGAAAATTTCCATGATTGGGACCAGATCTACGGGAGTTTATTACCCCCGTAACTGCCATGATTTTGAAAAAGATTTTCCCCGGGGTTTTTTTACCTTTGGGGAACTTGCCATGATTGGGGACCAGTTTTCCCCGGTTTATTACCTTTTTAAATTGCCATGATTGTTTGGGGGGGGCCCCAAAGTACCTGGAAAAATTTATTACCTTTTTAATTTGTCATTATTGTGACCAGATCTTCCTGGGGTTCATACCTTTGAACTAGTTCATTTTCATAAACTTTGGGGCCAATTCCTGGGGCCCGTTATGTAAACCCTTTTTAAACTTTTGAAATAACCCCCCACGGATGGGTATGGGGTGGGGCTAAAACCCCCCACAGGATGGGTAGGGGGGGGACACCCCCACAGGGTGGGGTTTTGGGACTACCGCCCCACAGGGTGGGTATGGGGGACTACCCCCACAGGATGGGTTGTGGGGACAAACCCCCCACAGGAAAGGGTATGTGGTGACTCCGGCCCACAGGATGGGTAGGGGGGAAATACCTCCCCCAAGGGTGGGTATGGGTGACTTAAAGCCCAAGGATGGGGAGGGGTGACTACCGGCCAAGGATGGGGATGGGGTGCATAATAAAGATTTTTAAAATAACATCCACGTCCCGGGGTACCTAACAGCAAGTAGGTA
Organism: Cherax quadricarinatus; assembly: GCF_026875155.1. Lineage (NCBI taxonomy): Eukaryota > Metazoa > Arthropoda > Malacostraca > Decapoda > Parastacidae > Cherax > Cherax quadricarinatus. Next base: position 34,920,121 of record NC_069440.1, read on the forward strand.
CCTGGTGTCAGTACCCCCTGCTTTAAAGGGGGTCGGTTTTGAGGGGGATGGACGTAACCAAAAAGATTAATGTTTTGGGTTTTTCCTCTTTTTTCCAAAATTTTTAAATTTTCACCCGGTTTAAAACATCATATAAATTTTTTATTTTTCCCCCCCTCTTTTCTCCATCTTCTTTTCCTTTTTTTCTTGTTTTTTTGGGCTTTTCTTTTTCTTTTTCTTCCTCCTCCTCCTCCCCTTCCTTTTCTTCTTTCCCTTCTTCCCCTTTCCCCCTTCTAAAATCTCTGCTCCCGGGAAAAAATTTCAGCATTTAGTTATGAAAATAAAACTTGATATTGGGAAAGTTTTTCCCGATATGATTCAAACATTGCCATTTTTTGAGGCAAAAGGGGTACACAGTTTTAGGCAGGTGTACACAGTTTTAGGGAGGTGTACAAAAGTTTTGGCAGGTGTGACGAAGGTGTTTAGGCAGGTGTTATGTTTCCCCATTAGGTTTGAAAGGGAAAATGCTAGGGAAAGCCACAGTTGGCGGGCAATATTGTCGCTTTGGGGACGTGCGTTTGGGGGGGTTTCCAGAGGGGTCCGTCACTCCGGGAAAAATACCCACCCCGGGAAAATTATTGGGAAAAGGGGTTTTTAGTTTTATACCTGATTCTCATGTTACCTAAAGGGACATAGGTATCTGGGGTTATCTTCTTACGCCCGCTGACCCTTTCCTTTCCCTTTCCAAAAAAAATTTGGGGGAATAAAAGGGGTTTTTTTCCTGGGGGGTTTTTGGGGGCCCAAAGCCCCCCCCCGGTCGGTTCGGGACCCTCATGGTGGTTCGGGTTGATCCCAAACCCGGGTTATTGGGGGCCGCCCCGCAATGAGTATGAACCAAAAGCACGGTTGGGGCAGGTTTCTGAGGTTAGTGCCCTTCTTGAAGGCAGCCAGGGGTCTATTGGTAATCTCCCTTACGTATGCTGGGAGGCAATTGAACAGTCTTGGACCCCTTACACTTATTGTCTTGTCTCTCAGTGTACTCGTGGCGCCCCTGGTTTTCATCGGAGGTATGTTGCATCTCCTGCCGAGTGTTTTGCTTTCTTGTGGAGTGATTTTCGTGTGCAGGTTTGGTACCAAATCCTCCAGGACCTTCCAAGTGTGTATTATCATGTATTCCCTCTCGCCTGCGTTCGAGGGAATACAGATCAAGGACCTTCAACCGTTCCCAGTATTTAGGTGCCTTATATCACTTATGTGTGCCGTGAAAGTTCATTGTACACTCTCCAGGTCTGCAATGTCGTCAGCCTTGAAGGTGGCCGTTAGTGTACAGCAGTATTCCAGCCTAGAGAGCACAAGCGATTTGAAGAGATTCATCATGGGCTTGGCATCCCTAGTTTGAAGGATCTCATTATCCATCCTATCATTTTCCTAGCAGATGAGGTAGATACATTGTTGTGGTCTTTGAGGGCGAGATCCTCTGGCATTATGACTCCCAGGTTTTTCACATTACTCTTCCGCTCTATTGTATGGTTAGAATTTGTGGTATACCCTGACACATTTTTAATTTCTTCAAGTTTTCCATATCTGAGTAGTTGAAATTTCTCCTCGTTGAACTTCACATTGTTTTGAGTGGCCCATTCGAAGATCTGGTTGATGTCTGCTTGGAGTCTCGCAGTGTCTTCGATGGAGGTCACTGTCATGATAATCTTGGTATAAATGACCAAATATTTGCTGAGTAAAGGAGCAATGTGGCAGATGCTGCAGTTGTATGGAATAAATGGTAGGTTACTTAAAGCAATTAAAAGTTTTTATGGGGACAGTGAGACTCGAGTAAGGGTAATTAGGAGGGAGGGCGATTATTTTCCAGCTTAAGTAGACCTTAGACAGGGATGCGCGATATCGTCATGGTCGTTTAGCATTCATTTATTAATGAGGTTGAGAAAGAAGTGAATGTTGAGGAGTTAGGGAGAGGTGTGGGATTAAAAGACGAATAATCAAATGCAAAGTGTCTGCTGTCACAGTTGCTTTTTGCCGATGACGCGGTGCTTCTGGGAGATTGTGAAGAAAAGTTGTGAAGGTTGATAGACGAGTTTGAAAGGATATGTAAAAGTAAATTAAAAGTGAAGATAGGAAAGAGAAATCTGATGAAGGATAAGAAAAAATATTAGATAATGATTGACTGGATATCAGGTTGGAAAGTGGGAGTATAGAGGAAGTGAATATGTTCAGATATGTGAGAGTGAACTTGTCGACGGACTGGTCTGTGAAAGACGAGATGAACCATAGAACTGACTAGGGGGAAACATGTGAGAGGTGTGTTGAGACAAAAGGGGAAAATGCATCAGAATATAGTTGTACCAACATTATTATAAGTGTGTGAAACATGGGATTTGAACGTTGCAGGGAGGAGGAGGCTGGAGACAGTGGAGATGTCGTGTCTGAGGGCAATGTATAGAGTGAATATTGGATATTAGAAGGAAGTGCGGGGTTAATAAAAGTATTATCAAGAAAGCTGAGGAAGGTATGTTGAAGAGAGGATGGAACAAAACAGGATGACGTGCAGAGTGTAAAAACCTGTAACGGAAGGACGGGTAGAGTTCGTTCTAAAAAAAATCAAAGGATATTTTTGTGTGTGAAGGTCTTGGTCATCCAGTAGGCCTACGAGAGCATGTTAGGAGTGAGTGGAAACAAGTGGTTTTTATGATGTGACAACCAGTGTGTTAATAAAATTGATGCTTTTGTTCTCCTAGTATTAAATACTACATATTCCTTGATGTTCACCTTCCAAAACTTCTTCATCATGTTCACCTGTAAGTAATTAGTTACCTAAGTGTTAGTTTTCATGCATTTGATGCCTGTATTCACTTTACAGTAAATAGATTCCCCTGTTTTAATGACCTTAACTTCTGCCCCTGTTTTCACTTAATGGAAAATAGGTACCTGGGTTTTAATCTCCTAAGCTGTTGCCTCCTTCTCAGAACAATAAAACAGGGATGTCTTTTTTTTATTTTTGTTACCCAAGTGTTCCTGAAGCTCGGAACCCGGGTAAGGACCGGGGCCTTGGGGGATGGACCACGACTTGGCCCGGACCGGGGCCCTGTAAAAAACCGAGCCGCGGGGCTTTTATCCCCGGAATACTCTCCAGGTGTTTCCCAGTAGAACCATTTTCACATATCATAAATAGGAACATAAAGGTTATACCTGATCCCTGCTGCTCGTGTTCACCTAATGGTATACAAGACCTGCAGTGTTATAAACACCTTTCACCTGATACCCCTGTTCACCTTGTAGCAAAAATATATTCTGTATTTTAACCATCTCGCACCTAATGCCTCTGATCGAATACCAGTTAAAAAAAAAGGTTCCTGTGTATTAATTACAATAGACTTACTGCCATTATTTACCTGTCAGTAGCTAGGAACTATGGTAACAGTCAATTTTCACTTGATGCCCATCTTCACCTAGGAATAAATGGGCAGCTACAGCCAATGCCAATGTATGTGTGGCAGTAGAAAATACAGGTAGGAAACCAAACATTGTAACTCATACAGAAGGACTGGAACACACACAGAATTGTAAATGCCTTACAGTGCCTTCCAAAACCCTTCAATCATCTGTTCACCGGTATGGCGAATTGGTTAACCTAACAGTGGTTAAAAAGGTTTTCAGGGCCAAGTTGGCCTGACATTAAAACCGTTTACAGTACACACGGTTTTCCATCGCAAGTTTTCTGACCTAACGTCTGGCCCCGTTTTCCCACCTTGCTCGAAAATAGGTGGGCTGGGTTGTAACCCCAACGGCTTTGCCTCTTTCTCATGACCACATAAAAACATGGTGTGCTTACTCGGTTTCCACCAAGTGGTTAACCAACTCAGGGGGCCCTGGTAATACACGGGTTTTCCTGGTGATTGGCCCTCTGGGACCACACAACAGGTGGCTGGGGTCAAACCAGGTTCCATGGGCGTTGGTCCGGAATACTCAACAGGTAGTGGCGTCAAGAACCGGTTCACTTCAGCAAGTAGGAACACAAAGGTGGCTGTAGCCGGGTTACCTGCGTCTTTGTTCACAAGGACTACACAACGTGGCTGGTATAAACCCTTTCACCATGGCCATGTTGGCCTCAGACCAAAAATCTTCGTAAACATCTTGCCCTGAGCCTGTTCGGTCTCAGAACACAAAAAGGTGGCTGTATTATCAAACACTGGTTTTCCTGCCCAAGTAGGCTAGGAAAACATGGTAACGCCCAACGTTTCCCACTTGGCGCAATTCTCAACCTACAAAAAGGGGCTGCTAACACAGGGGCCATGCCAAGTTGGGTATCAGACAAAACAGGTGGGGAAACCCAACATTGTTAACCAACAGAAGGGCTGGGTCAACACACGGGTTTCCATGGAATTGGTTCACACCACAGGGGGCTGGCGTCAACACCGGGTTTACCATGGCGCAGTTGGTCTCAGACCACACAACAGGTGGCTGGCTTTCAACACACGGGTTTCCATGGCGCAAGTTGGTCTCAGACCACACAACAGGTGGCTGGCGTCAACACACGGGTTTCCATGGCGCAAGTTGGTCTCAGACCACACAACAGGTGGCTGGGCGTCAACACACGGGTTTCCATGGCGCAAGTTGGTCTCAGACCACACAACAGGGGTGGCGTCACACACGGGTTTCCATGCGCAAGTTGGTCTCAGACCACACAACAGGTGGTTGGCGTCAACACGGGTTTCCATGGCGCAAGTTGGTCTCAGACCACACAACAGGTGGCTGGCGTCAACACACGGGTTTCCATGGCGCAAGTTGGTCTCAGACCACACAACAGGTGGCTGGCGTCAACACACGGGTTTCCATGGCGCAAGTTGGCCTCAGACCACACAACAGGTGGCTGGCGTCAACACACGGGTTTCCATGGCGCAAGTTGGTCTCAGACCACACAACAGGTGGCTGGCGTCAACACACGGGTTTCCATGGCGCAAGTTGGTCTCAGACCACACAACAGGTGGCTGGCGTCAACACACGGGTTTCCATGCGCAAGTTGGTCTCAGACCACACAACAGGTGGCTGGCGTCAACACACGGGTTTCCATGGCGCAAGTTGGTCTCAGACCACACAACAGGTGGCTGGCGTCAACACACGGGTTTCCATGGCGCAAGTTGGTCTCAGACCACACAACAGGTGGCTGGCGTCAACACACGGGTTTCCATGGCGCAAGTTGGTCTCAGACCACACAACAGGTGGCTGGCGTCAACACACGGGTTTCCATGGCGCAAGTTGGTCTCAGACCACACAACAGGTGGCTGGCGTCAACACACGGGTTTCCATGGCGCAAGTTGGTCTCAGACCACACAACAGGTGGCTGGCGTCAACACACGGGTTTCCATGGCGCAAGTTGGTCTCAGACCACACAACAGGTGGCTGGCGTCAACACACGGGTTTCCATGGGCAAGTTGGTCTCAGACCACACAACAGGTGGTGGCGTCAACACACGGGTTTCCATGGCGCAAGTTGGTCTCAGACCACACAACAGGTGGCTGGCGTCAACACACGGGTTTCCATGGCGCAAGTTGGTCTCAGACCACACAACAGGTGGCTGGCGTAAACACAGGGGTTTCCATGGCGCAAGTTGGTCTCAGACCACACAACAGGTGGCTGGCGTCAACACACGGGTTTCCATGGCGCAAGTTGGTCTCAGACCACACAACAGGTGGCTGGCGTCAACACACGGGTTTCCATGGCGCAAGTTGGTCTCAGACCACACAACAGTGGCTGGCGTCAACACACGGGTTTCCATGGCGCAAGTTGGTCTCAGACCACACAACAGGTGGCTGGCGTCAACACACGGGTTTCCATGGCGCAAGTTGGTCTCAGACCACACAACAGGTGGCTGGCGTCAACACACGGGTTTCCATGGCGCAAGTTGGTCTCAGACCACACAACAGGTGGTGGCGTCAACACACGGGTTTACCATGGCGCAAGTTGGTCTCAGACCACACAACAGGTGGCTGGCGTCAACACACGGGTTTCCATGGCGCAAGTTGGTCTCAGACCACACAACAGGTGGCTAGCGTCAACACACGCGTTACCAGGACGCAAGTTGGTCTCAGACCACACAACAGGTGGCTACTGTCAACACACGGGTTACCAAGACCCAAGTTGGCCTTAGACCACACAACAGGTGACTAGCATCAACACATGGGTTACCAGGACCGAAGTTGGTCTCAGATCACACAACAGGTGGCTAGCGTCAACACACGGGTTACCAAGACCCAAGTTGGTCTCATACCACACAACAGGTGGCTAGCGTCAACACACGCGTTACCAGGACGCAAGTTGGTCTCAGACCACACAATAGGTGGCTGGCGTCAACACACGGGTTACCAAGACCCAAGTTGGTCTCAGACCACACAACAGGTGGCTAGCGTCAACACACGCGTTACCAGGACGCAAGTTGGTCTCAGACTACACAACAGGTGGCTAGCGCCAACACGCAGGTCACCAGGACCCAAGTTGGTCTCAGACCACACAAAAGGAGGATATCGTCAACACACAGGTTACCAGGATCCAAGTTGGTCTCAGACCACACAACAGGTGGCCAGTATCAACACGAAGGTTACCAGGACCCAAGTTGGTCTCAGACCACACAACAGGTGGCCAGTATCAACAGGAAGGTTACCAGGACCCAAGTTGGTCTTAGACTACAAACAGGTGGCCAGGGTCAACAAACAGGTTATCAGGACCCAAGCTGGTCTCAGACCACACAACAAGTGGCCAGAATAAACACAAAGGTTATCAGGACCTAAGTTGGGCTTAGACCACAAACCAACGTCAACACACAGGTTATCAGAACCCAAGTTGGTCTTAGACCATACAACAGGTAAATAGAAACAACTCACAGGTTAAAAAGTTCCAATTTGGACTCAGACCAAATACTAGGCCACTGGAGTCAACACACAAGTTACCAGGACCCAAGTTTGTCTCACACCAAACACCAGGTGACCAGCATCATTATACAGCTTATTAATAAGGACCCAAGTTGGTAACAGACTTCTTACCAGGTAGCTGTGACTGTGACCAGTGTCAACCCACACGTTAACAGGACCAATGATGGTCTTGGACCACACACCAGGTGACCAGTGCCAACACACACGTTAACAGGACCAATGATGGTCTTGGACCACACACTAGGTGACCAGTGGCAACACACACGTTAACAGGACCAATGATGGTCTTCGACCACACACCAGGTGACCAGTGTCAACACACACGTTAACAGCACCAATGATGGTCTTGGACCACACACCAGGTGACCAGTGTCAACACACACACATTACCAGGATCAAAGATGGTCTTGGGGCCACACACCAGGTGACCAGTGTCAAACACACACGTTAACAGGACCAATGATGGTCTTGGACCACACACCAGGTGACCAGTGTCAACACACACACATTACCAGGATCAAAGATGGTCTTGGACCACACACCAGGTGACCAGTGTCAACACACACGTTAACAGGACCAATGATGGTCTTGGACCACACACCAGGTGACCAGTGTCAACACACACGTTAACAGGACCAATGATGGTCTTGGACCACACACCAGGTGACCAGTGTCAACACACACACATTACCAGGATCAAAGATGGTCTTGGACCACACACCAGGTGACCAGTGTCAACACACACGTTAACAGGACCAATGATGGTCGTGGACCACACACCAGGTGACCAGTGTCAACACACACGTTAACAGGACCAATGATGGTCTTGGACCACACACTAGGTGACCAGTGTCAACACACACGTTAACAGGACCAAAGATGGTCTTGGACCACACACCAGGTGACCAGTGTCAACACACACGTTAACAGGACCAATGATGGTCTTGGACCACACACCAGGTGACCAGTGTCAACACACACACATTACCAGGATCAAAGATGGTCTTGGACCACACACCAGGTGACCAATGTCAACACACACGTTAACAGGACCAAAGATGGTCTTGGACCACACACCAGGTGACCAGTGTCAACGCACACGTTAACAGGACCAATGACGGTCTTGGACCACACACTAGGTGACCAGTGTCAACACACACGTTAACAGGACCAAAGATGGTCTTGGACCACACACCAGGTGACCAGTGTCAACACACACGTTAACAGGACCAATGATGGTCTTGGACCACACACCAGGTGACCAGTGTCAACACACACGTTAACAGGACCAATGATGGTCTTGGACCACACACTAGGTGACCAGTGTCAACACACACGTTAACAGGACCAATGATGGTCTTGGACCACACAGTAGGTGACCAGTGTCAACACACACGTTAACAGGACCAATGATGGTCTTGGACCACACACCAGGTGACCAGTGTCAACACATACGTTAAGAGGACCAAAGATGGTCTTGGACCACACACCAGGTGACCAGTGTCAACACACACGTTAACAGGACCAATGATGGTCTTGGACCACACACTAGGTGACCAGTGTCAACACACACGTTAACAGGACCAAAGATGGTCTTGGACCACACACCAGGTGACAGTGTCAACACACACGTTAACAGGACCAATGATGGTCTTGGACCACACACTAGGTGACCAGTGTCAACACACACGTTAACAGGACCAATGATGGTCTTGGACCACACACTAGGTGACCAGTGTCAACACACGTTAACAGGACCAATGATGGTCTTGGACCACACACTAGGTGACCAGTGTCAACACACACGTTAACAGGACCAATGATGGTCTTGGACCACACACTAGGTGACCAGTGTCAACACACACGTTAACAGGACCAATGATGGTCTTGGACCACACACCAGGTGACCAGTGTCAACACACACGTTAACAGGACCAATGATGGTCTTGGACCACACACCAGGTGACCAGTGTCAACACACACGTTAACAGGACCAATGATGGTCTTGGAAACCCCACACTAGGTGACCAGTGTAAACACACACGTTAACAGGACCAATGATGGTCTTGGACCACACACCAGGTGACCAGTGTCAACACACACGTTAACAGGACCAATGATGGTCTTGGACCAGGCAGAGTCGTTCACACAGAACCAGAGAGTCTTCTTCACAGTAAAATACCATAATCTGCTCTATGGGTCTCAGACCACACATTTTGTTAGTTTTGGGCACAGTTAGTCTTACAGGAGCTGTAAACTCGCAGGGGTAACGGAGCTTCGTGATAAAAGTTATAATTATGTGATTTTTTCTCGTATAAGACAAATACATAAAAGAAGCGTGTATATTGCCGAGTATAGTGTATAACGTATATCAGATATACTGTCTCAGTGTATAACGTATATCAGATATACTGTCTCAGTGTATAACGTATATCAGATATACTGTCTCAGTGTATAACGTATATCAGATATACTGTCTCAGTGTATTAACGTATATCAGATATACAGTCTCAGTGGGAAAAACGTATATCAGATATACTGTCTCAGTGTATAACGTATATCATATATACTGTCTCAGTGTATAGTGTATATCAGATATACTGTCTCAGTGTATAGTGTATATCAGATATACTGTCTCAGTGTATAACGTATATCAGATATACTGTCTCAGTGTATAACGTATATCAGATATACTGTCTCAGTGTATAACGTATATCAGATATACTGTCTCAGTGTATAACGTATATCAAAATATACTGTCTCAGTGTATAGTGTATATCAGATATTTCTGTCTCAGTGTATAACGTATAAACAGATATTTCTGTCTCAGTGTATAACGTATATCAGATATACTGGTCTCAGTGTATAAACGTATATCAGATATACTGTCTCAGTGTATAACGTATATCAGATATACTGTCTCAGTGTATAACGTATATCAGATATACCTGTCTCAGTGTATAAAAGTATATCAGATTACAGTCTCAGTGTATAACGTATATCAGATATACTGTCTCAGTGTATAACGTATATCAATTATACTGTCTCTAGGGATGTGTATATCAGATAATTTCTGTCTCAGTGTATAGTGTATATCAGATATACTGTCTCAGTATATTAACGTATATCAGATTACTGTCTCAGTGTAAAAACGTATATCAGATATACTGTCTCAGTGTATAACGTATATCAGATATACGTCTCAGTGTATAACGTATATCAGATATACTGTCTCAGTGTATAGTGTATATAGATATACTGTCTCAGTGGGATAACGTTAAACAGATATACTGTCTCAGTGGGATAACGTATATCAGATTATATTGTCTCAGTGTATAACGTATATCAGATATACTGTCTCAGTGTATAGTGTTTTATCAGATATAAAGTCTCAGTGTATAAGTATATCAGATATACTGTCTCAGTGTATAACGTATATCAGATATACTGTCTCAGTGTATAGTGTATATCAGATATACTGTCTCAGTGTATAACGTATATCAGATATACTGTCTCAGTGTATAACGTATATCAGATATACTGCCTCAGTGTATAGTGTATATCAGATATACTGTCTCAGTGTATAACGTATATCAGATATACTGTCTCAGTGTATAACGTATATCAGATATACTGTCTCAGTGTATAGTGTATATCAGATATATTGTCTCAGTGTATAATGTATATCAGATATACTGTCTCAGTGTATAACGTATATCAGATATACTGTCTCAGTGTATAACGTATATTTAGAAAATACTGTCTCAGTGTATTAAAGTATATCAGATATACTGTCTCAGTGTATAACGTATATCAGATATATTGTCTCAGTGTAAACGTATATCAGATATACTGTCTCAGTGTATAACGTATATCAGATATATTGTCTCAGTGTATAACGTATATCAGATATACTGTCTCAGTGTATAACGTATATCAGATATACTGTCTCAGTGTATAACGTATATCAGATATACTGTCTCAGTGTATAACGTTATATCAGATTATACTGTCTCAGTGTATAGTGTATATCAGATATTTTGTTCAGTGTATAACGTAACGTATATCAGATATAAATGTTTTCAGTGTATAACGTATATCAGATTTTTTCTGTCTCATGTTATAACGTATATCAGATATACTGCTCAGTGCATAACGTATATCAGTATACTGTCTCAGTGTATAACGTATATCAGATATACTGTCTCAGGTGTATACGTATATCAGATATTTTCTGTCTCAGTGTATAACGTATATCAGATATACTGTCTCAGTGTATAGTGTATATCAGATATATTGTCTCAGTGTATAACGTAACGTATATCAGATATACTGTCTCAGTGTATAACGTATATCATATATACTGTCTCAGTGCATAGTGTATATCGATATTACTGTCTCAGTGTATAGTGTATATCAGATATACTGTCTCAGTGTATAACGTATATCAGATATACTGTCTCAGTGTATAACGTATATCATATATACTGTCTCAGTGTATAGTGTATATCAGATATACTGTCTCAGTGCATAGTGTATATCAGATATACTGTCTCAGTTGTTTAAAAGTATATCAGATATACTGTCTCAGTGTATAACGTATATCAGATATACTGTCTCAGTATATAACGTATATCAAATATACTGTCTCAGTGTATAGTGTATATCAGATATACTGTCTCAGTGTATAACGTATATCAGATATACTGTCTCAGTGTATAAACGTATTTTCAGATATACTGTCTCAGTGTATAACGTATATCAGATATACTGTCTCAGTGTATAACGTATATCAGATATACTGTCTCAGTGTATAACGTATATCAGATATACTGTCTCAGTGTATAACGTAATCAGATATACTGTCTCAGTTTTATAACGTATATCAGATATACTGTTCTCAGTGTATAACGTAATCAGATATACTGTCTCAGTGTATAACGTATATCAGATATACTGTCTCAGTGTATAACGTATATCAGATATACTGTCTCAGTGTATGACGTATATCAGATATACTGTCTCAGTGTATAAAAGTATATCAGATATACTGTCTCAGTGATAACGTATATCAGATATACTGTCTCAGTGTATAACGTAAAATCAGATATACTGTCTCAATGTATAAAGTATATCAGATATACTGTCTCAGTGTTTTAACGTATATCAGATATACTGTCTCAGTGTATAACATATATCAGATATACTGTCTCAGTGTATAACGTATATCAGATATACAGTCTCAGTGTATAACGTATATCAGATATACTGTCTCAGTGTATAACGTATATCATATATACTGTCTCAGTGTATAGTGTATATCAGATATACTGTCTCAGTGTATAGTGTATATCAGATATACTGTCTCAGTGTATAACGTATATCAGATATACTGTCTCAGTGTATAACGTTTTTAAACAGATATACTGTCTCAGTGATAACGTATATCAGATATACTGTCTCAGTGTATAAGTATATCAGATATACTGTCTCAGTGTATAGTGTATATCAGATATCTGTCTCAGTGTAAAAACGTATATCAGATATACTGTCTCAGTGTATAAAAGTATATCAGATATATTGTCTCAGTGTTTTAACGTATATTTAGATATACTGTCTCAGTGTATATGTATATCAGGGTATACTGTCCAGTGTATAACTATATCAGATATACTGTCTCAGTGTATAACGTATAATCAGTATACTGTCTCAGTGTATAGTGTATATCAGATATACTGTCTAGTGTTAACGTATATCAGATATACTGTCTCAGTGTATAAAGTATATCAGATATACTGCCTCAGTGTATAGTGTATATCAGATATACTATCTCCGTGTATAAAGTATATCAGATTATACGTCTCAGTGTATAACTATAACAGATTTACTGTCTCAGTGTATAGTGTATATCAGATTATATTTCTCAGTGTATAAAGATATCAGATATACTGTCTCAGTGTATTAAAGTATATTTAGATATACTGTCTCAGTGTATAACGTATATCAGAATACTGTCTCAGTGTATAACGTATATCAGATATTTCTGTCTCAGTGTATAACGTATATCAGATATATTGTCTCAGTGTATAACGTATATCAGATATACTGTCTCAGTGTATAACGTATATCAGATATACTGTCTCAGTGTATAACGTATATCAGATATACTGTCTCAGTGTATAACGTATATCAGATATACTGTCTCAGTGTATAGTGTATATCAGATATATTGTCTCAGTGTATAACGTATATCAGATATACTGTCTCAGTGTATAACGTATATAGATTACTGTCTCAGTGTATAAAAGTATATCAGACATCTGTCTCAGTGTATAGTGTATATCAGATATACTGTCTCAGTGTATAACGTATATCAGATATACTGTCTCAGTGTATAGTGTATATCAGATATATTGTCTCAGTGTATAACGTATATCAGATATACTGTCTCAGTGTATAACGTATATCAGATATACTGTCTCAGTGTATAACGTATATCAGATATACTGTCTCAGTGTAATAACGTTTTATCAGATATACTGTCTCAGTGTATAACGTATATCAGATATACGTCTCAGTGTATAACGTATATCAGATATACTGTTCAGTGTATAACGTATATCAGATTACTGTCTCAGTGTTTTTAACGTATATCAGAATACTGTCTCAGTGTATAACGTATATCAGATATACTGTCTCAGTGTATAACGTATATCAGATATACTGTCTCAGTGTTTTAACGTATATCAGATATACTGTCTCGTGTAAAGTATATCAGATATACTGTTCAGTGTATAACGTATATCAGATATACTGTCTCAGTGTATTTAAAGTATATCAGATTTACTGTCTCGTGTTAAAAGTATATCAGATATACTGTCTCAGTGTTAACGTTATCATATTACTGTCTCAGTGTATAGTGTATATCAGATATACTGTCTCAGTGTATAGTGTATATCAGTATACTGTCCCCAGTGTATAAACGTATATCAGATATACTGTCTCAGTGTATAAACGTATATCAGATATACTGTCTCAGGTGTATAGTGTATATCAATATACTGTCTCAGTGTATGTGTATATCAGATATACTGTCTCCCGTGTATAACGTATATAGATATACTGTCTCAGTGTATAACGTATATCAGATATACTGTCTCAGTGTATAGTGTATATCAGATATACTGTCTCAGTGTATAGTGTATATCAGATATACTGTCTCAGTGTTATAAAGTTATATCAGATTTTACTGTCTCAGTGTATAACGTATATCAATTTTACTGTCTCAGTGTATAACGTATATCAGATATACTGTCTCAGTGTATAACGTATATCAGATATACAGTCTCAGTGTATAACGTATATCAGATATACTGTCTCAGTGTATAACGTATATCATATATACTGTCTCGTGTAAGTGTATATCAGATATACTGTCTCAGTGTATAGTGTATATCAGATATACTGTCTCAGTGTATAACGTATATCAGATATACTGTCTCAGTGTATAACGTATATCAGATATACTGTCTCAGTGTATAACGTATATCAGATATACTGTCTCAGTGTATAACGTATATCAGATATACTGTCTCAGTGTATAGTGTATATCAGATATACTGTCTCAGTGTATAACGTATATCAGATATACTGTCTCAGTGTATAACGTATATCAGATATATTGTCTCAGTGTATAACGTTTTATCAGATATACTTTTCTCAGTGTATAGTGTTTTATCAGATATACTGTCTCAGTGTATAACGTATATCAGATTATACTGTCTCAGTGTATAGTGTAATATCAGATATACTGTCTCAGTGTATAACGTATATCAGATATACTGTCTCAGTGTATAACGTATATCAGATATACTGCCTCAGTGTATAGTGTATATCAGATATACTGTCTCAGTGTATAACGTATATCAGATATACTGTCTCAGTGTTTTAACGTATATCAGATATACTGTCTCAGTGTATAGTGTATATCAGATATATTGTCTCAGTGTATAATGTATATCAGATATACTGTCTCAGTGTATAACGTATATCAGATATACTGTCTCAGTGTATAACGTATATCAGATATACTGTCTCAGTGTATAACGTATATCAGATATACTGTCTCAGTGTAAAAACGTATATCAGATATTTGTCTCAGTGTATAAAAGTTATCAGATATACTGTCTCAGTGTATAGTGTATATCGATATATTGTCTCAGTGTTATAACGTAACGTATAAACAGTATACTGTCTCAGTGTATAAAAAGTATATCAGATATACTGTCTCAGTGTATAACGTATATAGATATACTGTCTCAGTGTATAACGTATATTTAGATATAAATGTCTCAGTGTATAACGTATATCAGATATACTGTCTCAGTGTTTTAACGTATATCAGAATTACTGTCTCAGTGTATAAAGTATATCAGGGTTTACTGTTCAGGTATAAATGTATATCAGATATATTGTCTCAGTGTATAACGTAACGTATATCAGATATACTGTCTCAGTGTATAACGTATATCATATATACTGTCTCAGGGCTAGTGTATTCAGATATTACTGTCTCAGTGTATAGTGTATATCAGAAAATACTGTCTCAGTGTATAACGAATTTTCAGTATACTGTCTCAGTGTATAACGTATATCATATATACTGTCTCAGTGTATAGTGTATATAGATATACTGTCTCAGTGTATAGTTTTATATCAGATATACTGTCTCAGTGTATAACGTATGTCAGTATACTGTCTCAGTGTATAACGTATATCAGATATACTGTCTCAGTATTTAACGTATATCAATATTCTGTCTCAGTGTATAGTGTTATCAGATATACTGTCTCAGTGTATAACGTTTTATCAGTTTTACTGTCTCAGTGTTTTAACGTATATCAGATATACTGTCTCAGTGTATAAACGTATATCAGATATACTGTCTCAGTGTATAACGTATATCAGATTACTGTCTCAGTGTTATAACGTATAAACAGATATACTGTCTCAGTGTAAACGTATATCAGATATACTGTCCAGTGTATAACGTATATCAGATATACTGTCTCAGTGTATAACGTATATCAGATTATACTGTCTCAGTGTATTTAAAGTATATCAGATATACTGTCTCAGTGTATAACGTATATCAGATATACTGTTCTCAGTGTTTTGACGTATATCAGATATACTGTTCTGTGTAAACGAAAATCAGATATACTGTCTCAGTGAATAACGTATATCAATATACTGTCTCAGTGTATAACGTATATCAGATATACTGTCTCAGTGTATAACGTATATCAGATATACTGTCTCAGTGTATAACGTATATCAGATATACTGTCTCAGTGTATAAAAATAATCAGATATACTGTCTCAGTGTTTTAACGTATATCAGATATACAGTTC
Organism: Cherax quadricarinatus; assembly: GCF_026875155.1. Classification (NCBI taxonomy): domain Eukaryota; kingdom Metazoa; phylum Arthropoda; class Malacostraca; order Decapoda; family Parastacidae; genus Cherax; species Cherax quadricarinatus. Next base: position 34,936,452 of record NC_069440.1, read on the forward strand.
AGTGTATAAAAGTATATCAGATTTTACTGTCTCCGTGTATAACGTATATCATATATACTGTCTCAGTGTATAGTGTATATCAGATATACTGTCTCAGTGTATAGTGTATATCAGATATACTGTCTCAGCTGTTGACCGGTCTCAGTGTACTCACTGCACCTCTGCTGTGCTGGGAGGCTGCTGAACAGACTCAGTGTACTCACGGCACCCCTGCTGTGCTGGGAGGGTGCTGAACAGTCTCAGTGTACTCACGGCACCCCTGCTGTGCTGGGAGGCTGCTGAACAGTCTCAGTGTTCTCACGGCACCCCTGCTGTGCTGGGAGGCTGTTGACCAGTCTCAGTGTACTCACGGGACCCCTTGTGTGGGGGGGTGTTTTAACGTCTCAGGTACTGCGGCACCCCCGCTGTGCTGGGGGCTGCTGAACGTTTAGGTGTTTCTCACGGCCCCCCTGCTGTGCTGGGGGGTGATGAAAAGTTAGGTATCCTGACCCCCGCTGTGCTGGGGGGCTGTTTACCAG